>LPNX011161950.1:230716-338412 GCA_001517045.1 Pseudotsuga menziesii | reverse complement strand
CTTCAGAATTTGTTAAAGTAATGAACTGTTCCTCAGCAAAAGAAATTTGGGACAAACTGAAAACAGTCTATGAAGGGGATGATAAAGTTAAAAATGCCAGATTACAAACATATAGATCTCAATTTGAAAGTTTGAAAATGGAAGAATCTGAAGATATAGCCACTTATTTCCTTCGAATAGTTGAAGTTTCCAATACCATGAGAGGGCTAGGACAAAAGATTAAAGATGAAGATCTTGTACAAAAGGTTCTTAGATCTCTTCCTGCTAGATTTAATCCTAAGGTCTCTGCATTAGAAGAAAGAGCAGATTTAGATACCTTAGATATGGATACACTTAGTGGAATACTGACTGCATATGAAATGAGAATTTCTGGTGAGACTTCTTCCAGGAAAGAAGCAGCATTCAAAGCAGCAAAGAAGGAGAAGAAGAAGAAAGAAGAAGAAGTGAACCATTCTGAAAAATCAGAAGAAGATGAAGAAGAAGCAAATTTTGTCAAGAACTTGAAAAGAGGTACAGGTAAGTTCAAAGGTAAGCTTCCTTTGAAATGTTTTGGATGTGGTAGAATAGGCCACTTTGCTTCCAAATGTCCATATAGTAAGAACTCTGACAATGAGGAAGAAAGTAGTAAAAAGCCAAAGCAATACAAAAATAAATACAAGAAGTCTTTCAATAAACGTACTTTAAAGAAGAAGAGTTTATTTACTAAAGAAGAAAGTGATATATCTGATTCCGATGAAAGTGATGATCAGTCAGATGAGAATCTCTTTATGGCTTTGGAAAATCAGAAAGACCAGTCTGAAGAGGAAGAAGACGGTGAAGTGGATTTGGAAGCAGAATTGGTAAGTGCTCTATGTGATTTAAGAAGAGAAAGAAAAGAATGTAGACATCTTAAGAGAAATGTTAAAGAACTTGAGGATGAGTTGAAAAAATCAAATGATTCATTTGAAAGCACTGAAGAAATGATGAGTGAATTAAAACTAAAGCTGGAAGAAGCTAGAATCACTGAAGAATCTCTAAATAAATTTATTATTGAAAAGGATAAAGAGATTGAAAAGCTGAATTTAGAAGTTGTCTTATTAAGGAAGAAGGTTCAGGAAAGTAACATGAATCACAGTTCATCAATTCTAGATCAGATAATAGAAAGTCAGAGATCTGTAAATGATAAAACTGGACTTGGTTATAAGGCAGCAGTGACTAATGAGTGTTCTAGTTCAGATGTGAAAGCAACAGGTACAGAAAAGAAGAATGAGAAAGGGGCTGATAAGAATTCAGTTGTTGAGAAACAGGAAGAAAAGTCAAGACCATATATTCAGAGAAGAACACCTGACAGGTATCAATACAAATTCAATGGCTATTGTTTTTTTTGTTACAATTATGGACACAAGGCTGCATTGTGTGATAAGTTTTCAAGAAAGATATATGAACATAATGGTTATGAGAAGCCCAGACATGGATATGAAAAAAGGACAGATTTGACAAGTCAAAACAGAAATAGGTTTGATGTTTTGAATCATGAAACAAAATGCTATAAGTGTCAAAATTTTGGCCATATTTCAAGAAATTGTCCTACTAACTTTCAGAAAGTTAGTAAAACCATCTATACTCATCAACCAACTCAAATCTGGAAAAGGAAGACAGAAAATCTGAAGGTTGAACAATGTAACGTAGCCCTGCAAGTTGAACATAAAATCAAATGGATAATAGACAATGGATGCTCCAAACATATGACAGGAAGTAAACATTTGTTTATCAAACTAGACAAAGGAAAAGAGGGGTCTGTCACATTTGGGAATGATCAGACAGCTAGAATAATTGGAAGAGGGACTGTATGTTTAAACAGTAAGAAAAACTTGGTTGAAAATGTCCTGTTGATAGAAGACATGGAACACAACTTGCTGAGTGTTAGTCAAACATGTGATAAGAGACGCTACATGATATTTGATTCAAATGGATGTCAAATCAGAGATGTGAAAACAGATAAACTAATAGGTACATCCACAAGAAGTGCAAGCAATGTCTATATTCTGGATGAGAAAAAGAATGAATGATGTCTTAGTAATGAGAATGAAAGCTGCTTGTGGCACAAGAGACTAGGTCACATCAATTTTGATAATCTGAACAATATGAGTAAGAATGAAGCTGTAAGAGATTTACCATCTTTAAATAATCTCTCAGGTTCAGTGTGCAAGCAATGTCAACATGGGAAACAAACAAGAGTCAGATTTAAAACAAAAGAATACTCCACAACTAAACCGCTTGAGATAGTGCATACTGATATTTGTGGGCCCATGAGAACAAAAGGGATGAAAGGAGAAAAGTATTTCTTATTATTTGTGGATGATTACACTAGAATGACTTGGCTTTACTTATTGAAAAAGAAATCTGAAGCTTTTGACTATTTTCAAACGTTTAAAGAATTTGTTGAAAATGAATGTGACAAGAAAATAAAGTGCCTGAGATCTTATAATGGAGGAGAGTACATGTCAAATGAATTTAACAAATTTTGTGATGTGAATGGGATAAAGAGACACTTCTCTGTGACTGAAACACCTCAGCAGAATGGGGTAGTAGAAAGGAAAAACAGAACAGTAGTAGAGATGGCTAGAACCATGCTCCATGAAGCAAAGTTGAGTAATGTGCTTTGGCCTCAAGCTATTCACACAGCAGTTCACATTCTGAATCGATGTCTGCTAAGAAACAATCAGTCTGTCACGCCATATCAAATGTGGAAAGGAAGACCAGCCGGCATTAAACATTTCAGGATTTTTGGCTGTAAGTGTTATATCAAACGAGTAGATCCTCATTTGGGAAAATTAGACTCTAGAACCAATGATGGAGTATTAGTTGGCTACTCCTGTTCTAGAAAAGCATATAAATGCTATAATTTTAGACTAAGAAAGATCGTTGAAGAAATAGATGTAACTTTTGATGAATCTGCATTCTTAAAAACAAAGACTAAGCAAAAGGAGTTTGAGATTCATGATATATTTGACAAGCACATGTCAGATGATGAAGAGGATGAAATAGAAGAGGTTAAGGATGATGACAGTGACAGATCTACATGTGATGATGAACAATGCTCCAGTCCTTCAAAAAATGCAATTTCAACAAAATCTCCAAGTAATCGAATACAGAAAAATCACCCTGAAGAATTAATTATTGGGGATATAAACTCAAGTGTCGAGACAAGAAGTAAAAGACAGCAACCAATCCTTGAAAAGCAGGTATCACTTCTCTCTCTGACTGAACCGAAAAACGTGAATTAAGCTATCAAAGATGAACATTGGGTAAATTCTATGAAGGAAGAGCTTAGTCAAATCGAAAAGAATCATACCTAGGAACTAGTTCCTAGACCTGCAAACAAAAATGTATTAGGAGCAAAGTGGGTGTTCAGGAATAAACTGGATGATACAGGAAAAGTAACCAGAAATAAAGCAAGACTAGTCTGCAAAGGTTATGCACAGGTAGAAGGGATTGATTACAGTGAAACATTTGCCCCTGTTGCTAGAATGGAAGCAATAAGGTTGATCTTAGCATATGCCATCTCCAAACAAATCAAAGTCTACCAAATGGATGTGAAGTCAGCTTTTCTAAATGGTGATTTGGAAGAGGAAGTCTACATGGAGCAGCCAGAAGGATTTCATGTACAGGATGCATCACAGTTTGTTTACAGATTGAGGAAAGCGTTATATGGATTAAAGCAAGCACCTAGGGCATGGTACTCCAGACTAGATAACTACTTGATGCAGCAAGGATTCAAGAAAGGTCACACAGATAGTAATCTGTACATTAAAGAAGAGAATAACAATCTGATTATTATAGAAGTTTATGTTGATGACATAATTTTTGGGAGTGACAATGATAGACTGAGCACAAAGTTCACTGAAAGCATGCAACAGGAATTCGAAATGTCTATGATAGGAGAAATGAAGTTCTTTCTTGGATTACAAATCAATCAATGTGACAGAGGTATCTCTATCTCTCAGACTAAATACATTAATGAAATGTTAAAGAAATTCAAAATGGAGGACTGTAAGCCAGTTGGTACACCTATGGTCACTGGATGTAAACTCAGTAAAGATGATGACTCTGGAGATGTAGATCAGACTATATACAGATCTATGATTGGCAGTCTACTCTATGCTACAACAACTAGACCAAACATTATGCATGCTGTTTTTCAGGTTGGAAGATTTCAGGCTTCACCTAAGAATGGTCACTTGTTGGCTGTAAAGAGGATTTTTAGATACTTAAAAGGAACATCAAATCATGGTTTATGGTATCCAAAAGATAACTCTCTGGACTTATATGCATTCACTGATGCTGACTGGGCTGGATGTGTTGATGATAGGAAAAGTACCAATGGTGTTGCCTTCTTTCTTGGAGGTTGTTTGGTAAGCTGGTCCAGTAAGAAACAATCATCTGTTTCATTATCTACAGCTGAAGCAGAGTATATAGCAGCAGCAGGATGCTGCACCTAGATTCTTTGGATGAAGCAGATGTTGAAGGATATGCACATACAGAATGATGATCCCATTCCCATTTTCTGTGATAATACAAGTGCAATAAGCATTTCAAAGAACCCAGTGATGCATTCAAAGACTAAACACATACCCATCAAATATCATTTTCGGAGAGAGCAGGTGCTGTCCAAAGTTATTAAGCTTGAATATGTTGGAACAAAAGACCAGATTGCTGATATTTTCACTAAGCCATTGCCCAAATCTCAGTTTGAAACGCTTCGAGCTTAGTTGGGGGTTTGTCCCCTATGAATATATTCTCATTCACATTACAGGTTGCCAAGCTCTTTATGGCTCTGATTTCTTGTTGGCATATGATTACAGCTTCTGCTTTCTTGTTTTCTGGACACATTCTGTATAGATTGAAATAGTGACAGGGGGAGACATATTCACAGGGGGAGTTCTCTTTCTATCTTTGCCATGGATGTCAAAAGGGGGAGAAAGCTTTCAAAGTTTGTCATCATGTCAAAGGGGGAGTTTGTTATCCATTTTTGCTATACAGTCTGAATGTTGCCATATGCCAAACTTTGAATTCTTTACTCACAGGCAAAGGCACAGCAGGATGAATCAAAGGAAGTCACAGCAGTAATGAAGTAAATGTTAATGTTACAGCCACAGATGAGAACAATGTCATAGCTCTAAATGTTGCACAGAATACCTGCATATTGAAAAGAATGATTACATAGTTCACTACAACAGAGGATGTTGTTATACATTCAAATAAATGAAACAGAAGGATGAGAACAATCAAGTGTTACATCTATACAACGATTCACAACGAGCGAAAAGATAATGATTCTTCATTCGCAACAGCGGAAGGGTAGTGGCTTCAAAGTGCTACAAAGCACATCAGAGATCGAAAGAGATTTACATCGGAAGCCAAATGGCTTTACTATCCGCAACGGCGGAAAGAAAACACACCAAAGTCAGGCGAAACGTGAGCGGGAAAACCCTCGATCGGCAGTCGGAAGGTATTAACATCGGAAGACAAATGGATTTCCTAGCCGCAACGGCGGAAGAAGAAAAGGATACAACCACGCAAAGCACGTCGGGGATCGGATCGCTTTGCACTTCGGAGGCCTAACCACTTTGGGAGCCGCAACGGCAGAAGCGAAAAGGTTAGAGACAAGTGATGCGGGTGGGAAAAGCTTGATCGGAGATTGGAGGACTTTGACATCGGAAGGAAAAAGGCTTCCCCAGTCGTAACGGCGGAAGAGAACAGGCTTCAGACATGCGACGAAAAGGTTAACACACATCGGCAGTTGGAGCTCTTTAAGCTTCGGACAAGTTGATGCTTTCGGCAGCCGCAACGGCGGAAGCGCAAAGGGCGCGACCTTCCGCAACGGCAAGTGTTAAACGGCCTAAAGGAAAAGGCTTCCCGCAGCCGTAAGGGCGGAAGCCCACGACTGATGGAAATAACAAACGGGTCCACAACGGTGGACGGCCAAAGCACTGATCGAAAGAAGAAGTAGTTTTCCTTCCGCAACGGCGGAAAAAGAAATGATAAAAAGCTCCGATGCGAAAAACCAAAGGTCATCCGATGTGAAACGAACTGTAACGGAGAAAAGTATTGAAACCAAAATGAATGTTCATCTGCTGCTTCAATGTAACCTTTGAAGAAGAATACGAAGGGCCCGATACAGTTGAGGATTCGAAGAGTATTCGAGCAGGTAGATTAACAGGTATGATGAACCTAAAATGCGAACCGTTTAGTAACTGCTGGTAATGATGATTTGAAGAGTAAGGATGTGTACAGAGGTTCTTGAAGCTGAACCATTTCTGTAACGGTTTGAGGATGCTGAAGCTGAACCATTTTGGTAATGGGTTGAGGATGCTGAAGCTGAACCGGTTATGTAACGGTTTGAGTATGTTGTTTCGATGAACCTGAGAGAGAAATGAACTCAGAAGATGATATATATATATTGAGCAGTTCAGTGAGATAAGTGATTGAGCACATTGCAGAAAGGGATTGAAGAGCTGAATACGATGATAGTTGCAGAGTATGAATAGTCCAGATGAGAAAGAAAATCAGAATGATACAGTGACATTCTCGGTGAGTTCTGTATGTGCTTAGTCTTGATGATAAACAAAGAAAAATGTATAGAGATAGAGTTATAACATCTGTTGTGAATATATGCAATACTGTCTAATTCAGACTCATAATGTAAATGCTGATTTATAAAGCCTAGTCATAGACAGTGAGGGGTTGTAAGAATATGATTCATTCTGTAAATCACCTGTTCTCTGGGGTGTTGTAGCAACCCTCTGGTTGTTGCCAGAAAATAGAAACAAGTTGGTGCTTGTATAATTGGAAGTTGGAGCTTCTAGAGGTAGCAGCCTCGTCTGGGTTGAAGCTCAGGCAAAATAAAAGAATGTAAAGAGGAGTTGGAGCTTACCTTTCATTCTTAAGAAGAAGAGTTTTTACTGTTTCCTCATGAAAACATTATGTCTTGTGTTCGTTGATGTGATTGAGTGTTGAATGTAATTTAAATTTGCTGCTATATGTTGAATGGTTTAAACATATGTTCATAATAAATCTGAATCATCATTTAAAAAGATGCACTTTGGTATGTAACGGATTCACCCCCCCCTCTCAGTTACTTTAATATGTCCAACAATATGGTACCTCTCGACTATAGATAGAAGATACCTAAAAACTACATCAACTATTGTTATTAAAATAGTATATAGTGTCCTCTTTAACAATATCATAAATAACTAAAACTAGTAAAAGAGTGTAGATCCATAAAAGTGAAGTGAATTGTTTGTGTACTCCTTGAACCAAAAGGTCTAGTCCCTTTTTAAAGATACTATCTGCTACATAGTTTAGCTCCATGTATATATGATTAAAATATATATCTAAGAAATGGTCCATAACTGATTTGATCCTAAATTGCAAATGTTGCAAAGCCAAAAGTTGAGTGCTTGAGGATCTAGTTGCCTAGTCAATAATGACTTTCGAGTCCCCAAGCACCTAGATTGAACGAATATCCAAGGTTAGCAGCAAATTTTAAGAGGCCCTATAAAGCCAATAGTTCAGCACGTGTATTAGAACACAAACCACATCCCATCCAAACATGAAAACAATGTTTATGGTTAAGCTTTAAGAGAGCTCCACCCCCACAATGCCCTTCTTGGGTTGCTCCATCAAAAAACCAATAGCAACACCATTATTAATCAAGGGGAAAATAAGTCAAGTATATTAATTGGAGCTTGCTTATAGTCTCTATCTTAACACAAAATTCTTAATACTGTTAGAGCCAAATCTAGTTTGATGTCTTCAAAAATAGTAGCATTTCTAGTACGCCATTCACCCCAACATATAAAAATTGGAATCTCTTTGGGTCTTGGATACTTTTCAACCCACAAAGCCAAATTTGATTCCACTGATAAATCACCCAAGTTCACATAAATGTGTAAAGAACCTGAAATAAAACACCGAATATTTTTGTAAGAAATGCATGTAACAAAGAGGAGAATTGATTCACTATTTGGTTTGCAAAATGGACAGTTATTGGGTCCTATCCACCCTCTTTTAACTAGATTGTCCCAAGTCAATAGTTTTTCTTTTAAAATTAGCTAGATAAAAAATTTGAGTTTAAGACGTAAATTCCTCTTCCAGATTTTTCTTACCACCATTTTCCAAAAACCCCTACAAATCGATATATAGAGACGGAGATTGCTTCATAAACATGTTTTAAGTTTACATGTCCATTCTTTTTGTTCCAGATCCATACTTTTATATCTCCAACATCTTCAAGTCGAATGCAATCCTACTTTAATCCCCCTATATACTTATCCCACTCCTGAGCAAGTTCACCTCTCAACCCTAAACACAGCATTTTTCTAGTAGCCCATGCATGAAGGAGTAGTCACCCTGTTCCTGACATCAACAAGGTATTTGTATCCTTCATTATGAAGGAAGGACATCAAATTTTCTGAAAGGGAATATGATTTCTCACCGCCAATGAAAGGGTCATTTCCTAAGAGAACCCTTTCACTGTTATTAAGTTCATTATTAAGATATCTTCTCGAAAACATATACATACATATCCTCACTCCCACAATGCTACCTTGGTGGGTTGATGATTTACATGTGTGCATTTTGCGAAGAGACTTAACTTTTTGAAATTGATATCTTCACTACCCACCTTTTCGAGAGTGCATGGGTTCACTCTTCCGCCCACCCTCTCAAGAGTGCAGGGGTGCACTCCCAGGATCCCACCATCTCACCCTCTCAGGAGTTTGAGGGTGCATTACCAAGAGGGTGAGTGGTAAGGGTACCTTGTCCATTTAAAAAAAGTTAAGTCAACCTCTCAAATGCCTAGGCATGCACAATCTCACTCCCACGCCCCACTTGTAGAGATGCACAGCCTCATCCTTTAAGCATAGACATGCATAGCCTCACTGTTGAAATAATGTAACTTTGAAGAATGTATTTGTACTTCACATTATTATCATTCCTCCTTCGAGAGATGTTACTTACGTAAAACGTCATGTAAAAGTCATGAGGTAAACCCTCCATTGTAAGTCGGGTCAATAGAACCCATAAAAGAATAATATATTTATTATTGTGAGATTTCCTAGGTAGGTTGGCCCTGTCAGTTAGATAGGTCAGCCCAATTAGGGAAAATGTCAGTTGGGAAGATTAGTATAAATAGGGAAGTTCCCTCCCTCATTTACACACACTCACTCACACTTGTCTTGCGCAAGAGAGAGAAAGAAGGAGGGACGGGGAAGAAGGAGGACTAGTGTCTTTGGTGTTTGGTTCTTATGTTTGGGGTTTGGCTCTTATGTTTGGCTACGAGGCCTTGTTCTTTGGTCATTGCATTCTGGTAATCTATATTGAGGATTTTTTGCTGAGTTTTTCCCTTTAGGGTTTCCCATGGTAAATTGTTGTGTACCTTGTGATTGTGTTTCTTTTAGTGATCCTCTTTATGTTGTTATTATGAAAATGTATTAAATGCTTATCAAGTTAGGAACTAAGCTATGGCAACATAGCTTACTCAACATGGTATCATAGCCAACTTGAAAAGAGCATCTTTCATGAGGTAAATCTCTCCCTCCTTCTCCCGACAAGAAAATTGGGGTTTTCTACTAAAGTGAAATTTTTGAGTGCAAGTGACATAGGGAAGTGCGCCCCTCCTAGGCACATATTTTGGCACCAAGATCAAAGCCTTTTAGTGGGAAAATCCTCTATAAAATTAAGCCCTAGTTTGGCTTGGAATCAGAAATCCAGAAACAGATCCAGAAACTACATTCCAGAATCTTACAAGTCCAGTTGCAGAGGTTAGAATTTGGATTCTTCATAAACTGACTATATCAGCATACTCGCCTCAATCAAGCGCATGTTTTTGTGAGTACAGTTTTCATTTATGAGAAATTTCAGTTTTTGTCCTTTTTTTAATCCCTGGGACAAAATGTCTCCAAGCACTAAGCTTGATGACAAGTTGGAAGGCATAGAAAACTTTCATGCTTGGAAATACATAGTACGACTCATTCTATAAGATAATGATCTTGCAAATTTTATCAGGGAAGTTGTGTTGGGGCCCCAAGAAGATGAAGAAAAGTAAAAGTACAAGAAATACATGAGTAGAGCCAAGAGGATCATAACAAATTCTATCAAGGATCACTTGATTCCTCAAGTATCCTCCAACAATACACCTAAGGAGACGTTTAACGCCCTATCAGGATTGTTTGAAGGAAGAAACATCAACCGAAAGATGAACTTAAGATCCCAACTCAAAAGTACAAAGATGAGCAAGGGTGAATCTATCCATGAATACATCACAAGGGTCTCTCAATTCAAAGAATAACTAGAAGCAATTGATGAAATTGAACTAGTAATGACCGCTCTCAATGGTCTTACTAGACCATGGGACTCCTTCATCCAGACAATATGTGCAAGGAAGGAAAACCTACAATTTGATGTCCTATGGGAAGAATGTGTTCAAGAGGAATCTAGAGTAGCTAACTGAGAAGCACTACTTAGAGATGATGACCATGCTCTAGGTACTCATACTAGAAGAAGAAAAGGAAAACATCATTTCAAGAAGGAAACTCATAAGGGGTATTATCCTCCTAAGAAGTTTCAAAAGAATAAAAAGGGAGATTACAAGCAGAAAGATGTCTCTTCTTATTAGTGTTACCATTTTGATAAGATAGGACACATTGCCAGAAATTGTCCAACAAAGAAAGAAGAATATAAGAGGAAGAATAGTAAAAGGCATCATGCTCACTTAGTCGAAGAAGAAGAAGAACCTCCCAGGAAGTTAGCAAAAGAAGAAGTTGAATAATATGTTCTTTAGAGGATGTATCTGTCATTGGGACAAAATAAGGTGGCATGTATAAATTGAAAGGTCACTCAGAAGCAGCCTTGATTCATGATACCACAAGTCCATGTGAACTATGGCTAGAAGGCTTGCTCACATAAACCACAAATCCTTACCACATGTGAGCAAGGTAGTCATGGGTGTACCAAACCTGTAGATTGATCATGAAGGAATATGTAAGGGATGTAACCTTTAATGAAGATACAACTCTCAAGAAGTCGAGAAAGTGCCAACTTGAAGAAACATATGAAGAAGTAGTAGCTCCCAGAGCTGTAAAACCGATGAAAGAAACTGAACCTTCTCCAGATGATGAGATTTCAAAAGAACATGATATGTTGGAGCCCCAAGAACATCCCCACATGAATATATCTTACAAGATAAATCTAGCTTAGGCTCATGAGATTATTCAAGAAGCAGAAAGGTATGGTGCTTCAGAAGGCTCCACAAGGCAAAGCAAGAAGTCAAAGCCAATTCCTAGGTATGTGGCTTTGATGTGTGATCTTGTAGACAAAGAACCTACTTGTTTTGAAGCAACAGTTCAAAAGAGAGAATGGGTAGAATCCATGACGGAAGAATACAAATCCATACTAAAGAATGATGTGTGGAAAGCAATTCCCAAACCAGAAGGTAAAAGTGTGGTATCTTCCAAATGGATCTACAAGATAAAACATACAGCCGATGGAAGTATCGAGAAGTACAAAGCCAGATTTGTGGCCTGTGCATTCTCTCAAAAGGAAGCAATCGATTATGAAGAGACATTTTCTCTTATAACGAGGTACACTTCTATCAGAACCATCATGGCACTAGTAGCCAAGACAAAATGGACATTACACCAGATAGATGTGAAAACAACCTCCCTTGGTGTTAATGAAGAAGAAGTGTACATAGAACAACCACAAGGTTTTTAAGTTGAAGACAAAAGGACAAATGTCTGTAAAATGAAGAAGGATCTATATGGATTGAAGCAAGCTCCAATATCTTGGTATGGAAGAATCGATAGTTTTTTTAGGAGCTTGGGATTTACCAAAAGTACAACAAATATTAACCTTTACTTCAAGGTTATGGACGATAAACCTATCATATTGTTGTTGTATGTGGATTATTTATTCCTAATAGGTAATGAGAAGAAAATCTCAGAGTGTAAGAAGAAGCTCACTGCAAAATTCAAGACGAAAGACCTTTGCTTGATGCATTATTTTTTGGGTCTTCAAGTATGGTAGAGCTCAAAAGGAATCTTCATTAACCAAGGGAAGTATGCAGTGGAAATCCTAAAAAGGTTTGATATGTTGGAATGTAAATCCATGGCCACACCCATGGATACACACTTGAAGTTGTTGGTTGATGCGTCGTCAGAATTAGTGGACGTGACACTATACATACAAATCATTGGTTGATTGATGTATCTAACCAATACCCAGACAGATATATGCCATGTTGTGGACACCTTGAGTTAGTATCTAGTTGAGCCCAAACATGTTCACTTGACAACTACAAAGCATGTGATGAGGTGCATGAAAGGTAAAATAGGCTATGGTCTCAATTATACTAGAGATCATGACTTAAGACTATATGGTTATATAGATTGGGCAGGAAGTGTCTCAGATAGAAAGAGCACTTCAGGAGGATGTTACAGTCTATGGTCAACCTTGATCTCATGGCTAAGCAGGAAGCAGTCCGGTGTTTCTCTTAGCACTGCAAAAGCGGAATATATTGTAGCTTGCTCTGCTAGTTGTGAAGCCATATGGCTTCAGAAGTCATTTTCAGATATATTCAATATAGAGATGGATGCCACTATTATTCTACGTGATAACCAAAGTTTCATGAATATGACTGAGAACCTCATGTTCCATGATAAGATGAAGCACATATAAATATGGCACTTCTACATCCGTGACATGGTGTGTAAGGGAGCTATAAAGCTCCAATATGTGAGCACATAAGAGAAGGTTGCAGATATGTTGACTAAGCCTCTATCTCATGTGAATTTTGAACATTTTCAAGACAAGAATGGTGTTTGTAATGGCCCTTTTAATAAATTTTATTAAATGACCAATTTTTCACTTTTTCCCTATTTTAACCTTTGACTAGTTTTGATGTCTAGGTCTCCAAATTGACCCAAATGCTCCCAAATATTCTGAGAAGGTATATGAATGATATTAAGACTTGAATATGATGTTCATGTATGATTTATGACCCTCCAAATAATTCTACAAACTTTTTTAATATTCTGGCCAAGCTAGGAGTTTTCACTAGCAAATTGGGGATCCAATTCCCCTACAATAAATGCTGAAAATGGCTTTCCAAATGCTCCCAAACCCACTCAAATTTCTGAACAGAGGCACATGATGTTTAAGGGAAATTATTAAGGTCTCATGTGCATCATTATTCACTTTATAAATGTTGTTATAACCCTCTCCCAAATAGCTACAAAATCACTAGTTTGACCCTTGGAGAAATGGCTCCAAATCTTCTCCAAATGCAAATAAATTGAGTAAGATGAATTCAAATGGTTAAGTGCTGGATATGAAACTTTTAATACTCATTAATGTAAGTCCGTTAATCATAAATATATCATAAAAACATTTTTACATTCAAAATCATCAGCATTACAATGGCATACATCAATATAATGGGGAAATGGTCATTGTTTACTCATTAATATTCACTTTTACATACGACCATTTGGTATTTCGACCCGAGACTTTCTGAAGATGAAGAAAATAGTATATTAAATGTATTACAATCATAAATTTACCATTAGAATCTCTCCCAAAGAGTACAATATCTCACCCAAAGCTCAATCCCTCCATGAGCAAGAATATGCAATAAAAACTGGAAACGGTTGGGAGAATGTGTTGAACTAGAAGAAACCGCGAGCTGCCCTATATATTACACCTACAAATACAAAATCCATTAAATCTCCATAATATACTTGAATGTCCTCTCCAAACACCAACTTTGATGGGAATCTTTCACCCTCGAAATTGGCTAAGGCAAGAAACTAGTCATCCACGAGCTCTCTCTCTTCACAAATGATCAAAAGCCCTTCTCTTGGTTGATCTGTGCATTTTATAAACATCCTTAGACTTATAAGTTTACCAATCCATCCACAAAATCAAGCCAATTCGAATTAGGGTGTGGCCTCAAGATTTGCCATGTGTCCTCCCTTCCCTAGCCTTCCATCTTTCCCCAATTCGAGTAGGGACCCATTGAGCTTCCCCAACTCAAATGAGAACCTCCTTGGATGATATATTTAGGCATGACATGTCATAATGGTCAGATGTCAACCTTCAGGTTTGCAATATGTCATAAATTTCATGGCATCTTCATCATTGGTGTCATAGATGTCATAGATGTTAGGGAATCTAGCCCAAGTGTACAAGAAGCTCCCATTTGACTCTTCCTCTCCCATGTAAGTTACATTTCATTCCAAATTAGAACTATGATGCATATGGCCAAGTGTATTAGTCTTCTAACTCATCCAAGAACATTAGGCTTCCCATGGATTCGAAATTACAAGAGGAGGATGCCATGTGGCACATAAATTCTAGCTTGTGTGGGCCCCATAATCTCCATGTGTCTCCATGCTCCATTGCCACTTCAATTTTCTCTTGTATTTATTTAATTAGATCCATTATTAAATATTTATTCCATTCTAATGTCTGAACATCATCTATTATCTCCCTTATTAAAATTCCAAATGTATCCATCCAACCTAGGAAACTAGTAGGATTAATGGAATTGTCTTACTATGCAATTATTTAAAATGGGGACATTACAGTCCTCCCCACCCAAGATTGCTTGTCCTCAATCAATTTCAGATTTGGATGCTGCAAAATCTTCATATTCCCAAGTGGCATCCTCATTTGGTACTCCTTGCCTTGCACCAAGTGCTCTCTTATGATTTTGCTCATTGATTTTCTTTAGTTGCAACTTGGGTAGTGGCACTCATGTACTGCAATTTTGTGTTCCCAAATGTAAAGAGATGTCGATTATGCATATTGACATATCATGTAACATCACCACTAACACCAAAAGGATTAGTCAAAACAATAAAAACCAAATTTGTGAAAATAATGTTTACCTCCATATTTTGGAAACCTTTTCTGAACTTTCACCCCTTTTTTCTTTTGTATAATTCTTTGAAGTTGGTGCTGAGTTACCAAACTTTGAGTTTCTTAATATTCCAAGAAAATTTCAGAGAGGAACCAACATGCTTGTTGCTGCACTACTCTGATTACAATCATGTTCTCAAGTGGTGAATAAATCTCCAATGTTGCTTGTTGCCTCCACAATTTCAACCAATGAGACAAAAAATGATCCATGGGTTCCATATGATCCTGATACATGCATGGTGTGAAATGTCTATGATGGAATTCCATGAAAACCAAGCATGTGAAAATTGAATCCATCTCTCAAAATGTCTCCCACATAGGAAACTGGAACATTGATCTGCAAAGATGAACCCAAATAACCGAAGGTTGGTTTGCTTTCTCAAACCAACAACAAACTGCTACTCCAAGTGAGATGAAACCAAGAAATTCCAGGATCCCATTGCTGGTATTCCACCCTTCCAAACATCATGAGTACCAAATATAGATCATGAAAGTACATAACAACATCATATGAATGTACATCAATAAGGTACCTCATCAAAGAATCATGAAAGTGCTTGTACATCCAAGTGAGTAGATCGCCATGTGGCCCATACACACAAGTATCGAGTATTATATCATATATGCCCCAATGACATAGGTGATGATCCCATGTCCCATAATTCTGCTCCAAAAATATATACTGTGCATCAATATAATCATCCATGTTGGGGCTCGGACCTTGAAGGTCCTTAATTTTGGCAACTCCACGGTTTTTGTGCGAAGCTTGTAAACGGAGTTGCGGACCAAAATAGTCTCAGGGGTTTCGGGGTTGGGTCGAAGCCCCTATTTTTGTAAATAACCCATGGTTTTTAAGCCCATGGTTTAAACCCATGGTATTGTAATAGTGCACTTGTATAAATAGGCACTTATGTAAAGGATTCAAGTAGACTTTTTGTGTTATGATGTTGATGTGATGCGAAGAAGCTAAGGTCTATTTTTGGGTTAAGGTTAAGTCCCAGCTGAGTGCGTGGACGACCTCTGTAGCTAAGTGCGCGGAGGGTTTTGGAATAAAGGATCTACAGCTAAGTGCGCAGTTTTGGGTTGTTGAGAAGATCTGCAACTGAGTGCGCAGATCAGAACTGTGTTGTTTGTAAAGTGTTGAATATAAACGCAGTTCTGTGGACGTAGCCCCTACACTGGGGGTGAAACACGTATATCTTGTGTTGTGGTGGTTCTTTTGTTTTTGTTCCTGTTATGTTTTTATGCATTTGATAAGTAGATGAATGATAAAGTAAGATAAATTGCTACATATTAACTTCGCTGTGAATTCCCAGTTAAAGGTTAAGCAAGAACTTGTCTTTTTATCTAACCTGCGAAGCTATTTAAGTGAATGTCGAAGCTCTGTATTGCATGATTATTATTTGTTAAGGCTAAAGGTACAGTAATATCCCTCTTTTGCCTGCAGAAACCTGATTCTGCGGCACCCCATAGCTGTTTCGGGTGAGACTGCAACCTGTTCACAGGTTGTTGCCGAAAGGGCCAACATTGTGGGTCTGTTTGTTGGTGCAAAGATAAAGCATTAGAACCCCTATCTTACCTAGCACCCAACAATCCATATGTTCTTTCATCCAAGAAGTGAATGAAGAACCTCCACCAAATTTTGAACCACATAAGGAGTAAAGAAAACATGAAGACTTCAAGTGGATCGAAGAAGTCTCATCAATACACCCATGAATATGTATATCATCATGATATAACAGAGGATGTTGTTGCCAATAATAATTTTCTTCAATCATATATCTCTTCACCCAAATGGGGGATGAAGTTCCTCCAACATCAAATAGACTAGGCAAGGAGTAAGGAAAATCACGAGTCTTCAAGTGATTCAAGTGAACATCATAGGTGCACCCATGTAGATGTGTATCATCATAATGTAACAAGGGATGCTGCTACAAATATAAAGAATATGGTTCTCTAATCATGTCATCATCAAAAGGAGAGATATAAATTCCATACTCTTCACGTGTCACTATAAAAAAGAAACCTTTCACCCTTACTTCATTAGGATGAATGCTGCAAAATTTGGAAGTGTAGGATGTAGGACAAAGAACCAACTCACCCAAATGATCATAAAGTGAAAACATTTCATCATGTGAAGTCTCCATAGAGGTAGGATTATGCACCTCCCTCAAAAATGCAAAATTTTCCTCATATGTTGGTTCCAAGGTAGTGGAATCATGCACTTCTTCAAAAAGTGTGCAACCATTTTCAAGAGGAAACTCATGTTCCTCTTCCACCACAACAAGTGATTGGCTCTCATCAAGGTCATGTTTTTTTTAAACAAAAATGGATAATATTTTTTTTAAAGAAAATTCCAAGTCTGAAAAAGCAATTTCCAAATCAACCATATACAATCAACGAGGAGTAACATCTATAATATGGACAAAGAATAAGCAATTTCTTACAAAAAAGAGAGGAACTCCAATATATTCATTCTTAAGGAATTGGCTGATATTCGTTAGGTTCTCCATTGAGGCTGAGATGACCTTGTGACAACAAGCAAGCTTTGTTCTCCATAGAATCTACCCTTCTATTTAAATCCCACAAAATATGAAAGGAGTCAACCTTTTCGAACTCTTTTATTGAAATTCGGATTCTCTTCAGGATTTTATTCAAGACTGAGTTGTTAAAGTGCCCTTTTGAATTAAGCAATTTCATCAACAATTCAGCATCCCCATAGATTTGGATTGAATGAAACTTGGCCTCCTTAGCAATTTGGCATGCCTTGAGGAGACTATAACATTATGCCTAGTTATTTGACATTATTCCAAGCCCCCAACTGAAGCATGATTCGATTTTTCGATCATGCGAGATCAACAACCCCCCAGCTCCAGATGTCCCAGGATTTCCGTTGGACACACCATAAAATAAAATACAAGCAGAAGAGGACTTCTTCCAACTGTCTACAAATTCTGCCTTAGAGCATTAAATTTTCCATGAAGGGGTGCAACATGGTTTGAAGGAGTGCAATTTATGATTTCCCATTATGCATTTTCCAAGCCACTCGTTGACCTCATCTCACAAAATCGACATAGATAAAGAATTGCAAATTGGTTATGATATAAGGATTTTAATTTTATATGCAACTTGAATAGGATTCGACTACTTATTATTGAAAATCCCATCATTCCTAACTAACCACAACTTCCACCAGATACACTTCGGGACTATCTGCTAGAGTTGTTTCCAATCCATGATTTTGGCATTAAAATCTTAATTATGTTCATGCCAAGGAATCTGCTCATGCCAAGAGGAAAAGAGATCTACAACATAAATTTGATAAGGAGTAGAGACAGAGAGGCCACAGAGGACCAGCTCCCACACCTGATAAGAAAAATCACAGTCAATGAATAAGTGGTCAAA
This sequence comes from Pseudotsuga menziesii, assembly GCA_001517045.1. Lineage (NCBI taxonomy): Eukaryota > Viridiplantae > Streptophyta > Pinopsida > Pinales > Pinaceae > Pseudotsuga > Pseudotsuga menziesii. The sequence continues at coordinate 320,040 of LPNX011161950.1, read as the reverse complement.
CGTTTCACTGGCAACATGATAGAGATAGCAACGATACAGTCCATGGAATCCACGTTTGCATAAATGTTCTCCTGTCAGTACCCTTTTGTGCATAAGAAACCAGGTGAAAAAATTCACCTTGGGAAGGCATAAAGAGGACCACACCGATTTCTAGATCATTGGAGTCAATCTTGAAACAAAGGGAGCTTGAAGTGCAGAGAAACCACGAGCTACTGAATATATTCCTGAACAAATCCCACCCCCATTCATATTTAGAGTAACAATTTACTGTAGCCAGACTTGATACAGATAAAATTAGCAAGTTCTGTTGGTGAAAAAGGTGCTCTGGGATCTCAGGAAGAGTCCATCCGACCCAATTCCCATCACTATCCCATATACAAATATCTGTCAGTCTAAGGAAACCTTTGTTGATTATCCAAGTCTTGATCTCACACAGTGAATTAATAGAGGATAGATGCATATTTCCTAAAATTTTATCTTCCCACAAAAAAATCCTTTTCCCACTACTGGGAATTCTATAAAGGTGATGGTGGATATTATCAAATCCTCTTCTGCAAAGATTCAAAATTGCAGTGCCTGAGGGGATGGTAGAAGATTTTATATTTTGCAGAGGACTTCCCTTGAGATATTTTTTCCTAAATATCTTGCTAACATGATGATTTTAATCTGCATACAACTGCCAAATAAGCTTTCCTCCCATTGCCAATTTTGCCAATTCAGGACCCCGTATTTGCAAACCACCCTCCGAAATAGGTCTTTTGAGTATTTCCCAACTGATCAAATGCATCTTCTTATGATTACCTTTGACACCCTCCCAAAGAAAATCTTGAAGGAGTGTGGAGATTTGGGTCGTAATGGACTTAGGGGCAAGGAGCAGAGAAAACTGAAAGATGTGGAGAGCTGAGAGGACAGACTTAATCAATATCATCTTACTAGCCTTGGTTAGCCATTGACCACCCTAGGAAACAATTTTAAATTTCAGTTTACAAAGCACTTCCAGCCACAACGAAGGAGGGCTAGGACCCAAGGTTAAGGGAAGACCCAAATAATTGATCTTATCCCACTTATCAAAACCGGGGAATCCCAAAGAGTGAGAAATTCTAAGAAGAGACAGGTGATGAACGTTCCAACCATAAACAACACTCTTGCTTTTGTTAATCAAAGCTCCTGAAGTCAAGCAGAAATTTTGAAGAATCACATTGAAAGCCTGAGCAATAATTAAAGATGCCCCTCCCAATAAGAGAGAATCATCAACAAAAAGGGCATGGTTAATAGAATCCACACCACTTGCAATCTTAATACCAGGGAGAGAACTAACAGCCAATTCAGCTGAAAGTTTTCTACTTAAAGCTTCTACCATCAAAATATATAGAAAAGGAGACATGGGGAACCCTTGATGAAGACCTCTCGTGGCTTGAAAGAAATCAACTAATCTACCATTAACCATAGGCACAATCCAGAGCATATCAGTGCAAGATTTTATCAAGCGAACAAACTCTGAGCTAAAGCCAAAAGAGATGAGAACATCATAGAGGAAGGATAGCTTGACCTGATCAAATGCATTTTTCATATCTAGCTTGATGAGGATGCCTTTTTCTTTCCTTTTAAAGTTGGAGTGAAGGGATTCTTGAACTTGAATCACATTATCAATCAAATGCCTTCCTTTAACGAACCCCCCTTGGAGAGGAGAAATTAAAGATCCTAACAGAGGTTTCAGTCTATTGGATAAGAGTTTGGCTAGGATTTTATAAGAATCATTACAAATCGAGATGGGTCTGAATCTATCAAAAGATGCAAGGTTGACTTCCTTTGGAATCAAGGCAAGGAAGGTAGAGTTTGTGTTCCCTCCCACTTTGGTTTTTTTAAAGAAAGGATGAGATCATCTGAAGGAGGTCAGATTTAATAATGTTCCAGCAAACTTTGTAGAAGTGGATGGAAAACCCGTCCGGCCCAGGGGCTTTGTCCAGCTCCATACTCCAAATAACATTTACAACTTCTTCTTCAGATAAGGATTTCACTAGTTCAACATTATCCTCATTACTGACCAAAGAAGGAATGTTGGATAGAAAATCAGCGTTCAATTTTTCATCTGAATTACCATCCTCATGAAATTATTGCTGGAAATGTGTATTGGCAGCCTATTGTAACAACTTTTGACCTTTGATTATATCACCATCACTTGTGCAAATTTCAGATATATGGTTTCGAGAGAGCCTAGACCTGCATTGCCGGTGAAAAAATGTAGAATTTTGGTCTCTAGCGTGTAACCATCTACTGCAGGATTTAAGTCGCAGATGTTCTTCCTCCTGTCGGAAGGAGTGTAAAGAGGTGGCTTGCACTGTATTCTCGACAATTAACTAAGACTTGAAAATTTCACAGTTTTCCATACTAATTTGAATCTAAGCTAAGGCCTAGATTGACGCTTCCCTACAAGTCGTTGGATTTGAAAAAGGAGTTTTAATCCACCTCTTCAGAACAATTTTGTTGAAATTTAATTTTTGTTCCCAGACAAAGCTGGGAGAGTCTACAATAAATTGAGACCAAAGATGAGTTACAATGTCCCATAATCTCTCCCTTTCGATCCAAAGTGGATTGAACCGAAACAGGATGGGTCCAAGGTTTTCCTCTTTTTCAAGTTGAAGAGAAATTGGATGGTGATCAGAAGTAAGCTTTGGAAGGATTTTTGAAGAGATAATAACATTGCCATCCATCAATGAGCTTTGGACAAGGAACCTGTCCAATCGAGCAGAAATTCGAGACAAACCCACTCTATTGTTGGTCCAGGTAAAACGCCCCTTCTTGGGCTTGAGATCGAGGAGATATTTGGATTTGATTAAGGAGTCCATGACCACCTGAAGAGGGTCCTTGCCCCTATTACCTCCACATTTTTCCTTAGGATCGAGAATAATGTTGAGATCACCAACCACTATTATATTTGTGGGAGAGTGAATTTCCATATATTTTGATAGAGTATTCCAATAGATTTTTTTTTCAAGAAAATTAACTGGGACATAGAGATTGAAGAGAGAAATAGATATCATACTAGATAATTGTTGCAATTCAGTGAAAATCCAGTGCTGGGTTGCATATGAGGTTTTAAGGAGAAATTTATCCTCTGACCATAAAGTTACTAGGCCCCCAGAAGTGCCCTGAGCACTAACAACCTTACCTGCGTTCTTATTCCACTTTGACTTGCTGATAGATAAAAGAGCTTCCTCTTCTATATTAGTTTCTTGGAGTAGGAGAATGTCATAAGGTTCCATTTTAAGTAGGTCTTTAATTGCTTCAGCCTTTAATGGATTCCCCAATCCCCTACAGTTCCAAGAGATGGTCTGCATTATTTACCCGAATAAGAGGGATTTGCTCCTCCCTTTGGGGGTCTATTCCACTTGCTTCTTCCAAATGACAGTTCGAAGGTAGCCTTACTATGCCGCATCTTAAGCCTCTCAGCTTCTTCTTCTCTAATCTCTTTACGGGACTTTCTTCCTGCCTTTTTTGTGAATTGCTCATCTTCTTTTGAGGAGTCAGAAGACCCAACTAATTCTTCTTAAGAGCTTCTGCATAAGTGGGAGAAGTTGTAGTTATAATGGGAGATAGATCTTGCATGATAGCATCTACAGTAAGAGGTTCTGTGCACTCTGGTGTAGATTACAATGGCTCTCTATTTGCTTCAACCTCTTCATTAAGAAATTCAGATTGCTGCACCTCACCTTGTTTGAGAATAGGAGAGTTCTGTTCATCCGCAAAACTTAACACCACAAAGGGATTTGAAGAGACAATAGCATTTCCCTCAACTTGGAATTTTGGAGATTTAGTCACAATTGGAAGGACTCTATTTGTAGCATTTCCACCTTTTCCCTTCACCTGTTTAGATGTGCCAGCTTTTTGAGCTTGAGACCATTGATCTGTCTTTTATTTTTTAGGTTCTTCTATTGATTTTTTTTTTGAAATTACGAGCAAAATGGCCATATTCATGGCAGAAACGACACTTGAAAGGGAGTTTCTCATAGTCAAGATCCTAAATATGATACCGATCAACAACATTGAGTTTGATTGCCTCAGGAAGTCCAATCTCCAAGTCGACTTCAACACAAATTTGAGCACATGAATATTGATCTTTCCTTTCTACTATGTCGATGTATTTTCTGAGCTTATTCTCAATGGGTTCCAACGATTCTGAACTACAACAGTGGAGGGGAAGATGGGGGAGCCTAACCCAGTCAGGAACATCTGACAGTATATCCTAAGTAGGATCAAAATCTGGAGTCCACTTATTCAAGTAGAGCCCCTAAGGACCCATAAAATAAGGAGCATTATGGAAAATAAGATCACGATCGATAGCTGATTCAGACACAAAAACGTAATAGCCTCTGCCAACAAAATGATTATGAATTCCATCAGAGACTAAGGGTGTCCAATTTCATTAGACCCAACCTTTTATAGCCTTTGGGGATGGCGACAACCCTGTAAATTGACCAATTAACCACGTTCTGCTAGGTTCAAGGCAGTTTGACATGGACGTTCGACTGGAAGATCAACGAAAGGGATTTTTGTTTTCTTCACAAAGTTCTATATTGATGAAGTGCCCTTCCTCTTCCCACACGAAGCAATGAGGCATTTGAATGCATTAATCTTAGGAGGGAGAGGAGGGTGGGACCCCCTCTAGAGGCTATTGGGAATGATCGAACTGACCCTTTGTCAATGAAAAATAGAGCAATAGAAGCCTCTAAAATCACAAAACCAGGGAGAACAGACTAAGTCTGAACCAACAGAATACACAAACCAATGAGCAATGATATTGCTAAACAACAAATGCTCCAAGATCCAGCGTGTATGAGAGAGTAGAATACAAACCATTGAGTAGCATTCTACCTACACATCAACTGCTCCAAGCTCCAACATGAGGAGAGTAATCAACGAGCCTGCACATCCAAAAATAAGAACTCTAAAGCCCGCAAAGAAACCATCACTGGATCAAAAAGAAGAGAACGATCCTCCACCAAAAAGCCTAGGTTGTGGCCAGAATCAGAGGGAGCGATCATCCATGAAAAGGCTGTCTCCAGAACGATAAAACAACATAAAGCCACCTGCAAAATGATGAGAGCCAAAGAACTAGGCCACTAAAAACAAATAAAAAATTTAAACAATCTTCTTGGAGTGAACCAAAAAAAGCACGGTACCCAAAAACTAATTAATGGATTCTTTTAGCCTCATCAAGGTCATCTTCAAAAAAATCAAGAACCTACAATTTTCCATGTCTCTCATGATCCCTCATGTCATGAGAATCCTCCAAGCAATCTACCATATGAAAATCTGAAACACAGGAGGAAGGACAAGTATCTTGCAGCCTCTCTAGAAGTTGCTCATTTTGAATTTGGAGATTATGAATGTCCTCATTATTATTCAAGTATGCTTCATGTAAAAATTCATTAAGCTCAACCAAATTGTTTCTATAAAAAACCAAAGACATGAGATTACCTTCAATGTTGCACATTGCTCTTTGAATCTTCTTCATGTCTTCAAGGAAGGATGGATCCTCCAATGAAGAAATTTTCCAACAAGAATTTGACACCAATGATTTAGTGTCATGGAGTATGCTAAGGGAAACATGGATATCCATTTCACTCATCTTCAAAGAACCTTCAATAAAAATAGGTTCTTTTTTAGGAATATGCTCTTCTTCTTTCTTATTGATTTGATCAACTTCTTGAAGCTCAAGCTGTGATGGGGAAGTTGACCTTGGTTCTTCATTAGCTGCTACAATATCTTCATATTTATGCTCATGAGAAATATGGATTATAGCAACATTTTGAAATCTAATCTCTATGTCACCAGCATAGAGTTGTGAGCACCCATCAGTAGGTACTCTTTCATAGTTCAATGATCCATCAATAAATTCTCTTTTATTTTCACAACCCCCATTAGTAAGGATTGTGTGCTTGTATTCACTTTCCTCTTTATGTTCTTTTCTACAATCACCTTGAGGTAATTCAAGATCCACTTCATGATTCTCTGTTTCTTTATGTAATTGTACATCCATGCTCTTTTCATCCTTTTTAGACCGATATTTCTTCCACACATTCCAAATTATGTATGTAGAAGTGTTTATAACTTCCTCATTTATAGGGCAAAATAAATCTTTGCTCTTTTCACAAGTAGGTTGATTTTTCTTAAATGAGTTCACATTTTCCTTCTTGTGCCTAAATCCATACTTGACAAGATATTATTGGAAAGAATACCTTTCATTAATATCCCCTCTCAAAGTCCGATACTCCTGGAAGCATGCTTCAATATCTATGGTTGTAATTTCTTCTTTCGTTGATCGGGGAGGAAGGAAAGTAGGCATAGCGGGTATAGTGTGAAGCCAAGACATGTCTGCAACTATTTCTTCAATTTATGTTCTTAATGCACAGGTTCCAAGACAATTCTATCATACCATTGTAATGTCCCTTTTAACAAATTTTATTTAATGACCAATTTTTCACTTTTTTTCCCTATTTCGACCTTTGACTAGTTTTGATGTCTAAGTCTCCAAATTAACCCAAATGCTCCCAAATATTCTGAGAAGGTATGTGACTGATATTCAGAATTGAATATGATGTTTATGTATGATTTATTACCCTCCAAATACTTCTGCAAACTTGTTTAATATTATGGTCGAGGTAGGAGTTTTCACTAGCAAATTGGGGTTCCAATTCCCCCACAATAAATGTTGAAAATGGCTTTCCAAATGCTCCCAAACCCACTCGAATTTGTGAACAGAGGAACAGAGGAACATGATGTTTAAGGGAAATTATTAAGGTCTCATTTGAATCATTATTCATTTTATAAATGCTGTTATAACCCTCTCCCAAACAACTATAGAATCACTAGTTCGACCCTTGGGGAAATGGCACCAGATCTTCTCCAAATGCAAATAAACTGAGTAAGATGACTTCAAATGCTTAAGTTATGGATATAAAACTTGTAATACTCATCAATGGAAGTCCATTCATTGTAAATATATCAGAGAAACATTCTTATATTTGAAATCATCATCATTACAATGGCATATATCAATATAATGGGGAAATGGTCATTGTTTGCTCATTAATATTCACATTTACATACGACCATTTTGTATTTCGACCAGATAATTTCTGAAGATGAATAACAGATTATATTAAACTTATTACAATCATAAATGGACCATTATAATCTCTCCCAAAGAGTACAATAGCTCACCCAAAGCGCAATCCCTCCATGAGCAAGAATATGCAATAAAAACTAGAAATGGTTGAGAGAATGTGTTGCACTAGAAGAAACCACGAGCTTCCTTGTAGCTTACAATTGCAAATATAGACTCCATTAAATCTCCATGAAATATCTGAATGGCCTCTCCAAACACCAACTTGGATGGGAATCTTTCACCCTCGAAATTGGCTAAGGCAAGAAACTAGTAATCCACTAGCTCTCTCTCTTCAATGCAAATTTATCAAATGATAAAAAGACCTTCTCTTGGTTGATGCCTGTATTTTATAAACATACTTAGCCTTCTAAGCTTACCAATCCATCCAAAAACTCAAGCCAATTCGAATTAGGGTGTGGGCTCAAGATTTGCCATGTGTCCTCCCTTCCTTAGCCTTCCATCTCCCCCCAATTCTAGTAGGGACCCATTGAGCTTCCCCAACTCACATGAGCACCTCCTTGGATTCTATATTTAGGAATGACATGTCATAATGGTCAGATGTCACCCTTCAGGTCTGCAATATGTCATAAATGTCATAGCATCTTCATCATTGATGTCATATATGTCATAGATGTTAGGGAATCTAGCCCCAAGTGTCCGAGAAGCTCCCATTTGACTCTTCCTCTCCCATGTAAGTTACATTTCCTTCCAAATTCGACCTATGATGCATATGGCCAAGTGTATTATCCTCCTAAATCATCCAAGAACATTAGGTTTCCCATGGATTCTAAATTGCAAGAGGAGGATGCCACGTGGCACAAAAATTCTAGCTTGTGTGGGCCCCATAATCTCCATGTATCTCCATGCTCCATTGCCACTTCAATTTTTTCTTGTATTTATTTAATTAGCTCCATTATTAAATATTCATTCCATTCTAATGTCTGAACATCATCTATTAACTCCCTTATTAAAATTCCAAATGTATCCATCCAACCTAGGAAACTAGTAGGATTGATGGATTTGTCCTGCTATGCAATTATTTAAAATGGGGACATTACAGTGTTGTCTGTAAGGACTTCCCTCGATATGGGGAGTAGTATTGATACTATGGTATCATAATCACAATAGGTAGCTCAGTTGGGATTGATCATCCTTAGACTTGATCCTGTATTTCCGAAAGGAAGGATCATCTTAAATGTTGATCTCGATGGACTTGATCTCGTAATTATGAAAGGAAGGATCGTCCAAGATGTTGATGGACTTAATCCCGTAATTCTAAAAGGAACGATCGTCCAAGATGTTGGGACTAACCATCCTTAGAATTTATCCCATAATTTTGAAGGTAAGGGTTGTCTTAAATGTTGATGTGAGTGGACTTGATCTCATAATTCTGAAAGGAAGGATCGTCCAAGATGTTGGGACTAATCATCCTTAGACTTGATCCTGTCATTCCCAGAGGAAGGATCATCTTAAATGTTGATGTGAGGGGACTTGATCCCATAATTCTGAAAGGAAGGATCATTTAATATGTTGGGACTAATCATCCTTATACTTGATACCGTAACTTTGAAAGGAAGGATCATCTTAAATGTTGATGTGAATGGAATTTATCCCGTAATTCTGAAAGGAAGGATTGTCCAGGATGTTAGAAGTGGACTTGATCCTGTAATTCTGAAAGGAAGGATCACCAAGGATGTTAGTAGTGGACTTGATCCCGTAAATCCAAAAGGAAGGATCATCAAGGATGTTACTAGTGTATTTGGTGCCATAATTTCGAAAGGAAGGATCATCTAGGATGTTAGTAGTGTATTTGGTCTCATAATTCCGAAAGGAAGGATCATCGAGGATGTTAGTAGTGGAATTGATCCCATAATTTAAAAAGGAAGGATATTCCAATATGTTAGTAGTGGAATTGATCCTGTATATCCGAAAGGAAGGATCGTCCTGTGTATGTATGTGTTAGCTGTGATCAGTATTGGTAGCTCCCCAAAGACTTGATCCCGTAATTCCGAAAGAAAGGATAGTCTGAGTACCATAGATGTGTTGTCCATGATCTCGTACTTCTGAGAGGAAGGATCATGCTGGTTGTTGTTACACCTGCCATAGATGATGTTACTCCAACCTTGAGTTGATGATGTTGATGTTGTTATACCTGCCACATGTTGTTGTTGTTATTCCATATTTTATTTGATGAGCCAGCCTCGTGTTGTCATTGTTGTTATTCCATATTTATGCTGACGAGCCAGCCTCGTGCTATCATTGTTGTTATTCTAGCTTTATGCTGATGAGCTAGACTCGTGCTATCATTGTTAGTGATGTATTAGTTTTTATACTAAATATTTTGATACTTCAGCTCTATACTGAATATGATGATGATGTTCTAGTAGTTCTATGCTGATGCAAATGATGAGGATGCTCCAGCTCCATGTTGCAGGTGATGATCTAGTTCCATGCTGCAGATGAGGATGCTCCAGCTCCATGTTGCATATGATGATGTTCCAATAGATGATGATGATACTCCATCTCCATGTTGCATATGATGATGTTCCAATAGATGATGATGATGCTCCAGCTCCATGCTATAGGTGATGCCCCAATTCCATGTTGCATATGATGATGCTCTAGCTCCATGATGATGTTGATGTTTTAGTGCAATGATATAGATGATGATGCCCCAGTTCCATGTTGCATATGATGATACTCCAGCTCAGTGTTGAATATGATGATGTTGTTCAAAAATTCTGATGATCTATGGATGTACAAGACAATGTTCCAAAATAAGATGTTGATGATGCCTCCTCTCTATCCTTCCAATGATGTTGTGTAGAGTCACACCAGTTGTTGTTGTTATCAGTAGAATACCCTTCTTGATAAAGGGGAGTGTTGAAATAATGTAAATTCAAAGAATATTCTACTTGTACTTCACATTATTATTATTCCTCCTTCGAGTGATGTTACTAATGTAAAAGGTCATGTAAAAGTCACGAGGTAAACCCTTCGTTGTAAGTCGGGTCAATAGCACCCAAAAAAGAATAATATATTTATTATTGTGATATTTCCGAGGTAGGTCGGCCTAGTTAGGGAAATTGTCAATTGGGAATATTAGTATAAATAGGGAGGCACCCTCCCTCATTTTTACACACTCACTCACACTTGTGTTGCACAAGAGAGAGAAAGAAGGAGGGATAGAGAAGGAGGATGACTAGTGTCTTTGGTTTTTGGATCTTATGCTTGGGGTTTGGTCTCTCTCTCTCTCTCTATGGTACCTTGCTCTTTGGTCATTGCATTATGGTAATCTATATTGAGGAAGTTTTGTTGGGTTTTTCCCTTTACGGTTTCCCAGGGTAAATTGTTGTGTACCTTGTGATTGTGTTTCTTTCAATGATCCTCTTTATGTTGTTATTGTGAAAATGCATTAAATGCTTATCAAGTTAGGACTTAATCTATGGCAGCATAGAAAACCTAACACTCACCCTCTTGGGAGCGAGTGTGGAGCATGGAGATGAGTTTGTTCATCTTTAGGTGTGGCAATGTGCATTTCTATGAATTCATGGTATTAGGTGTGACTTTGTGCATGTATTCAAGCTATGGAGATTCGAATGCATATACATGCACAACCTCATCCTCGTTCTCTAGCCTCGCTCCCAAGAGGTGGGGCACGAGGGTGAGGTTGTGCATGTCGATGCATTCAAGGGGTGACTTATATTTTTTAAATGAATGGATATTCTTGCCACTCACCCTCTTAGGATCCCCTAATCGAGTAGGGTGTGGGGGTAGTGAGGACCCTATTGGGAGTAAGGGTGCGGTGTGGGGGTGAGCTAGTTGTGCATGCATACACATACACATTCAACAGACATGGGGATGAGGCTACACATGTCTATACACTCGAGTGGGTGACTCTTCCATTTTAAATAATCACCAACAATGGAATATGTACCTATGAACCGATGTTGCATTGATATGGAGTATAATATTTTTTGAGTGGTGGGAGGTGAGGGTGTGAATTTATGTGCATTTGACAGAGTGGATTAGCTTTTTTCAAATGGACATGATATCAAATTTCTCAATAACAAACAAAATATGTCCTTAGAACCTATGTTGCATTGTACATGCATGAACACCCTCACCCCTTAGAACCCACCCTCCCAAGGAATAAAGGTACATATGTGTGCATTAATACCAACCCCTCCACAAGGTAAGCATGTGCATGTGTGTGTGTGTGTGCAAGAGTGAGGGTACACATGTGTGGAAGAGTGAGGGTATGCATGTGCATGTGTATGCATTCCCACTTGCCTTCCCAAAGGGGTGAGGGTGTGCACATGCATACATGCAATCCACACCCATGCACGCCATTGATGCTCCTTGGAGGATGACTTGTGCACATGTATGCATTCGAGAGTAAGGGGTGTGTGTATTTGTGAGCATTAGGGAGTGAGGGTATCCACACATGTGCCTACTATGTATAACCACATGTGCAATCCTCACCCCCCATGCATGGCGGGTGGGTGGATACACATGCACACCTTCACTCATATGTGATACAAGTGTGCATGGGGGGTGGGTGGACACACATGCACACCTTCACTCATATGTGATATAAGTGTGCATGCACTACCTACCCTCCTATGAGGTGAGGGTGTGCATTATTCCTTGCTTCTATTTGTATCATTGCTGGTTTTTTATATGTTAAGTTCCCTTCAATAAAATAATTAATATTTAATGTCATTACACATAGAGTAGCAAGGTGCTCTACATCACAATATGGGGGAGATGTCACGTAACGTAACGTAGCATAATGTAATGTAACGTTACAAAAATATAATAAATAATAAAAACTACATGTCAACTAAAAAAATAAATTTAACAAAATACTAACAACGTATTGGCTAGATGTCCACTATCCACTTACAAAAATACACACATAATTATAACTCATAAACACAAAATTAAAGCAGCATAAATTCATCTTAAACATGATTCTATCAAGGACAATTTATATCTCAAAAAATTGGATCCCTCTCGATGCTTGATAAATCTGAATTTAAGATCCAGGATATATGATAATTTAATAATTATGTAACAATGTAACATCAATACATATACCGAACCTTTTTAAGAACGTAAAAGATATATCAAGTACAATTGATAAGTACTTGGGACATCAAGTATGTCAAAGTACTAAAAAATTGTCTTAAGCATTTGGGTACATACAAAGATATCATTTACACTCTAGGAATGCACAAAAATACCTTGCCACGGCACATGACCCCTCTTTTGGGACAAAAATCCCCCCAAAAATATTATGTCCCCGACATATAGTTTTCGGTAGGGGACATTAGTTTTGGGTGATTGTCAAATTTTAACAAAAGAGTATAGTTTGAACATAGGAAAGGAAATATTTTTAGGAAAACAAAATTTTAAATATCAATTATTTGGTATTTGATTTGTTATTTGTTCTACAAGATCACGAATTTCATTTTCCCTTTGCCTAGTGACACGACAATGATGGTAGTTCTAGTGTGCACCCTACATACCCTCGAGGTCCATGCAATTCCCAACATGGAAGCGATGACGAAACGAAACCACTTCTCATTCATCCTGACAATTACTTACCCTATAGGACTGTTGAAGCGCCAACTATGTATGTGTTTGATTAGGGTCTCTAAGGCTTGCAACACACGAAGAAAACCCAACCAAAGGCTTCAAACAATCCCATGCAGGTATTGTTCTATCCTCGAGCTATTTGGGATGGTGATCTCCCACAGATACTTTTGTAGCCTTCACTGGCTTATGATGGTGATCTCCCACAGATACTTTTGTAGCCAATTTAGGAAACAAGACAAATGATACAAAGAACATGAAAAGTTAAAAAACCTAACTAGGAAAGAGAACCTGATCTAGATTGAAAATACTATGAAAATGATATTGGGTTGATCTGCAGGTGAACCAGATGTGTAATCAAACAAGTACTTTTCATTCAATCAACAAAAAATGTAAATCAAATTAGAAGCTCGTCACTTAATTCATAGCTAATTAATGAAAATCAATTAGTTAGTGACTTAAGATTCTACATTCTAAATTAACCTGCATAGCACATGTAAGTTGAAAAACAAACATATTATGATGTTTGAATACTGTTGTTCAATTATTCATAGAAATAGATAAAGACAGTTCATAAAATAAATTGTATGAAACTTTATCGATGCATAAATGAGTAACAGAGATAAATATGAGTTAATTAAACACATTTAATAATTGTAAATAATCAACAACATTATTTGTCCATTTGAAACAAAGAAGATTGAAATCAGTTTGAAGAAATTCATTCAGACAAAGACAAGAGATAAGAAATGACAGTACTGTATTGATTTGAAGTCTAGTAACAAATTACATAAACCATATGAGCAACCAGAGGTGTTCTCTCAATCTCATGTATCAGTCTTCCTTCTTCCAAAAGTCCCCAAAAAAGTTCATAATACATTTGAGAGCACCCTCTTAAATAATTATTACAAAAAAAATGGATCTCCCCCTAAAGGGGATCAAAGCCTAAACAAAGCTAATATCCTAAGAAATATCTCCACATCTTCCAGATATGGAGCAATTCCTCAATATCAGGGTAAGTGGCAGATTCAACACCAAGCTGGGCATTGCACTTATAATCTTCAATCTCATTCTTAGCCAGTTTATGCCAATATTGGATAAAGATGTGGATCTTACTCTCCACCGCAAATGGTTGTCTGATCAACTGATCTACATCGTGGATGCTGACGTGGTTAGGTTTCTTGATCTTCTTCTCTCCCTCATCCCATCGCTATTCCACTTGCTTAATCATCAATCCAGGTAGACAGGCCTTTTCAATAAGCACCATTGCAGGAAAGGACAATTCATCCATAATGTTGTCAACTGCATAGCATCTTTTGCTACAAATGGCCTGTGCTTTCTTTATGGCTTCAGCTACTATCTCATCTAGGTCTTCCCAGGCTCTCAAGATAGTCTTGATCCTTTTAAGCTGGAAATTAGGGAGCAAAGTGACATTATCGGGCTTATCTTTCATGTACCTTTGCCAGTCTACTACTTCATCATAAGCTTTCGAGGCTTGTTGTCTCTTCTCAACTAAGTCTTCCAAAACAACAAACATCTTGTCAAAAACCATGTGAGTTTCAAAGATATTATATAGAGTTTTAAATAACTCACAAACCAAATCATAATGTTCCTTGTTGGTTCGAATGGCAAGCTCTTTAAATTGTTCCTGGGAAAACTTGGAATATGAAGATGAAGCTGCACTTGCAGTTGCATCTTCACACTGTCTTTCTAACAATGCAACCTTTTGAACCAAAGTGGCATTAACAGTCTTTTCTCTTTGCAGTTCTTCACTGAGAGCAACGTTCTTCTCCTGAAGTTTATCACACCTGTTCTCATGTTGCCTTTTAAGTTGTTCCAGTTCCTCCTTCAGTCTGACAATTTCTGCTTTTTGTTTGTCAAATTCTTGGTTCAAAGTGTTAACGACATCAAAATTGGCTGCTGTAAAATCCCCTAAGACAGATGCAACATCAGTGGCATATGCCTGCAGGTCACTTGATCACTAGGTCCACACAACCTCATTTGCAACAGACATGTCCATATCACCCTGATCCATGTTCCTCTTCTTACCTTTCTTCACCACTGATCTATTAGCTTTGCTGTACCGATATTCTCCCAGGGATACCACAAAATCTTCATTGAATTCATCCCTCATCTCATCAATGGGGGTTATACTAATGCCTGTGGATATTAGAGAAGTGGGTTGAGTTGTGGTGTGAGAAGGTATAGTCATAGCAATAGGAGAAGAAAATGGAGAAGGGCTAACATTCTGAGCAGGAATTACTTCAGGGGCTGAAGAAATGTCAAGAATTGAAGCTTCAGCTGATGAAGCTTGCAAAGTAGTGGTCTTGAGTAATGATGGTGAAATTGCTGAAGTTTTCTTAGTCACAAGGGATGACATTGAGCTGAATGAAGGGATATGCAATGGAATTTTGAAAACCTGAGGTACATTAGATGAAGGAATGGGAATATCCACAGAAATCAGTGTAACAGATTCAGGTAGACAAGTAGCATTTTGATAAAGCTGGGTCATAAAAGGTGTCACGGTAGAGCCAGCAGATAATGAAGATAACGCTATTATTGATGAGATAAATACAACAGAAGAGGAAGGGCCAGTTGAGATTGTAAGGGGGGTGATGAAGGCTTGTCATTTCTACCATTGGTGGAATTCAGTAAATCATTACCATAGCCAACTTCAACAGTAATAGGGACCAGGGAAACCCTCTCATCTTCTTCCTCTGAATCAGTCAAGTCTATAGTAGAGGCGGGAACAGATGAAATTAAAGATTGTAGCCATTTGAGAGGTTCCAGTTCGATATGTGCTAGTATAGATTGAGTATTTTCAACCACAGTGGTGACCTGGGCATCTTCAACTGGCTGAGAGGTTGTAACTTCCTGAGTGTCTAGTGCTGAAGTCATCTTGCTCAGTCTCTATTTGATCTGCTCTAAGGTGTGCAAATAGGCCTTGACCTTTTGTTCCACAGATGTATGGGGAACTTATTCCATGGGAGCTTTCCCTTTACTTGTGTATGAACTGGGTTTTGTGGATGCATTGGTGGATGCCAGAGCCTCCTTTTCCGCAGCTTTAGCTTCCCTGCTTTCCCAGTATTTTATTACCTTTTCCTAAATGTTTAACTCCATGGAACTGTAATGCTGGATTTTTTCCTTGATTTCCTTTTGGTATTGCAATATATGACTTTGTTCTTCCTTGCTTTTAGCCCTCACCAACACTTCAGAAAAGGTTTCAACTCCCTGGTAAATGAAATCATCTGGAATTTCTTCATAAGAATATCCTATTTTAAAATGGTTTTTCCTGAGGTGGAGGTCAACAATCCCTTTGGGATCATGCTGCCTTTTACTAGAAAATCCAAGCATGAGTGACACTATGTGGTCACTAATCTCTGATTCCCAAGTAGAAGTAGGTATGCTCAAAGATCCAAGGGTTATATGAAACTTGGGCCAAACCTTCCTCTTAGGTGCAACACATTTTTTGTAAATCCCTTCTGTGACTATTTGAAATGAAATCTCTTCAAGGACCAACCTGTCCAGAACGACCTTAGGCAACATATGGGAAACATTGCTACCAAAAACCTTGATATAGGTGAATGATTCACCGACATACCAATATCCCATTATGGATATGAGGGCTTTAGCTTCAGGTGAGAATGTAGGAGCTTCTTTGTTAAAAATCAGGAAATAGACCCGATTGAGGATACTCTCACATATATCATAAAATCTAGTTACACAATTTGTATCCCATAGCTTAGAATGATAAATATGCATAGGCGGGGCTGGTAATTACCAACTCCATCCCATATTGGGGAAGCGGAATTCAACACAAAAGATATCCACAATGAAGGCAGAAAGATAAAAGTTGGGATTCTTTGTTGCAATGGCTTTTTGGAACTCGTGTATGGCATTTTTGAGTTCAAGTGAGAGGATTGAAGCCCAAGGGAAGGATTCACCCATAGTTATGACATGGTGAGCAATGGAGGCCCATTCTTTCTTGAAGTAAGAATAGTTGGGGAGACCATAAAGCATGCATAACACTGCTGCAAGCAGGGAATAAGGTTCCTTGAACCATTCAATGGGGTAAAGGTCGTCTTTCCTCTAGGAAAAGCTGCGTGGTTCAGCCATCCATGATTTCAGCATTTGGTCGAAATTGAACCTAGACTTAGCAGCATTAATAAAGTCTGCATCGAGGAGCTACATGAAAGGCTTAAGGGCGTAAATTCTCGCAATGGTTTCTTAGCAGAAATTGGCCAATTGCGTTCCAATACTGGTGTTAAAGGAATGGTCTTTCAGGTTAGTGTGGTCTATAATCAATCTAACTGCATCGTTATAAGGGAGGACGACTGGTCTAGCAACAATCATATGAAGTCTAGAGTCCCTAATTCTCTCATAAACGGGTTGATTACTCTGGAAGTTTGAAAGGTCATTATTATCAAAGATGGAATAAACTCAAGGGCCAATCCAACTGGTAGGTTTCAGACACTCGGCCATTGGTGTCAGAAAAGACACCAAAGTTTGGGTCTTTCGTAAAAATGTCTTTCTAAAGGTTTTTGCTCCTGGTAATATGGGGTGTTTTGGATGTTTCCATGTCCTATTTTAATGCCGACACCAGTAATTAAGCTGAATTACAAAGGAAGCACATTAAGCAATTCAAATTGTGAGAAAGCAACTTGATAACCAACCTGAAACCATAGCGAACACTGTCGAAATTGCTTGGTAAAATTTGGATGTAAATTCATGCAGGAGAGCAAATTACCATGGTAAAAATAGTGAAAACCTCATAAACAAGACCACCATATTTATAATTCATGGGAAATAATACAGATCGTAGGATTAGAGTGAAAAGAATGGTCGAGATCAAGTTTTGTGGGATGCGGGGGCAAGCATGAAATTCGAAAACTTTATTAATCATTCTGTAACCCACATTTCGCATTTTGTGGGATGCGGAATCACAAAATAGTGAAAGCTTATTCAATCAGCTCCACACCCCACATTTTGCGGAATGTGGGTTGCGGACACACACAAACCAAACAATTAATAAATGAACTCCACAACCCGCATTCAACATTTTTCGGGATGCAGATTGCGAATCGAGGAAAGCATATCTAAAAAACCTCCCGCATCCCGCATTTTGCATTTTGCGGGATGCGGGCTGCGGGAAGAGAAAAATTGAAATATCCAACTAAAAGAGACCGCATTCTGCAACTTGTGGGTTGCGGGATGACAAAACAATTCCAAACAAAACCAATCTTTCTGCAACTTAAAACAAACAAATCAAGCATGAATTTTTTGGAAATTTGGTTAAGTTAGGGAATTCCAAGTGTCAACAAAGATGTAATGAAACCCATAAGGTCACGAAGGGTCTTACCAATTTACCTTGTATTTGTGATTTGGTTCTTATGTTCAAGTAACATGGGATCTGTTGTACCTACAACAAATGGTGACTGACTGGAGCAACCAGTTATCTCTGCGAAATAATAATCTTTTCCAATCAAACCTGTTAGCAAGCAAATGATTAACTCCCAAGAAATGTTAACATATACATGTAACCAACCAAGAATTATCAACATTATTAATGCAGTTCCATCCATGGCCATTTTAAAAGATGCAACTTTGATTCAGATGTCATTGGAGGATTGGGATCATTTGAACTCAAGCTGACATAGGCGTGCAGTTTAAGGTTGAACTTGGGGTCAGAGCTTTACCACTTTGGGTTTTCACACAGGGGCCCCTGAAACCATCCTTTATGATTATGATTATTATATATATATATTTAAATGACAAGCAAGATTGCATCGACGCAGGACCACTGCCCCATGTCCTAGTGATCAGTGCCATTCACAAACCTGACCTAGAAACTGAACAAGCCGACTCGGTAAGGAGACCTCTTGTATTCCAGCTATATGGCCAAAAGCAACTATCATGGCTTGGGATCCACCTGGTGATAGTTTCAGTCTAAAATCAAGCCCATGATCTTAGTGAGGTTGGCCTTAGATAGGCCCCCCTTGTCTTGATGCACAATGCTCTCTTGTTTGGGGATGGCTGGGTTTTATTTTGTACATGAATTACAAGACACTACCATGGCTTGGTGTCCATATGTAGGAAGCATTACTCACTGATGCTCTGCAGATCGTGAATGAGTCGACTTGTGATAGGATCTCCCATCTTCCAGAGAACCGGAAGCCATCTCCCCATATTAAATGGCAAAGATGTCATTCCACTGAGCACCTATGAACCTAATGAGCTGGCTCGTGATGAGACCCCTCATCTTGTAATCCACATGATAAAAGATATGGCCATAATTAAATTCCAAAGAATAAGACTGACCAGGCTATGAATATTTGCCACAATGCTCTAATGAGACCTCAGACAAGATGAACCCCTTTTCCTCCACGACTATCATCATCAGAGTAGGGCATGTAGAATATATTAACCTGGATGTGAGGGCATTAATAAAAAATTCTGCAAATATGGTTATCATTCATATATAATAGATCCTGATATGAGTTAGAAAAGATAGAAACTGACAAATCTGTTTCGGTTGAGAGTATTGAATAGTGAGAAAAACTGATTGTGCATTATTGCCAAGGGTATAGATATTACCAAAAGTTACCAAAATCAAGCAAACATTCAGAAAATAAAAGGAAAATAACACACCAAACCTATATGCAGGGTTGAACCGACCTTTTCAAACAAAGTACTTCTTGAACAAAAAAACATTCACGGGATAGGTGTCAACGACCCCTTCCAGTGTTTGTAGTCGAACCATACTAGGATCAATCTTTTCTGTAACAATGAATGGTCCTAGCCAAAGTCGCTGAAACTTGGTGTACTCTTTGTTGTCCTTGTATTATTTGTTCCATCTCAACACTAAATCTCCCACTGAGAAGTCTCTATCTGATGAAGACCTCTCGTCAAACCATTTCTTAACCAACTGTTGATGTTGGTAGAATTTATTCTTGGCTTTGTCTCTATCCTCTTCTAACTTGAGCAGAGAATCAATCCTCTACTATAATGGGGAAGAGTCACTTTCTTGGATGGATTGGGCGAACTGTAATGAAGGGATGGTGAGATTAGCTGGCAAGATAACTTCTTTGCCATAAACAGGGCAATATGGAGAGTTACCAAGGGATGCCTTTGGGGTGATTCGATTTGCCCAAAGAGCATAATAAAGTTGGGCATGGCAGTTTTTATGATGCGAAGCCACTATCTTTTTTAGAATGCTTATCAAGTTTTTGTTTGAGGATTCTGCAAGCCCATTGCCCCGAGGATAGTAATTAGCAGAAAACTTAAGCTTGATACCCTTTTCAGGGGCATAGAGGGCCAGGTCAATGGATTGGAAGTATGAGGCATTGTCAATAACAAGATATTTGGGGGTGCCAAACCTGGTGATTATCTGATTTTCAAGAAAATAAATTACCTGATTTGTATTACATAGTCTTAAAGGGACTGCTTCAACCCACCTCGTAAAATAGTCAGTGGCTGTCAAGATGTATTTATGCTATAATGAGGATACGGGGTTGATGGGTCCAATGAAGTCCAATCCCCACTGCTGAAATGGGAATTGGACTGCTACTGACTGCAAGGGGTAAGTAGGCTTCTTAACTTTTCCAGCGCACTTCTGGCAAGGCTCACATTTTCTGACAAATGAATGGGCATCTCTGAATAGGGTAGGCCAATAGTATCCCGTCCTAATGATTTTATGAGCTGTTGTACCACCTGAGAAGTGTCCACTTGCAGGTATTGCATGAATTGAAACAGGAAATCATCAGTCTGATCCTTTTCCAAGCATCTAAGAAACACTCCATCATAATTCTTACTAAATAAAACATCACAATAAGTTGATAAGGAGCTGATTTCAGCCTTAATGCTCTACGTTTTTTGGGATCTAGGGTTTCAGGAGCAAACCCATTATTAAGAAAGAATTTGATGTGATCATACCATTCAGATGCTGCAGTTTCAAGTGCATTAACAAAACCTGTAGGAGTAGTCTCTTCCTGCTCCCAATCGGTTTTTTGATTTTCAAGGTCGTTTGACTGGGCAGTGAGCTGACACAAACCTTGTCCTTTGACAATCTTTGCAGGCTTGATCTCTAGATCATATTCTTGAAGGGCGGTCATCTAGTGAGCTCTCTTTTCTCCCAACTCCTTTTGGACGAGGACATTGCGAATTGCCACATAAGGGACAATCACCTTAGTCCTTGAATTCAAAAGATAAGGCCTGTAATGTTTTACTGATTTATATACTATGTAGGTTTATTTGTCAACCTGGGAGTAATTGAGTTCAACTCCCTTGAATGTAGATCTCATGAAGGAAATGGTGATCTCAATGTCCTCGTGATTTTTCTGTGTTAGGATAGCTACATAAGAAAAGTTAGTAGCAAACGTATACAATATAAAGTCCTTACTGAAATCTAGGGACATAAGAGCAGGTGCTTCTGCTATGGCTTTCTGAATTTTAGTAAATGCATTTTTCTGTTCATCGGACCACTTAAATGGTACATTATTTTTGATTAAAAATTACAGGGGTTTAACCACTTGAGTAAAATTTGGAACAAATCTTTGAACAAAATTAATCTTACCCAAGAATGACTGCATTGCCTTTTGAGAGTTAGGGACGCTAATCTTGGAGATTGCTTCAGCGCATTCTGGATCGATGATCATACCTTCCTTCGAGACTACGAAACCCAACAACTTACCTTATGTTACTGCAAAGATGGACTTCTTGGGATTGAGGGAGATGCCGAATTTCGTGCACCTTTCGAATACCTGTTTTAAAGCAGACAAACGATCCTGTCGTTTTTTAGAGTAAATGGTAACATCTTCTAGGTACACAACGATAGAATTGTGGATCAATCCCCTAAAAGCTATTTCCATAGCTCTCTGGAATGTGTCTCCTACGTTTATTAGTCCAAACGACATTCGTCTGTATGTGAATGTTCCCCAAGGGGTCTGGAAAGGAGTTTTAAGTTCATCATTGGGTGCAACCAGGACT
Organism: Pseudotsuga menziesii; assembly: GCA_001517045.1. Classification (NCBI taxonomy): domain Eukaryota; kingdom Viridiplantae; phylum Streptophyta; class Pinopsida; order Pinales; family Pinaceae; genus Pseudotsuga; species Pseudotsuga menziesii. Next base: position 298,286 of record LPNX011161950.1, on the reverse strand, counting down.
TGGTTGTAGCCAAAAAAACCATCTAGCAGCGAAAACATCTCCGATCTGGATACTTTTTGAAGGATATGCTCCATTGGAGGAAGAATATAGTTGTCTTTCTTAGAGGCCCGATTGAGATTCCTAAAGTCTATGCAAAGTTTGATTTCCCCATTCTTCTTATGAATAGGAACCAAATTAGCTATCCACTGCGTGTGCCTGATGGGAAATATGATCCTAGCCTAGAGTAGCTTGTCAAGTTCTTTCTTGACAAAAGGCTCCAGACTGGGGTGCATTTTCCTCAATTTATGTTGATAAGGTTTTACCTCAGGTTTCATGGGGATATTATGATGCATGACGGTAGTATCGAAAGTCCTGAGTTCATCATATGTCCAGGCAAAGATGTCTTTAAATTCTCTACACAGTTTGATAAAACTTATTCTTTCGTCACAGGAACAGTGTATTCCAAGATTGATAAATCGAGGCTCATGCTCTGTTCCCAAGTTAACAGAGGTGTGATTCAAGGTTGAGCTTTGAGTCTTGCAATTGATGGTTTGTCTAAATTTATCTTGTAAATCATAGAACTTCTCTAGACTGATGACAGAATTGGGGATGATGTTGGAAGGATCAGATAAAGACTTCTCATGATCAGCTTCGTTAGTAGCCATACCCTCGAAGGTATTTTGGGCTAACAGGATGTCAAGTATTTGATGGTCATCATCAAACACCTTCCATCTTGTGACATTGTCGGGTATAGAGGGTCTGTACATCAATTCGATAAAGAAGGTTTGTGGAGACAAGCCTTCGGGTGGGATTAGTCTAGATGCAGTATTGGCTAACAGATCTGCGTCAAAGTTCTGTGATCTAGGAACATATTTGATATAAAATGCTGAGAAAGAATTAGTCATATCTCGGATTAATCTTTGGTAATTAACTAGACGTGGAGATAGACAATGTATCTGATTCGTACCTGTTTCACAATGATTTCGAAGTCTCTTACGCATTCAATTGCTTTCGCTCCCATATCAATAGCTTTCCTGAGTCCTTGGACTAACGCCTCATACTCAGCCACGTTATTGGTACATTCAAATTCCAACTTGCATGCGTTCATGGTTTTGATCTGTTTAGGATCAATAAGTACACATCTTGCGCCTGCTCCCTCCTTTAACCTGGAGCCATAAAAAAAAAGTCAAAACTATAGGATCAATTTTGAAATTGGTATTTAAATTATATACACTATGAACAACAGTGCTAGAGAATGGGACAGATGTAAGATGAGTTATCTGAGATTGTTTCTGCTCATTCTCCGCTGGTGCGACATCAACAGGCAAGTCTCCAAAGAAAGTATCAAATGTAAAATGTTCAATTTGATTGTTAAAGAAGGAGACAGATTCGTTGGAACCGTCGAGATCAGTTACAGTTTGTTTCATGAATGGTTCCCTATCAAATTTGATCTTGTTAGGATGCCCGTTAAGAGGCAACCACAAGTGAGACAAATCAGTAGCAAAGTAACCTTTAAGTTTCTCTGACCGATCTCGACTCAGCCACATACCGTAAGTCTCTGGAATATCTGCAATCACAATATCGATAGTTTGATGAATCTAAGGATCTGCGGATAATCTGAGAAGAACATTCCTCAGCCTCCCTACAACTTTAACCTTGGATCTATCTAATTGCACAATTTGAATAGGACAGGTTTCACAGGTGGCATTGGGTTTCTTACACACAGAAAGGGGCATAACATTGGATGAAGCACCTGAGTCTACCATACAATTATGCATGTTTCTGTTAAAGATTTCAAAGGTAAGTAAGAAGGGAGGAGTGCCCTTGCTTCCTGGTTTTGGTTGGTTGGGTCGGGGAGTAGATTTAAAATTATTATTTTGAGCTTCTCGGGGTTGTTTTATGATCATGCTTTTGGGTAAGGAATCCCTTATGGAAGGGATTTTGGGAAGATCAAATAAAGATATGTTTGCTTTGACTCTTTTAAGGTCCTCGACCAAGTTGTATTCTGGCTCAGGAATGAGGGTGTCCTTCTGAGTTTGAGTCTTACCTTTGCTAGGGGTCTATGTCGGAGGAGATGATTCCTAGGGAGGTGGCCGTTTAGACCTGGTATTGTGTGTGTGCTGTAGGTTAAAAACTGTGTTGGGTTCTTCTTCTTCTTCTTCTTCTGAAAAGAAGCTCACAGTGCTGACCTGCTGGTCATCTTCCTCTTCCTCTTGGGGAGGTTGTGAGTCTTGATTGGACTGATCTTCGAAGGGTTCGAGAATGTCTAGTGTTCCTACAGCTAAGGCTTTCAAGATATAGAAGATCTCTTCTGAAGTGAACCCCTCACTGGGAGGTTCAGATCATGACCTGCACAGGGGCATGTAGAGGCAAGGTGAAGTTCGGAGACCCATTTTTTCGATGGTTGAGAGACCAAGTCCTCATGGTTGAGGACTATGCATACACAGGTATCGACTTCAGGGGTGACCCTGACCTACCACTTCCACCTGGTGCACAGTGGGGCGACATTGGTAAGAAACAAAAACCCTAAAATGGCAATTGTGTTTTTATGTTTTAATGTTTTATATTTTTTATATGTAGTAACGAGACTTAAATGTTTTCATGCAGATGTTGGAGCAGCACGACCTGGGGGATCCTCCCCACTAGACAGGTGAGCCAAAGCTTGTTTTGTTCCACAGGGTGATGATGTGACGGGGGAGCTAGGGGAGAACCTCAAGAGGTTAACTCTAGACATACGAGATGCCTCGATCGACGACCTCCCATTGAGGTACAAGAGGCCCACTGCAGCAGTACCAGGTTGTTTCAGTAGACTGCTACGTCGAGTAGCCTGGGTGGTCATGTGTTACCACACGCATCACTAGATGATAGCTCGCATGATGTATTATTGAAAGCTGATAAATAGCTTCAGGATTTTTTGTATGATGATATTTTTCCTGAAATCTTGAGCGCTTCAGATGAGGTCTCGTGACCTATTTTTTGTAAAACACTTTTATACATATATATACAGACTTTTATTTTTGGTGTTTATATGTCCCAAATGGAAAATGTATTTACATGAGTTTTATGTGTCTTTTACAGTGAACCATGTTTGATTTCTACATCATGAATGGGCAATATGCCAGTCTAGGATGTAATTTGCCAATGAGTCGGCAACTACATTATCTTCCCTAGGGGTATGCCTATAGATAATAGCTTCAAATGACCTCTCTAATAAACGTACCCTCCAGAAGAGACAGAGAAGCACAAGAATCCTGATAGTATAGACATGGTTTAAATGACAAACCACTAGTTGTGAGTCCATCAAAACTACCAAGTTACGAACATCTTGGGAGGCAACTTTAGTCAGAATACCTATGATTTCTTGATACTCAATGATATTGTTGGTAGCGGGACCAATACAAACCACTCCTGAACTGACCAAATCGTGAGATGGGGAATAGAGAACCCAAGCAACCGAGGCAAGATTCAAGGTGTGGTGGCAAGCACCATTGGCGAAGCCGTAGAAAGCCATTTGCTCTGCACAACCAAAACATGGTATAAACAGATACAGACACTAAACTCAAAACCATATTGAAAATACTTAAGAACACTAAAAACTCAAGTAATATACATATATACAAGGTACTATACAAGAAAGATCTAGGCATAGTACCTCTTCAGGTACAACCCATTGCGAGGTTGTCCTAAGGGGATTCCATCATAGTCAATGAGCTCATAGGTCCCTTTTTCTAGAACTTTGGAAATAACGAAAGGACCATACCACATGGATTCAAACTTCCCTTTCCCTAGTTTGTCATGTCCTAGGTCACGAGGTTGGATAGACTTGTCATACTGTGCCTTGACGCATTTCTTGTGTGCCTCATTGGCTAAGGCAACATCTCTTCTAGTTTCATCAAGGTTGTTCAAGTAGAGAAATCTTTCTTCCTCTGCGGAAGTGTCTGGGAGAAGCTCGACGGCAAGTTTCAAGGATGGAATTTGACATTGAATAGGAAAGACAACTTCTATTCCATAGACAAGCTGGAAGGGTGTAAAACCAGTAGCTGTTTTTACCGAAGTCCTCTAAGCCCAAAGAGCGGAGAAAAGAATATGGTGCCAATTGGATTGATGGTCTCCAACCATCCGATGCAGCATTGTGTTCAAAACTTTGTTAATGGCCTTGAATTGACCATTAGCTTGCGGATAATAGGGCGTTGAGTTTTCATGATGAAAACCTAGCTTGGCACTTAATTCCTCCATCATTTGATTGTGGAAATGTGATCCGTAACTATGGACTGTGGGACTCCAAATCTTGCTATCACAATATTTAACAGGAAGAGAGTGGTAGTCTTACCATCCTCTGCATATTTAGGCATAGCCTCAACCCATTTCGTAAAATAATCAACGGCTACGATGATGTAACCATGCCCCCTGGTTGAGGTAGGCTTGCAATGCATGTAATCAATCCCCCATTTGGCGAAAGGGCCAATGACAATGACGGGGTGTAACGGAGCAGGCTGGGGGCGCTTTTTAGGATAGAAATCTTAGTAGGGTGGGCATTTCTTAACAGCCTCGTGACAATCTTTAAAGATTGAAGGCTAGAAATAGCCGGCACGAAGGATTTTCTGGGCTGTAGCCATCCTAGATAGATGACCACCACATGATCTAGAGTGGAAGTCATTCAAAACTTGTTCAGCTTCCTCGTGGGTAAGCCATCACCGGAGAATGGAATCGATACCATGTCTATACAAAGTGTCATTCAATATGAGGTAGTATTTTGCGTGGTGATGGATACGGCGGCGATCGTCACGGGATAGAGTGGGCTGAAATCTCTGTGTCTAGAGATAAATGAGCAAATCTCCATACCATGGGTCAGTAGTGCTTATCAGGAACATGAATTCATCCGGGAATGAATCATTGGGCTTAGATTCCGTCAAAGCATAGGGAAGATCACACATTAGCTCAACAAAGACCAATGATTTCTTTGACGTAGCTTTAGAAAATTCCAGATCAAACTCTTGTAGGATGACTATCCATCGAGAATATTTGCCCCCGAGCACCTGATGATTCAGGATGTAATACATAGGGTTCTGGTCTGCTAAAACGATGGTTGTGAGGAGCAAAATGTAGTGACGGAGTTTTTGTACAGCAATGACCGTGGCCAATGCTAATTTCTCCATGCGTGAGTATCGAGTTTCGGAATCCATGAGATTCTTACTAGCATAGTAGATCACATGCTCCTGATCGTTGGGATTCTCCTGTACCAAGACCATAGCAATGGTAGTAGTGGAGGAAGCAATGTATAAGAGAAAATCCTTTGAATAATCTGGGGGGTGAATCATGGGTGAGTGAGTCAGAGTGTGTTTGAGATTATCAAAGGCCCATTGGGCTCAGTCATCCAAGAGTAACAGAGTGTCATTCTTAAGGAGATGCATATAACCGTATGTTTTCTTTGCAAAATTGCAAATGAAATGACGGAGGAAGTTTTCCTTCCTTTGCAAACTTTGGAGTTCTAGAAGGTTGGTTGGGGCTAGTAGGGCTAGAATAGTGGCAATTCTCAATGGATCTATCTGGATGCCACCCTTAGAAACCACAAAACCTAACAGACGTCCCGTCTCAACACAAAAAACACATTTATGAGGATTGAGCCGTATGTTATAATGACAGCATCTCAGGAGAATGTCTCTAAGATGAACAGGGTGGTCCTCCCGTCGCTGTGAATGAGCTGGGAGGTCGTCAAGGTACAGTTCTACAATATGTTTTATATCGTGAAAGGCATAGGACATAGCATGCTGGAAAGTGGTTCCAATGTTTTTTAGTTTGAATGGTAACTTCCTGTATGCAAAGGTTCCCCAAGGAAAAATAAATGTTGGCTTGTGTTGATTGGCGGGTAAAATCTCAATCTGGTTATAACTTGAAAAACCATCCATAAAAGAGAAGATAACACTTCCGGCACAGTTGTCGATAATCTGGTCGATATGTGGAGTGGGAAAATTGTCTTTGGGACAAGCTTTGTTCAAATCTTTGAAATCGATGCAGACTCTAATGGTGCCTTGCTTTTTATTGACAGGGACGACATTCGATATCCATTCCGTTAGGGGTATAGGATAAATAAACCCTGCTTTTAGAAGCTTTTCTATTTCATCTTTGATGGCTGTGGATTTTCGTGGATGGACTTGTCTTAGTTTTTTCCTGACAGGTTTTGCAGTGGGATAGGTTTTTATGTCGTGAACCACAATGGATGGGTCTATTCGAGGTATTTCTTCGTAGAACCAGGCAAAGACATCTCAAAATTCTTTGAAAAGTGTTCTATATGCTTCAGATTCTTCTATTGAGTAGTTCTTCCCAACATGAACATGCTTAAGGGTGCCAGGCTTGGCTGATATGTCAATTGGATTTGTTTGAGTAATGTTGCATAGATTTCCTTCAGACTTCGTGTTCTGCAACAATATAGGAGTTTGAGGTGTTTTGACAATATCAATAGTAAAAAGGGATGCAAAATCATGGTCTACTGAACTGGTGTTGGGGAGGAATGAGGATCTATGGTGATGATCCTCCCATATAGATTCATTCGTACTCATGATCTCCATAATGGATTCGTCAGAGGGAAAAGTCTGGGAGAGATAATCCAGAGTAGGAAGAGAAGGTTCTAACCAGTAGGGTAGATGATAAGGGTCCGAAGCCACTAGATGAAGGTCATTAGTGTGGTCATCGGAAAGGGTTTGGATAACGTTGTACATTGCTTCATGCAGACTCAACAAGGTGGGCCCAACAATTTGTTTTCCCTTTGGATCATAATCAAACGAAAAAATAATATTTACTGTCGCCGTTTCTGTGTTAGGAGAGGTTGATGGAAAAATCCCCATGAGTGAAGAATCCTTCAACATGCCTACCCCAATCGACTGGTAAGGAGGAGGGGAGTGGCCTAACATAGGGATGTTATTAGCCGCAGGGGTGGTAACATCCGGCATACAGAACTCGAGCTAGTCAATGGTTACAATCCTCCCTAGATGTGAAAATTGGACGGTTCGAAATACCATCAAAGCGATAGTAGTCATGGCGTAAAACCAATTTCTTCCTAATAGGGGATTGTAGTCTAACGGGGCATCTACTACTTCCACTTGAATGGAAATGGTTTTTCCCCCAAGCTCGACTGAAAGGGCAGGTATGAGACCATGGGGTTGGAAACCTTGTCCATCAAAGGCTTTCAGAGTCGTTGGTGATGTTACAAGCTCGAGAGAGCCAATAGCTTTCCAACAAGATAGGGACAAGATTGAAGTTGAAGCTCCTTCGTCTAAGACAGTTCTAAAGACCTTCTTTCCAACTACTTTCATTATGATTTGGCAAGCGAGTTTGTGAGGTAACCTAGACTTATAGTTCTCAACATCAAAGTGAATCAGATTAGTGTTGTCTGGGTCTAAAGCTCCTAACGCGGTTAACAAGTTTTTGCATTGCATTGGACAACTTTGGAGTACTTCCAAGGTAGACATTACACATGGTGCCTGAGCAATATCTTCAACTACATTATAAAACTGGGCAGATCGGGCATTAGGGTTAAAGACAGCCTTCCTAAGAACACTCTTGGGTGGACGTAAAACCATGTCGAGCTTAGGTTTCTCGATGGTTAGGGGACCAATAAACGAGTACTTGGGAGAACCAGTAGAGGGAGATTTTCCTGAAGAAGATTGTCTTCTTTCTTGTCTGTGGGTTTGTCATAACTCTGACTTCGAGTTTGTAAATTAATATTGTCCGAGGACATCATGCGAATTTCCTCTGAAGAACTAGAATTTCCTTGATTAGACATGTGGTCTATCAGCTGTTGTTGAGAGGGAAAAGGATCCGTCAGAACTGCTGGTGCGGTATTAGTTTTTAGGAATTGATTAATTTATTCACAATGAGGACACTCTTTCGTGAAGTGGTCACCTCCGCATAGTAGACATGTATATTTTTCTTTTCTTTTCCCTTTATAATTCTCATTTTTGGTTGGTTTTGGATTCTCCTAGGGGTTTCCAGGTTTTTTGTTTTTGGCTTTACCTTTCTTTTTATTGTTGTCGAGCATTTGTGTACTTTGAATGGAATTTACCTCGACGGAAACCTTGAGAGTTGAAGGAGTAGGGGTGGAAATCTGGGGATGCTTGGTAGGTTTTTTTATTTGTGGGGACTAGATTGAACCAACAATCTCATCAACAGGGGTTTCTGCTGGTGGCTTGGCAGGATCGATGCTTGGGCGAGGAGCTTGAGGGATGAAGTCATACAACGTTATAGATTGGGAATATACCAAGTCCAGATATTGGGCTCGGCTAATGGCTTGCTCTTCGGTAAAGACACCACCCATAGCCACATCTCGGGCGATTGGAGGAAACAAAGATTTAGTAAACCAATCAGCTAACAATTGATCTGGGATAGGATGCTTAATAAGTCTTCTCCACCTTCTCCACTCATGGATATGATATGATATGTGTGTGGAGGTGTTCTGATGCATAGAAGTTAAGAGATATGTACCCATTTCATAGCGGATAGGAAGTTGAAAGTGTGTAAGAAAGACAGTTTCCAAAGAACCAAAATCCTCAAACGAATGTTGTGGAAGTTCAATGTACCATTTCACAGCGGTGCCGATCAAAGTTCACTGGAAGAGTCTTAAACGAACTGAATCATCCATTAGGGAGTTCGAAGAACACCACAAATGGAATGTCATGACATGGTTTTTTGGATCATCTCTCTACTTCCCATCGAATTTTGGAATGTCCGATTGTAACTTCATCGGAATGGTAGGCCACGAGGGGTTATGTCGAATGGGATCATTAATCAACTTGGACAAATCAGGCAAGTCCAAAGTTGCTAGGAAAGGTAACTGGCGATTAGGTTGTACGTATTGGTAGTATTGATAGCACATATAAGTACTAGTAGGACCATAAGTATACTGAAAGACAGGTTTTTGAAATGGCTGTTGTGATGAAGAACGACCGGAAGATCCATCCGTAGGGGGTTGATTTCCAGGATCGGGACCGTTAGGACCACCAAAGCTTCTATGAGGAGGACCACTAGGACCATCGGGACCACCAGGACCATCGGGACCACCAGGACCACTTGGGCCACCAGGAGGAGGACCACCAAACCCTCCAGGACCCCTGGGAGGTAAACCTCTGGAGCCTCCAGAACTACTATGAGGAAGGCCACTAGACCCTCCGGGACCATTAGGAGGAAAGCCACTAGCCCCCCCAGGACCACCAGGACCATTAGGACCATAAGGAGGGAAGCCTCCAGGCCCTCCAGGACCATTAGGCCCTTCGGGACCATAAGGTGGTCCTTTGGCACCCCCCGCAGTATGTATAGGTATCCCTCCCATAGTTGGCATGTAGGACTAGTTAGGTTACCCCCTTGGAGTGAAAGTATTACCAGGATATGGAATTCTAGCATAAGGCATTCCTGTAGGTGTAGGTTGGTAATTGATATTTCCTACAGGTACTTGATTTGCTGTGTAACCATACCCCCAAGAGGTTTGATTGGTTATAGGTTGTGCCCCCAAGGGCTGACCTAAAGTAGATGGGAGGTTAACCACATTCGTATGGGTAGGAGGGACATAGACTATAGATTTCTCTATACGAGAGGTCTGTCCATTACTAGCTACAACTCCAGTGACAGGTAACGTAGGTCGTGTCGGGGGTCACCCCCCGACACTAGAAGGTGTTAATGAAAGAAGAATTGAATGTTGTTCCCCAGGTGCGGAAGACCCAGGAGGATTTGGAACAGACATAATATGGGAGGTGGTTTGACCTGGATTATGCAGAGTCACAGTGTGATCTAGAATAGGTTCAATGGGTTTCATAGAATCAGCAAGTGAGCGATATCCAGCATGCCAAGTGTCCGTATTACGAGGAAAAATTACCGAGTGAGGCGGTGGTGTAGCCAATATGTTATCTATTTTCTTTTCAAGGTCTCTTGCATGGAGAATGGCTGCCTGGTATTGTCTACATTCTTCTTCATTTGGTGAAATTTCTTCAGAAGAGGTTGGATGGGTTCCAAACGAAGCAATGGCCTGTCCCATAGAGGTATCCCAAAACGGAGCATTGGGACCATAATCTGGATGGGTAGTATCATCAACGTGGCCTTCTATGGGAGAATGGAAAGAAGTATTACACCTAGAAGGTTGTTGAGCCAAGGGAGGACCATGCGAAGGGTATGGATCTTTGCTTTCTACAACCACATTTTCTCCCACATGGGAGTTGGTAGCAGCTCCTTGGTCAATAGCTTCCATAGGATCTTCTCCTGAAACAGGAGGAAAATCAGGTGGCAAGCCCCATACTCTTCTGGAATGTCTCAATTCAGCTAGTTTGTACAGTTCCTATCTAACCTAGGGTTTCAAAACTAGAAAAAACACACCAAAATTTCCCCTACTCAAGCTACAGGCCAAACAAGCAAACTTAAGTGACAAGAGGAGTTCAGATAGTCCAGTCTCTCTCCAGGATTGTCAAGAAGGTGCCACTCACAATATACTCTAGGTATGTGCATAGTAATCTCCCCGAATGTTGTTTTCAGTGTATGGCTCCAAGAAAGACGACCAAAGGGATTTTCTGAGATAGATAAGGTATCCTAGTGGGTTTTCCCTATATACGTAAGGTACGTGGGAGCTCAAATCGGTAGTAGTGCTGTCTAATGCAAAACCGTTCACAAGGGGCCTTCCTATATACAATTGAGTACATGAAGTACCTTTCTATATACCTCAAGAGTACGTGAAAGGCCGTTCGATATATCGACGGTACGTGGAAGAACCGCGGGAGTCCTGGGATGTAGTGCAGACAAGTAACGGCAACTCCTACGCTTAACGACGCCCGAAAACGTCTCTAGCCTATCACTCAAATTTCTATGTAAATTTTAATCCTATAACTACCATTAATTTTAAAGTGGACGGTTAGGTGAATGCATGGAATTTTGACAGAAAAAGTAAAACCATGCAGATATGTAGATGCAAATATTTCACTTTACCGTTCGAGGTATGCCTACTTACGAGAGGGAGAGAGAGTATTTTCTTTTCATTTTGAAAACCAAAAATTCCCAAACAACTACTTTGAACAAATCAAATCCAAATACAAGCAACACATTCCAAACTCATTTTCTTTTTGAAAGTAATAAGATGGGTAAGAGTCTCTTTTCCTAAAACAAAAACAACAAGTACTCAACATGCATATGCAATCTATTTTTTCGATTTTTCTTTGAAACATAGATAGATTTAACTTAAAACTACAATATTTTTTCTTTTTATGAGATAGTAATAATACAAGAGAGACAAAAGAACAAAGGGAACTTGAAATCTTATGAGGCTAATCAGAGATCCAGTGCCCTATGCTTAGTAAAAATAATGACCCAATCTCAACAAAAAATTTCTTTTTAAAAGCAAATAGAAGTCCTCTATGGAAAAAATGAAATCAAGATGATGATCAAGTGGTTTTTCTTTCAGTCTTTATAAATGAAACGAAAAGAGATCCAACTAAAACCTAAGATTTCAACAATTCCTTTCAAAATCACAACTAACAAGCATGAAAGCTAACGAATAATCAACAAATCTAACTTAGCTTTTCAATTCTTTCAATCAAAAAATTTTTCACCACAAATTTTTCAACCATGCTCATCCAGATTCAAACAAACAAGCTTGACAGTACAGGGATGAAAGCAAGCAAAACCCTACTATTGCAAAAAATCACAAAAAATCAAGTTCTGGAACAAGGCCTACCTGGCACCGTGCTGGAGGGGTCTTTGACAGAGCGTTTCTGGATGAGCACCACTTCTGGATCACTACACTCAGGTGGTGGCACCACTTATTGCTAATAGGGTTTAGGCGATGGCATTGCTTATTTCCTACAGGACATGCGCGGTTCCCTGAATATATCCAAAACATAAAGAGAACGAGAATTCAAGTCAAAAATTGTTCAAATCAAGATAAAGACTGATGAATTGACAATAAAACAGAGCATATAAAGTCAAAGTAGTTCAGATTTGAAAGTTTCAAACCAAACTTCACTAAGTCAGATGGCAGATCTGACTGAAGAGAGTTACAGACTAGAGCATGGATTTAGACAAGTGTTAAAGGACTAAGGAAGGTCAAATCAACTAAAACTTTCTTTAGTCCCCAGCAGAGTCACCAGATTTGTTGTCAGGAATATTGCACCTTCTGCGGATAGAAGCTGTTCCTTTGGTCTGAATGGTTTAGATCCAGAACAAATAAGTGAACGACAAAGGGTGAAAATCTTCCCTGAATGTTGTAAACACCTGGAATAATGCTTTGATGATGAACCTGTGTACCTGCAGAACATGTCAAACAAACAAGAACATCAAAGCTACCAGAACATTATTTACACATTCATACTAGTGACTAAGGAATCCAGTAACATATACATGTGAGATTAGTACAATTAAGAAATCAATGAAGAAGCTTACAACCATTGCCTTAGTGTTGACAAACTCCTCCACAAGACAAACACCTCATCCTCGATATCTCCAACTTTCTCTCTTGTGCTCTCCAATGGATTGGGCTAAGTAGTCAATTCAACATCATAACATTACCATTCAGTTCTCCCCCTCAACTATGGGACATGAGCTTGTATTTATAGGGCTCAATGGATAGGGATAGTTGAGAGAATTGTGGGTGAGGTAGCCATGAGATCCTACCAAGAGGGATCTTGACTCCAACCAACCCAAATTGATAGGGATGAGGGAGGACATGAGGCTCATGTTCTAGAAACCTCGAGAATCCTCTTTTTTTCCAATTTTACCAAGGGTACCGCTTATATACCCTTATGACAGAGCAATGTAGATAAGAACTGCTTCAAGAACAAAGCACATACGCGGTGGCACCGCTTTTCTATAATAGGACCCAGGCAGTGCTGAACAAGGTACCGCTCATCATCTAAAGGGAAAAAGCGGTGCTAGGGTTTCTTTTATGTAGAATTGACATCTAGAGCATGTTTCCACTCCAAGTTTGGGATTTAGGGAAAACATAGGTGTTAAGGATCTCATCACATGTTGGTGATAGGATTTGGGTATAACATCAACCCGCACTCACACACACACACACACACACATATTATAAAATGCCATTAGAAATGAACATCCAATCAAAATCATCTATTTAAATAAGACTTGAACATCAAAATCAACCAAATGTTCGATCCACAACATTGCATCTAATCATTGATCTTGCTAGACAATTGCTCACAACCTTCCACAAGAAGTTGTCTTATTGCAATAGTAGGTGGAAATGTCTGGGACATTGCCACCTTGTGGCTCTTGTTATTACTAGTTTCCCTCCCTTTTCTACTTAATCCCACTAACCAACCTATAATGTATAAATCGTAAAGAAAAAAAAATCACAATAACCATTTACTAACTTACAAATTTCTTGAACTGTAAAGAAACACAAAAAATCACAATAACCATTTACTAACTTACAACTTTCTTAAACCATAAAAAAATCACAATAGCCATTTACTAACTTACAACTTCTTTTTATTCCCTACCAAGGCAGGGATATACTAACCGATGGTTAATCAAACACTTTTGACTTGTAATATTTGAATTTTTTTTTTTAACATAAACAGTTGAGGAACTTTTTATAAAAAATGAGTAACTAAATATTACAAAAAATTGGACATCAACTGCTCCCATAGGAAAACCAAGTCCATGCCTCCGTGTGCTTCCTTTTCCATTCTATTTTTTTCATCACCATTTCCTATTCTATGACTGCTGGAACTCCTTATAAACTGCCCAAGTAGGAGGCTACAAAAGCAGAACATTCAAAGGATTAGAAGGAATGGTTCACTATAAAGGGATCCAGTTTCTCTCATAGTCCTGCTGATCACATAACAAGTTTCTACACTCTAGATACACTCCCTTATTTGCCATGCTATCTGCTTGTTTGTTATTTTCTCTCAATATGTGAAGGAATTTGATGGATTTATAATCATTTACCATGCATTTTAAAAGATGGTGAGTCTCAGGTTATTGGGCTCTTTCGATTCCCTACTAGTTTCCTTACTTCTCCAATAACCATGCACGAGTCTCCGAAAACCACTAGTTACTCAATGCCTTCTTTCCTTGCCAACTCTAGTCCTTTTACTAAAGCTAACCATTTCTCCCCATTGTTAGTCTTCTTGCCGATTCCCCAAGCATACTCTTTCAATTTGATTCCTTCAGAATTGAAATAGACTCCCCCCTCTCCTGCCATCCCCTGATTGCCTTTTGAGGCACCATCAAAGAATAAAGAGCTGCAACCCGAATTCTTCCACCAACATTTGAATTCTTCCAAATTCATTCTTATTTGCCAAGATTGCAAAATTGAATTTTTTTTGGGTTCAATCCATTGCAGATGTGGCGGGAGAACTAGCATTTCTGAGGCCCAACATCTTTCTTCTATAGTCAATGATTCCTTTCTAATGCTGTTCATTCCCTTCATGCATAAGGATTCCACCCAGAGTGCTTTTGTAGCTGCCACAACTTTACCCAGACTGTTTCCCCCCTGCTCAAAGATCTCCATATTTCTCATTGTCCAGATCTTCCAACATATCTATCTTGGAAAATCTTCCCATGCCCTCTTAAAGTCTAGTTTTTTGAGGAGTGTTCCTTGGTAGTAATCCTTCCAGCTAACGAAAATATCATCCCAATTTGTTGGCAATGTCAATTCGAATTGTAGATCCTTGTAGGCTTGGCGCCACACCTCCCTGGAGAATTTTCACTCTAAAAAAAGGTGTTCTAGAGATTCCTCAAACTCCTTGCAAAGAATACATCTCAATGGGCCTTCCATTCCTCTTTTTCTTAGATTCTTTGTTGTTAGAGTTTTGCGATGGGCGAGTATCTAGAAGAACACATTGATTTTAGGCACACCGTCCTTATTCCAAATCTTCTTCCATTTTTTGTCATTGTTGTTGCTGCTGTAGTCCACGTCTACTACTCTGTAACCTGCCTTCACCGAATAACACCCTGTTTTTCCCCAACATCTTTCATCCTTCAGCTCACGGTGTACTGGTGTTGGAATCACCATGATGAGAGAAAAATAATTAGCGTTGAGATGGACGACCTCTAGATCGATCCACCTAGTCCACCTCCCATTACTTTCCCAGTCAGATAGATCGAACAACATGTGGACATTCATACCTTCCAATTTCTGCACTAATTTTGGAAACACCTGCGTTAATACAACAAGTGAGATGGATGCGTATTGATCTATCCAAATTTTGATCGCCTTGCTATTACCAGGAGTCCATTTCAACTTCTTAGTTATGATGTATGCAACGTTTTTACACATCTACAAAATCGAAGAGCCTTTCTTGTCCATGCAAATGTTGTCCAGGTATCTCTTTCTGGTGCCTGTCAGATATTTTTTTTGTAATATTTCTTTCCACCACGCTCCTTTTCCAATTACGATTCTCCATAGAATTTTAGCTCCAAGAGCTAAGTTCATTTTTCTTGGATCTCGTATTCCAGCTCCTCCATGGACTTTTGGTTTGCAGACAGTCTCCCAATTCACCAAATTAAATTTTTTAATGTTGTCTGATTTACCTCTTTGCCATAGAAATCTTTCGATTTCTCTTGTAAAGTCTTTCATAATTTTTTTGTAGCAAGAGAGATCAAGCAAGAGTAAATGGGATAGGCAGAAAGGATGGAATTTATAAAGGTGAGCTTTCCAGCTAGATTAAGCCACCTTGTTGCCTAAGAGTTGATTTTGTTCTTGGTCTAATCTATCATCCCTTGCCAGTCAACAGCCTTTTCTTCCCTTTGAAGATTGGGATCCCAAGGTAATTGAAGGAATTCCAGTTTGCATTTCCTTCAAAACCAAGGGTCCTTGCTATCTTTTCCAGCGTTCCGAGGGGGCAATTCCAGCCATAAAATGTGGACTTGGTTGAATTTATTTTGCCATCAGTTGCTTTGAGGAAAGTGGATAGGACTAAATTCAATCTCTGTGAAATTATTATAGATGATCCTCCAAGCAAAATGGTGTCATCAACAAATTGCGCATGGTTGGCAGCTTTCACTCCTCTGGCTATCTTCAAGCCTCTCAGATCTCCAAACTCCTACAAAAGTTGTAGCTTTCTACTCATAGCTTCAACCACCAAGAGGTAGAGAAATGGGGACATCAGACAACCTTGTCAGAGACCCTTGGTTGCCTACAAGAATTTGTAGGGTCTACCATTTACTAATGGTGCGATCCAATGGCCTACTTATACAAGATTTTAACCATCTTACAAATATTTTGGAAAATCCAAACTTAGACATGACTTCAAAGAGAAAAAAATGATTTACCCTATCAAATGCATTTACCATGTCTAGTTTAATGGCCATACCTTGTTGCTTCATTTCAATGCTGGAGTGTATTGATTCCTGAACGATGATGATGTTGTCTAGAATCTGGCGCCTTGCTACAAAACCTCCTTATGAATCTGAGATGAGGCGACCCATGATACTTTTCATTCTCGCGGCCAAAATTTTTGACAGGATTTTATAAGAAGTTTTGCATAATGAAATTGGTCTGAATCTATCAAGAGTTGGAGGATTCTTTTCTTTTGGTATCAAAAGCCATGAATATGAGTTAGTTGCCCCACCAATCTTGTCTTTTTCCTTGTCTAGTTTAGCATTTTTTTCAGACCTTCTTTTATTATATCCCAGGCTGCTCTGTAAAAATTAATTATCAAGCCATCCGGTCCTAGTGCTTTATGAACATGGAGAGACCAGATTGGATTTCTTATCTCGTATTCCATGATGGGTTTTTCCAGGTCCCTGTTTTCTGCATATTTTATGAGCGATGGTATACCATGGAGTAAATATATTTGTGCTTCTGGATCTGTCTCGCCCATACCTGCATATAGTTCTTGAAAATAGTTGTAGGCGTCATCCTTGAGATCTTCCTGCCCTGTTATCCCGTTTCCCTGTTTATCCTTCAGCTCCTTGATGGCATTGTATCTTTGCTACACCTTGGTTTGTTTGTTAAATTACTTAGTGTTGTTGTCTCCACCCTTCAACCACGTATGCCTGGATTTTAATTCTCCATCCCTCTTCTATCTATCTTGCATCCTTTAGAATTCTACTATTTAGCTCTTTCTCCTGCTTCAGATGCTTTGTAGACACATCTTCTAGTTCCATTTTGTATTGCAAAGATGCTAATTCCCTTTTTATATTGATTTTTTGCTTGTTTGGTTCCTCAAAGTCTTCTTTCACCCATTTCTTTAAGGAAACTTTAACTGCTCTAAGATTTGACTCCCAAATGTAATTGGGGGATCCGAGGTGTTGGAGGTGCCACTCCCTTTGGATCAACTCCATAATTTTGACATCATGCAACCATATCAGGTTGAACCTGAAGGGGATGGGCCTGAGATTGACTGGCGAGGTTAAAATCAGAGCTAATGGTTTGTGATTTGACACTACTGAAGGGAGAGCAAGGGAGGTAGGGAGGAGATATTTTTGCAAGAAGGTGGAGCTTACCAAAAATCTATCCAGCCTAGCTGCTACGTTCCCAATTCCAATTCTTCTATTGCCCCATGTGTACTTCCCATTCCTCGGTGGGATGCTTAGCAGATCCAGATCCGCCATCAAGTCCTCCATCTTCTCATGTAAGGGTTCCCTGAACTTTTTTCCTCCTCGCTTCTCACACCGTGACCTAGTGGTATTGAAGTCCCTGATGATGATTAGATCTTTCCCACACATCTCCTCCTTGAGATTGTTGAGATCTTCCTAGAATGTTGTCTTGTCCCTGTAGTGTGTTGGCCCATATACGTTACAAATGTATATCGGGGTTAGGTCCTCCTTTTCCTGAATTTCTGTCAAAATTAATTGACCAAGAATTTACCTAAGAAAATGGTGGTTATTCCTCGAGATGCTCCTTTAGAACTTATGGATTTACCTTTGTTGCTTTTCCAAAAGCGACATGAAAGTGCCATAGCCTCCACGTCTGGCATTTTCGTCTCTTAGAGAAACAATATGTATGGCTTCTCATATTTGATTATCTCCTTTGTTGCTTCTACTTTATTTAATCCTCCCAGACCCCTACAGTTCTAAGAGATAGTTTTCAACATTTCTTAACTACTTGTGATCCTGCTTAGGATCTACCGTCTGTTCTTGCCCCTCCTTGATTTTTAGTGTTTTGGAGAAGCTTCGTTTCCTCAAGACTTCTTTAGCTCCCTAGCTACATCTCTATTTCCTCTTCTTGCCCTCTTAGATATCTTTGCTACTTCCTTCCTCTTGTGGTTGGTTGTGAAGCTACTTCGTGCAATTCCTATGATCCTTGTGAAGGCGACCAATCTAGGGAGAATCCTTATGGCGTGACTTTGCTATTTTTTACCATCTCTGCCCAGGTTCCCCCTGGTGTTGTAGACCCTTCTGGAGACTTTTCACTCCTTTGATTTCTACGAGACACAGGAGGAATACTCGTGGTTGCATGGGATTCTTCTTCTTCTACTTCAACTGTTATTATTCCATAGGGGGGATTTCATCTTCTTCCATAAGCAGTGCCTCAAATTGGTTATTGGTTGGGATTTTTTCTGCTTCTTTGGGCTTTTCCTTACTAGTCTTTTGTTGGATCTCACTTGCTTTTGGAGGAGTTTTTCTTCTTATTTTTTATTGCTTCCAACCTTCCTCTTGGGTTTTTCCCAGGATTTATTGAATCACCTTAAGACATTTTTGAACAAAGTGTCCATACTCATGGCACTTGCACTTAAACGGTAGTTGCTCATAATTAACTATTTGCATGTGTTCCCATTCATCCATGAGCAATTTTATTGCCTATGGAAGACCTTTCTCTAGATCTACTTAAATGCAGATCCTTGCACACGAAAACAAAGAGCCCTTTGGTTTTGCTTTGTTAATGTAATTGCCGAGAGAGTTTCCTATTGCTTGTAGCGTTTCATCCATTCCAACAGTGCAGGGGCAGATGTGGGAGATAGACCCAGAATGGGACTGCAAATGGCATGTCCTTTTCTGGATCGAATGATAGGCTCCATCGGTTTAGATATAAATCATGAGGACCCATGAAATAGGGATCGCTACTGAAGATAAGATCTTTGTCAGTTTTGCTTTCAAATAAGAAGGATAAGAAGCCCTTTCTGTAGAAGCAGTGTTGCATCCCCCCAGATATCAAGGGAATCTAGTTCTTATTTATTGATACCTCCATACTCTTTGGCGAAGGCCAAATTCCCGTGGACTGAGCTATCAGACCTTTCCACTCAAAGCTAGGGATTTTATTCTTGAAGCTGTCGATGTGATCTAGATCCTAGGAGCGACTGCTCGCTTCACAAAGTTCACCTCACCGAATTCCAGGGCGAGCACAGGTGGGGGAGAGGTGGTAGCCACCAAATTCTTGAAAGCTTCATCTAACAGTCTTCGACATTCCTTCAGGCTCAGATCCAGGGGTGGATCCATCGTTTCCCTGGTAGATCCTGAAACCAACTCAGTATGCTACGAATCTGAACAAGCTGCGTAAGGCAGCAGAGGCTGCACCACACACTGGTAGATTTCTTCTAAGCCAACGTTGGGGCCTGCATGCTGGATGGTAAGGTTGTGATCGACCTTCAGTTTCCTCGGCTCTGGTCGTGTTTCCTGAACCACTCAACGTGTTTCTGTTTCTTCAAGATCTTTTGGATCCACTTGAAGTTTTTTCTGTTATTTTTCTTTCCCTGTAATATTTGCATTTTTCAAAGTTTTCAAAAGTTTTTTTAAAAATTTGGTATTAATCTTAATATTCTTAAAAATTAAAATAATTTTAATAATTTTTAAAATTCAAAATTATGATTTTTTGATTGTCCTGATGGGACATAAATCCCTGAAGGAGTGCTGTCAATTAACATAATTAAAAAATAAATAAAAATATTTTATAACAAAGAAAAATGATAAGACCACCCTTCTTGTCCTTACTACAAGATGTACAACGTCACATCAACTGGGCTTGTCTCTTTTGAATAGTGCTCCAATTGTTCTCATGTGCCTCTCGTCTCTGAGAAATCCCTCCCTCCATCTTCATCTACCAATAAGGGGAATCTTTCTTAGCAATGGTATCCAATGAAGCTAGCTGATGAGGCATGGATTTATCGAAATGATGCATTCCTCAACCGCACGCAGATCTTGTGAATTGGCATAAAATATGTCAATTATAAACCGATTGTTGGCTGACTTCATCGCAAAATCCTAATCAGTCAATTCAATGGGATAGTATCCAAGAGACGGATTTTTAAATACTGGAGATGATGGAGATGACAATGACCCTCTGAAATCTAAGCCCTTCTCCTCTCAGTGAGTGATGTGTTCCTTCCTTATCCTATATTAGCTATGGTGGCTCAATAGCAGGGGGTAGGTGATTGCCTCAACCCCTGATGCCTTAGTACCACCAAGGTTAAATTATATAAAAGCAATCCATCAATTTTGTATCACTTTGTTCTTCGACGATTCAACGTTTTTTGTGAAATAAATTCTTATTAGCTCTGGTTACCGAAACAACTATTCCCTTAAATTAACAGGAACTATTTTAATAACGAAACATATCTAGATCTGGTCAAGGAACCAGATCAATGGTAAGGATTGCTTCACGCTACAGAATTATATTGGGTCTACATTACTTCCATTCCTCATTACATGAATGCATTGGTCGATATATTAGCTAACACGACATATTGCTTCCTCTTGCTAATAAATAGCTTTTTATGTAGGAATTAGATTATGAGAATAATGGAAATGGGATTTGCTTGAGATTTCCAAGCCTCTCAAAGGGAGAGGAGTCACATGCACAATGCATGGAATATTGAATCTTAGACAGATTATCAGCCATATTTTATGGTTGTTTTTATCATGATATGATAGTGAGTGTAAGGAAAAACATAGATTATGGGGCATGACTTCTACATGTTGTTGGTAGAGATCGTTGTAGGGATGTGTCTACAACATTCTCTATCCTTTACTATAGTGGGGTGAGTCCTAGTCAGCCAAAATACATGCAATAATTTGAAATTTCCTTAAG
The DNA here is from genome assembly GCA_001517045.1 of Pseudotsuga menziesii. Taxonomy (NCBI): domain Eukaryota; kingdom Viridiplantae; phylum Streptophyta; class Pinopsida; order Pinales; family Pinaceae; genus Pseudotsuga; species Pseudotsuga menziesii. The sequence goes on along the minus strand of LPNX011161950.1, from coordinate 277,345 downwards.
ATTCCTAAAATTCTTCAAAGAGTATAGAGGGGCGGAAGAAAGGAAATAACCTATTGAAGCGTGTTGTTTGTAGAAGATCCCATTGCTTGAGCATTCATGACCTTTAGGCCTCCATTTGAAGCTTTCTTGCTAGTTCCTTACCTTTAGCTATACCTCTATGGACTTGAAAATATTTGAAAAACCTAAAAACCACCTACCAAAGCTTGAATTCAAAACTAGTATTAACACATAGATTCAATCTCAAAATTTGGGGGAAACTAGAATTGCATCATATTGAAAATAGGAAGAGCTGCAAGGACTTTAACCCTTGAACAACCCTTTGGATCATGTTTTGCTTGAATTTCTGGAAGACCTTCAACAACTTTGCTTGCCAGTGGTAGTGCTATGTAATGCACATGTGCAAGCCTTCTATGCCAAAGCTCATTTGGCTCTATTGTGTCATGGACCAAGTCTTGTTCTGAATGGACCTTTAATTTGTACAATCCTCCTTCTTGTTCTCCAATCACTACTGCATCATCAATAGTATTTCCTTTTGGCCACATGATGACTTGACCATCTATAAATGCAACACTCATTCCTTTTGCATCGAATGCAGATATGGAGAGAAGGTTCTTCTTGAGACCTAGTACAAACAATACATCTTGCATCTTCATAGACTTTCTAGAGTCTAGTTTATAAGAGGATTCCCCACTACCTTTTATTGGATATTGGTAGTCATCGCCAAGCTTCACCTTGTGAGGTGATTCATGCTCTGAAAGTTTTACAAAGGACTCTTTGAATCCTATCATATGTTTGGAAGCCCCACTGTCTATAAGCCAATCATTGCTTCCATGTGTGATGTTTCCCGTGAGAGCATAAATTAAGACATATTCTTCTTCACTAGAAGAGTCTTCACTTTCATATCTGGTTCTCTTCTTGGATGGGTCATCATCCTCTGCAGCATGAGCATGATGTCTTCTCTTGTTGCTCCTTTTGTTATTCTGTCTTTTAGGACAATCTCTTGTAAAGTGTCCTACTTCATCACATGTATAACGTCTAATTCTAGACATTTGTTTTCTAGAGTTATTTTTAGAGAAATGCTTACCTCTGGAGTGATGAGAACTTCTTTTGGTTTTCTTGGAGTGTACAGTGAGAGCTTGATCTTCACTTCCCATCTTCTCTTCTCGAGTTGCTATCCAAGCTTCTTCTTGAAAGCATTCTTCCCATAGTCTACTGAACTTGACTAACTTCTTTCTAGCACATATCCCTTGAATAAAGGAGTCCCATGATCTAGGGAGACCATTCAAGGTGGTCATCACAACCTCTACATTCTCTACTTCTTCATCTACTGCTTCCAGTTGTTCCTTGATCTAAGAGACCCTTGTATAGTAATACTGGATGGTCTCAACATTTTGGATCTTTACATTCTTCAGTTGGTTTCTCAGAGTCATCTTCCGGTTTATGTTCTTCCCTTCAAACAATTTGGTTAGGGCATCAAACATAGCCTTAGGTGTCTTTAGGGAGGACACCTATGGTATGAGGTGATCCTTGATTGAATCAACAATGATCCTCTTTGCCATAATCAACTTCTTCTTATGTAAGGCCTTAGCCTCATCTCCCTCTAGAACTGGAACCTCCTCATTGATATAGGAGTCCAACTCATTCTCTTCCAGGGCCAGGGAGATCCTATACTTCCAAGCTCGGAAGTTGTCAGCTCCCTCAAGCTTTTCATCAAGCTTGGTATGATGAGACATATTAACTGAGAACCTCAAATGCAAATACAAAAGATTTAGATCTTACTAGGTGAAGATGTCGGATCTGAATTTGGAGCTGAAATCCTGCAGTGCTGGTTCAGGAGCAGATTAGGGTTTTGCTTCTCCAAAGTTCTGTCCAACCAAATGCTTTGAATTTGATCCCTAACTTTGATTTTGGGGAGGAGATCAATCCAAGCCTGGGCTCACTGAAAAATTCCTGTTCTGTGAAAAGCCCTAATTTCTGGTAGGAGTGTTGGGTCCAAAACTGAAAAACCTCAGAATTGGATTCTGCTTCGACAGAAAGATGCGCCCTAAGGAAGAGAGTTATTCCAACCTTCTTTTGCTGAAAATATATGGAGAGAGATCCATAAAGTAGGAAGCCCTAGTTCCCACAGCTGCATAGTGTCTTCTTCTCAGGTTAGCTCTGATTCCATGTTAGTTTTTATCAATCAAGCTAGCATTATGTTAGGATCTTTAACCGAGAGAACAACAAGTACAACAATCAAACACAAGAGACAATGAACACAGTGTTTTTCCTCGGGGAAACCATAAATGGAGAAAACCCCGTAACTTCCTCAGAGATAGAATCAACACCAAAAGTAAAACCCCGAAATAGTAAGATGATCTCCCAATAGCAGTAACCTCTTTCTTCTTTGCCCCAGTGTCTTTCTTTTCCTTAGCTATGCGCTACAACTGAGTGTGAGTGAGTGTGTGCTAAATAGAGAGGCTAGATCTCTATTTATACTAATTCCCGACATGACTAAACCCTACTAGGGCCGACCTCTCTAGGAGAGTCTAATAACCCTAGTGCCCTGGAACTGCGGGGACTTTAACCCTTGATAAATAGGAGGGTTACCCACAATAACTTGACATGGATTATTTACATTATAGATCCTCCTGATCAGAACATCGGGGCATGACATGACTCAATTACATTATAAATACATCCCGGAATAAACATCGGGTTACAATACATAAGAAATACAAGTGAATACATTCCGAAGTTACATATTCATCAACAGACACTTCCCAGAATAAACATCGGGGTACAAGACATAAGATATACAAGTGAATAAATTTTAAATTTACAAATAAATCAACACTCCCTCTTAACTAGGAAGGTATTCTCTCAACACAATTTATCAACACAGGTCTTCTTCTCTGTATCATCTGGATCATCAATGAGTTCTCGTCATCTTCATCTTCAAGTCATCTTCATCTTCAAGTTATTTTCATCTTCAAGTCATCTTCATCTTGATCTAGATCATCACTCGATCTGGATCATCACTGCTGAATCATCTCTGCTGGATAATCATCACTGGATCTGGATCATCATCACTCGATCTGGATCATCATTGGGTCATCATCACAGGTGCTATCTCTTGATTCTTCTTGTCATAGGAATTTCTTACAGAGCCAGCCCTTTTTCATGCTAGATGCACATCTACAGATCCAATCCTTTTTCATACTGGATGTATCATCACAGAGCTAGTCCTTTTTCATACTAGATGTGGCATCTACACATAGCTAGTCCTTTTTCATACTGGATGAGTCTTCACAAAGCTAGTCCTTTTTCATACTAGATGTGGGATCTACACAGAGCCAATCCTTTTTCATACTGGATAAGTCTTCACAGAGCTATTCCTTTTTCATACTAGATGTGGGATCTACACAAAGCCAGTCCTTTTTCATAATGGACGAGTCTTCACAGAGCTAGTCCTTTTTCATACTAGATGTGGGATCTACACAGAGCTAGTCCTTTTTTCATACTGGATGAGTCTTCACAGAGCTAGTCCTTTTTCATACTAGATCTGGGATCTACACAGAGCTAGTCCTTTTTCATACTAGATGTGTCTTCATAGAGCCAACCCTTTTTCATTCTGGATGTGGGATCTACACAAAGCTAGTCCTTTTTCATACTAGATGTGTCTTCAAAGAGCCAGCCCTTTTTCATGTTGGATGTGGGATCTACACAGAGATAGTAATTTTTCATACTAGATGTGTCTTCACAGAGCCAACCCTTTTTCATGCTGGATGTGGGATCATCACATACATCTGGCAATGGAAGGAACCAATCCTCTCACCATGTCACAGCTCTTACATCCGACCATGGAAGGAACCAATCCTCTCACCATGTTGGAAGGGCACAATACTTACATCTGACCATGGAAGGAACCAATCCTCTCAGCATGTCAGAAGGGCACAACACTTACATCTGACCATGTAAGCAACCAATCCTCTTATCATGTCAGAAGGGCACAACATGGACACATCACTTCCTCTTGGGAGGAATCTTGATCTGCAGAACACCAAGCTTCTCCCTGAAGTACTCAAACTTCACCCTAGCCAATGGCTTAGTCAACACATCAACTATCTGTTCGTCTGTCGTAACATACTGGAGCTTCACTGCTCCTCTCTACACCATATCCCTGATATAGTGATACTTGATCTTGATATTCTTCGACTTGTCATGGAACATCGGGTTCTCTGACAACTTCACACAACTCTGGTTGTCGCAATATATACAAGTAGCATCTAACTCTAGCATAAATAAATTAGACAGTAGATTCCTCAACCATACTGCCTCACAACTAGCTGAACAAGCTGCGACATAATCTGCTTTAGCTGTACTCAGTGCCACACAGGATTGCTTCCTTCTAAACCAAGAGATCACACCTGATCCCATACTGAAGCAGCACCCTGAGGTGCTCTTCCTATCGATGGCACTTCCTGCCCAATCTGAATCAACATAACCCTCCAGGTTAATCTTCTGATCAGCCTTATACTTAAGCCCATAATCAACTGTACCCTTTAGGTACCTTAGAATATGCTTTGTAGCAATCAAGTGAACATGTCTCGGATCTGTCAGGAACTAGCTCAAGGTATTCACAACAAAGCAAATATCTGGTCTCGTATTTGTCAAGTACATCAAGGACCCAATCATCTGAAGATACATCATGGCATCAACCGACTCAAATGAAGCATCACTCAATAGCTTCAGGTTCGATGCCATAGGTGTGGTTAAGGCCTTGCAGTCCATCATCCCAAATCTCTTCAGGATCTCTATTGCATCCTTCCCTTGTCCAAGGAATATTCCATCCGCATTTTGCCACACCTCCATGACTAGAAAATAATGCATCATACCCAATTCCTTCATTTTGAACTCAGCAGCAAGCTTTCTCTTCGTATCAGCAATCAACCCATCCATACCTGTTACAAACAGATCCTACATACAGTAGGAGCATCAATGGGTTGCCATCTTCAACCTTATAATAAAGGTTGGAATCTGCTTTACTCTTGGTAAAGCCCAAACTGGATAGAAAGCTGTCAATTCTGCCGTACCATGTCCTGGGTGCCTGTTTCAAACCATACAAGGCTTTCTTCAATCTACACACATGAGATTCCCTGTCATGTGTCTCAAAATCGAGTGGCTTCTCCACATACACTTCCTTTTCCACTACACCATTCAAGAAAGCAGTCTTGACATCCATCTGGTGTATCTTCCATTTCATCACTGTAGCCAGAGCAAGTACTAATCTGATGGAAGTGTATCTGGCTACAGGTGCAAAAGTTTCTTCATAATCTATTCCTTCTTTTTGAGAGAATCCATGAGCCACAAATCTTGCTTTGTATTTTTCTATGCTGCCATCTGCAGCATGCTTGATCTTGTAGATCCATTTGGAAGTCACTACAGACTTTCCCTCAGGTCTTGGGACAACATCCCAAACATCATTATTCATCATCGATTAGTATTCTTCGATCATAACATCCTTCCATTCTTTCTTTTCTGTTGCTTCTTCATAGTTGGAAGGTTCTTTATCAATGAAATCACATAATAAGGCTACATAACTGGAACAAGACCTAGTTCTTTTCCTTTCTCTGTGTGATTCTTCTGGAGCCCCATATCTTTTCACACCTTGGATATCTTCTTGTACCCAAGAAGGCTTCCTCTTGTGAGGATTCTTCTCCTGAGGTGGATCTACAGGTTCTTGAGGTTCTTCTATTTCTCGATCTTCTTCTTGATATTCTTCTTTCATGGTTGTGTCATGAATTCTGGGTGCTTCTATTTCTTCAGGTTCTTCAGCAGGTCTCTTTTTGGATTTGTTGTAAGTTGAGTCTTCATCAAATGTCACATCCCTACTGATGTCGATCTTCTGGAATCTGTAAGCCTTCAAGCTTTCAGAGTATCCCACAAATATACCCTTCCTTCCCGAAGGATCTAACTTTGTCCTCTTTTCTTTCGGAATGTGTATGTACACTAGACAATTGAATATTCTGAGATGGCTGACTTCTGGTTTCTTGCCAGAAAAGACTTCTTTAAGTATCTTATTCTCGAGTACTCTGTGTGGAGTACGATTCTGTACATACAGCGCTATTCTTGCAGCTTCTGCCCATAGATGCATGGGAAGATCTTGATCATGAAGCATGGCCCTTGTAGCTTCCATGATCGTTCTATTCTTCCTTTCTACAACTCCATTTTGTTGTGGATTATATGGAGTGGTTAACTCACTCTTAATCCCTGAATCTTTGCATAAGTCTTTGAATTCATTTGAAGTGAATTGTCCACCATTATCTGATCGAAAAATATTGATCTTCTTTTCTGTGTGGTTCTTGATCAAGGCTTTGAATTCCTTGAACTTGTTGAATACTTCATCTTTGTTCTTCATAAAGTATATCCATGTCTTCCTAGAAAAATCATCAATAAAAGAAACATAGTATACATACCCACTTAATGAATTGGATGACATCGGATCGCATACATCGGAGTGGATGATTTCCAAGATTCCCTTTGCCTTACTCTCGCTACTTGGAAATGTCTTCTTTGTGTTCTTTCCCTTTGCACATCCTTTGCAGACACCATCATGTTTTGTCTACATTTCTGGAAGACCTTCAACAGCTTTGCTTGGAAGTGGCAGTGCCCTGTAATGCACATGTGCAAGCCTTGTATGCCAAAGTTCATTTGGTTCTACTGAGTCATGAACCAAATCTTGTTCTGGTTGGCCCTTCAATTTGTATAGACCTCCTTCTTGTTCCCCAATCACTATTTCATTGTCAAAAGTATTTCCCTTTGGCCACATAAGAACTTGGCCATCTACAAAAGCAACCCTCATTCCTTTTGCATCCAATGCAGATATGGAGAGGAGGTTCTTCTTTAGTGTTGGTACAAACAATACATTTTTCATCTTCATAGATTTTCTAGAGTCTAGCTTATAGGAAGATTCACCACTACCTTTTATTGGATACTGGTAGTCATCCCCAAGTTTCACCTTGTGAGGTGACTCATGTTCAGATAGTTTCACAAATGATTCTTTGAATCTCATCATATGATTGGAAGAACCACTGTCTATAAGCCAATCATTGCTTCCATGTGAGATAGTTCCCATGAGAGCAGAGATTAGCACATATTCCTCATCACTTGAAGAATCATCACTTTCTTGTCTGATTCTCTTTGTGGAAGGTTCACCATCCTCTGCAGCATGAGCATGATGTCTTCTCTTGTTTCCCTTTTTCTTCTTTGAGTTCCCTTTGTTAGGGAAATATTTGGATATGTGACCTTTCTCATCACATGTGTAACATCTAATAGTAAACAGATCTCTTCTAGAGTGTGAAATATTACCTTTGGAGTGATGATGGTCCCTTTTAGTTTTCTTGGTGTGGACTGTGAGAGCTTGATCTTCACTTCCCATGTTTTCTTCTCGAGCTCCTATCCGAGCTTCTTCTTGAGAGCTTTCTTCCCATAGTCTGCTGAACTTGACTAACTTATTTCTAGCATAGATCCCTTGAATGAAAGAGTCCCATGCCCTAGGTAGACCATTCAAGGTGGTCATCACAATCTCTGCAATCTCCACTTCTTCATCTACTGCTTCCAGATGTTCCTTGATCTGAGAGACCCTTGTAAAGTAAGTCTGGATGGTCTCTGCATTATGGATCTTTACATTCTTCATTTGGTTTCTCAGAGTCATCTTCCGGTTTATGTTCTTCCCTTCAAACAGTTTCGTTAGGGAATCAAACATAGCTGTAGGTGTCTTTAGGGAGGACGCCTATGGTATGAGGTGATCCTTGATTGAATCAGCAATAATCCTCTTAGCCATAACCAACTTCTTCTTGTGTAAGGACTTAGCCTCATCTCCCTTTGGAACTGGAACCTCCTCATTGATATAGGAGTCCAACTCATTTTCTTCCAGGACTAGGGAGATCCTATACTTCTAGGCTCAGAAGTTATCAGCTCCCTCAATATTTTCATCAAGCTTGGTATGATGAGACATCTTAACTGAGAACCTCAAATGGAAATACAAAAGATTTAGATCTTACTAGGTGAAGATGTCGCATCTGGATTTGGAGCTGAATTTCTGTAGTGCTGGTTTAGGAGTAGATTAGGGTTTGGCTTTTCTGGAGTGCTTTCCAACCAAATGCTTTGATCTTGATCTCTAAACTTCTATTTTGAGGAGGAGATCAATCCAGGCCTGGGCTCACTCAAAAATTCCACTTCTGTGGAAAGCCCTAATTTTCGGCAGTAGTGTCAGGTCTAAAATTGAAAAAGCTCAGAATCAGATTCTGCTTCGACAGAAAGATGTGCCCTAGGGAGGAGAGTCAGCCCAACCTTCTTTTGCTGAAAATCTATGGAGAGAGATCCAAAAGGTAGGAATCCCTAGTTTCCGTAGTTGCACAGTGTCTTCTTCTCAAGTTAGCTCTGATACCATGTTAGATTTTTATCATTTAAGCTAGCATTATATTAGGATCTTTAACTGAGAGAATAACAAGCACAACAATCAAACACAAGAGATAATGAACACAATGTTTTTCCTCAAGGAAACCATAAATGGAGAAAACCCCGCAACTTCCTCAGAGATAGAATCAACACCAAAAGTAAAACCCCAAAACAGTAAGATGATCTCCCGACAGCAGTAGCCTTTTTCTTTCTAGCCCCAATAACTTCTTCTCTCTTAGCTATGCACTACAACTGAGTGTGAGTGAGTGTGATAAATAGAGAGGTTCACTCTCTATTTATACTAATTCCTGACTTGACAATAATTCACTAGGCCCAACTTCTCTAGGAGAGTCTAATAACCCTAGGGCCCCGGAACTGCGGGGACTTTAACCCTTGAACAATAGGAGGGTTACCCACAATGGCTTGATATGACTTATTTACATTATTGAATCTCTTGATAGGAACATCGGGGCATGACATGACTTAGATACATTACAGACACTTCCCGGAATAAACATCGGGGTACAAGACATAAGATATACAAGTGAATACATTCCGAAGTTACAAATACATCAACATTCTGCATATCCTAGCCAACTATAGGTTGTAAATTTTGAACATACATTTGTCCCATTTGCTGGGTAATCTACTCAAGGTTGTTGACGAAACCCATCATACCATTGGCATGAGGTCCATGTGGCGGTCTAGCTAGATAAAATGTAGGTTTTTTAGGTTGGTTCCAAAAATATTGGTTACTTTCTAGAACCTCACCACTCCATTGTTGAATGGGGTTTATGTGTGGATTCCCCCCTTGTGGTGTTAGATTCCAAGGAGATTGGATATTTCTTGGAATTTGACCACACCATTGATGAATGGGTGGATTCCCCCCTTGCGAGGTTAGACTTCAATGAGATTGGTTATTTCCTAGAATCTGACCACTCCAATGATGTGGTCCTTGGATTAGATTAGTATTACAAGGTGGGTTTCCCCCTTGTGAAGGATTCCCCCAAGAAGATTGGGTACTTCTTAGAACATGATCAATGGGTGGATTTCCGCCTAATGGAGTTAGGTCCCGAGAATATTGGTTACTTCCTAAAACCTTACCACTAGGTGGATTGCCTCTTGATGTAGTTGGGTCCTAAGAAGATTGGTTACTTCCTAGAACCAGACCATTCCATTGATTTTTTCATTGATATTTATTGGAATTCCAAGGTATGTTTCCTCCTTGTGGAGGTTGGATCCAGAAAGATTGATTACTTCCTAGAACCTAACCACTCCATTGTAGAATGGGGTTGATATCTGGATTTCCCCCAGGAATTTATCGAGACCTTAATGATGGCACATTTCCCCATATAGTGTGATGCATTAACCCCTATATTATGGTGCATTACATATTATTTATATTGGCTTGGGTATATTAGTGAGTCTATTAGTTGTTGTTGTACACCTTTGTCTCCTATATAAAGGAAGGAGACATTCTCATTTTAGTCATCATTGTATCTTATCTTGACTTGTGTACTCATTACATTGTGTAAGGAGGTTCCTCCATCGAAGAGGATTGAAATTTATATCTATTATTAATTTTTAAGGCGTGTATTACTATCTTATTGTCTATTTCTTCTCTTTTTATGCTATTTCTTGGAGTTGGTTACATAACATTTGGTATCAGAGCTCTTTCCTCGGGATTGGCTTCTGCAAAACAAGTCATCTTGGAATTTTTGGCAGAACTTGTTTTCTACAAGGATTTAGAGAGTGAGGTTAAAAACCCACTTCTAAAACAAGCTGATCTATCTTCAGTCCAAAATTGAGATCCTGATCCATTATAGTTTCATACATAACTATGGAGGAATCTAGGGTTTTTTACTAGTCCAAAACGTAGTCTAAATAGGTCTTCTAGGGAAAAAGGTCATATTTGAGGCATCCGAGATCCAAATTAAGTGATACTAGTTGCACCTGAAAGAAGACGAACCATGGTATCTGTGATAGAAGTGTCAGCTATAGAAACAAAATATTGGACATGTGGCATATAATACAAGTTCGCTCTTTTGGATAGCCACAAAATAAGAAGCTGTGGGAGATTTGCAATAAATTTTTGTTGGCACATCCAAATTATGTCATACCCACAGAATTGGAAATATGACAAATTAAGGTACCATATGATGAAGTTTCAGACCTAGAAGAGTCGAAATTCAAAATTTACCTCAGTTACAAGTCGACCTTAAAATAATCTTCTAATCAGGCTTTGAAAAATGTACGTCATTTGCATTTGAATAAATTTGAGTAGAAGTATTTATTTGTGGTAAACCCTAGGGTGTGATATATATTTATTGTTCAAAATGCCACCAAAAGGAAGTGGAAGGAATTACACTCCACTTAAACCCCCAGAGGATTCACCCCCAACATATGATGAAATGGAAGAAATATATTTTAGAGTGTCCAAGTTGGAAGATATGATTAAAGGAAATGTGAAAATGGATGACTTAGTTAAATTGGAAAATAATATGGCTAGTAAAGAGGATATCAAAAGGATGGCTAGTAAAGAGGATCTCAAAGGGATGGATAGAAAATAACATCTTCAAGACTTGAAGGAATTAATGAAGGACTTATTCCAGTCACGTCTGGAGAAAATTAAAAAACAATTGGAGATTAGGAAGTTGGAGTCCTCAAAATTTTATGATTCACTACAACATCATGGGTTCACTTTAGATCCAAGGAACTAATTTATCCCCAAGATTGACATGAGAAAGTTTGATGGGAAGGATCCAATCACATGGATTTTTTAGATGGAGAAATTCTTTGATCTACACCAGGCGCCCTCTTTGCAAAAGGTAACTATAATATCCTTATATTTAGAACCTGATCAATTTGCATGGTACCAATGGATTTGTGACCATAAAATGACTCTATTATCTCTTGGTATATATTTACAGAAGAATTGATTGCACATTATGGGGATATAAATAGAAACACCTTCTTTAGCCAATTGGTAAATCTCAAGCAAAAAGGTCCTATCACAGAGCACATCAAGCAATTTCAGTAGCTAAGTCTCAAAGTGAAGAATATTTCAGAAGATAAATTGTTAGATCTCTTTATTGGAACCTTGAAAGATAACATTCAACATGAGGTGTTTCTCTTTGAAACATCATCCCTAGAGAAGGCTTTCATGATGGAAAGGAAGGTTGAAAGTAAAAATATGGCAATGACTACTAGAAATTCCTTCTCCAACACATACAGAGAAAATAATGTTCCCTCTTCTAAATCACCACAAAGGTTGACACCCCGACAACAAGATGAAAGAAGAGCAAAATGATTATGCTTTAATTGTGACAACGAGTATAGTAAGGGACATAAGTGCAGCGAGAAGAAATTATTATACATAGATTGTGAAGAGGAAGAACCAAAAGAAGAGGAAGCATCTCACGAAGGGGCGACTTCAGAATAAATATAATAGGATAAGAAGAAAGTACTCCCACCATATCTTGTCATGCATTGGCTGGAATTAACACTCCTCAAACTCTCAAGATCGAAGGATACATAAAAAAGAAGAAGGTAATAGTGTTGATTGATTTCGGCAGTTCTCATAATTTCATTCACTGTAATTAGCCAAAGTTCTTAATTGCTTTGTATATCCAACACCAGAGTTTAAAGTAATGATTGCAAATGGAGGAAATATAAATTGCTCAGGGAAATGCCATAATATCAATCTATATATGGGGGAATATGTATTGAATAGTCCAATGATTTCTATCCCAATGGGTGGTGATGATGCTGTCTTAGGTGTCCAATGGTTACAATCATTGGGAACAATGACTTTTAATTTAAAAAAAAAATTCATGAAATTTTCATGGGAAGGGAAAAGAATATGAGTTAAATGGTATCACATGGAAACCAAGCAAGGTGATATTGTCAAATGGTATGACAAAGTTGTTTAAAAAGGGACATCAAGGTGTAGTTGCACAATTATGCTCATTAGATGTTCAAACCTCAAAGTTCCCTATCTTCCCAGATCTTCAAAGGGTCATTAATAAGCATTCCAAGGTATTTGAATATATTCCCAAAGGTATTCCACCTATTCAAGACCTTGATCATGTTATCCAGTTAATTCTAAGCAGTGTTCCTCCTAACATCAGACCTTACCAATATCCCTGTAGCCATAAGAGTGAAATTGAGTGTATAGTTGTTGATATGTTAGAGGTTGGCATAATTAGGCCTAGCCAAATTTCTTACTTTGCACCAGTGGTAATGGTACCCAAGCCAGACGGATCATGGTGTAAGTGTCATGGTTATAGAGAGCTCAATAATATCACCATTAGAGATAAGTTTCCCATTCTTGTCATTGATGAATTGTTAAACAAATTAGATGGAGAAGTTGTCTTCACGAAGTTGGATCTTCATTCGGGGTATCATCACATTCGAATGAAGGATGAAGACATCCCCAAAACAACATTCAGAACTCACGAAGGCACTATGAATTTTTGGTCATGCCATTTGGTCTCACAAATGCTCCTTCCACATTCCAAGGTTTAATGAATTTTATTTTCAAGCCTTTCCTTAGAAAACTTTGTGCTTGTATTCTTTGACGATATACTAATTTATAGCAAGTTTTGGGAAGATCATGTTCAACATGTTGACATGGTACTACAACTACTAAAGGAGCAAGAATTGTATGCAAACCACTCAAAATGTTTCTTTGGGATAAAGGAGGTATAATATTTGGGTCATATTGTATCTCATGAAGGTGTCAATGTAGACCCTAACAAAATTAAATCCATGATGGACTGGTCGATTCCCAAAATCATAAAGAATATTTGAGGATTCTTAGGTGTGACAGGGTACTACCACAACTTTGTTCATAACTATGGAAGAATAACAACTCCTCTAACAACACTGTTGAATAAAGATGCATTTTCTTGGACCCTCAAGGTAACTCAAGCTTTTCAACAACTCAAAGAGACCATTTGTGTAAAGCTCTTGTTTTGGTGACACCAGACTTCACAAAAACCTTTATTGTGGAATGTGATGCTCTAGGAAATGGAATTGGATCTGTACTAATGCAAGAAGGAAACCCTCTTTCCTTCACAAGTCATCCAATCAAGGGAAAGAACTTAAAAAATCCCATTTATGAGAAAGAAATGTTGGCAATACTGCATGCCTTGAAGCAATGACGCTCGTACCTTATAGGGAGACATTTCAAGGTTAAAACAGATCATGATAGCCTTAAATACTTCTTGGAACAAAGGTTATCTTTCGAAGAGCAACAAAAATGGGTGACAAAGATGTCAGGATATGAATTTGTAATCATCTACAAAAAAGGGAAGAAAAATGTTGTCGCAGATGCACTCTCTAGGAAAGATGAGGATGTTGAAGCATTACTCTATGCTATCTCGATCATCCAACCATATTGGATAGCCAAATCAAGGGAAGAATGGAAAAATAATGAAGAAATATGGACATTTATTCAAAATCTACAGCAGGATCCTAGTGCCTCTAATACATTTAGGTGGAAAAATGACTTGCTATGGGACAAGGATCGCTTATATGTTGGTAAGAGTTCTGAGCTCAAGCAAAACGTGCTTTTTGAATTCCATTCCTCACTGATAGGAGGGAACTCAGGTTTCTTAAAAACCTACCACAGGGTAAAGAAAGTTTTTTTTTGGTTATGGTCTTAAAACTGATGTTCAAAAATTTGTGATAGAATGTTTGGTTTTCCAACAAATTAAAGTGGAAAAAATTAAGAACCCTTGTTATCTCCCAAAATAATTTATTTTTCGTATGAAGAATTTAATTCACGCAATGAGGGATATGAATATCACTAATAGTTTGAAAGCCTCTATTGTTGATAAAAATTTCACAAAGTTGTAGCTTTGGTGGCTTGGGCGAGGATCGGAACATCTCATTAGCCACTGACAGACTTATAGAATACATTGGAAGAACTAAAGACAATGTAGCGGTGAGGCAGGGCTGAAAGGAGCTGAAACAATGGAAGAAATATAGACTATGGCTTCCAATCAATCAATGGGTTCCACAATCAGGTGAAAATTTCGGTGATCGAAAGAACTAACGACTAACCATTGGCGAGATAGTCCACTAAGGAGCCGAAACGACGGAAGATATACAGACTATGGCTTCCGATCAATGACAAAAACCACTCCGATAGCATGACAACAGAAAAACATCAGCGATTGGAAGAAATAAGGACAACGGAGCGACGAGTTTAGAACAAAGCTCCTCCGCAGTGTCGGTGGCACAGAAGAATAAAGCTTCGATCAATGACAAAAATCACTCCGATAGCGTGACAATAGGAAATCGTCGACCATCGAAAGGACTAAGGGCTACAGATTGGCGAGATAGTCCACTAAGGAGCCGAAACGGCGGGAAACAGACTGACTACGGGTTTCGAGACAATACAGACTCATCAGTGATTGGAAGAACTAAGGGCTACAGATCGGCGAGGTAAAGCTAGGCAGATATGTAGTGTTGGTGAGGCGACAGACAAGGCTTCCGATCAATCACAAAAATCATTCCGAATAACAGTTATGCGCATTGACGAATAACAATACTGTCCATCGGCGGCATAGAAGACTAATGCCCCGATTCCTTCGTCAATCAACTTCTGGTAGTGCTAAAATTAGTTCGTTTCACCTCTGAAATTGTGACAGTGGTAAGATAAAAGGTTTTGATGCATTATTTATTGTAGCTCTTGATCGCTGATGAGCTAGTGATGGAAAGCGTTGGTGCGTTGAGACTTTGAGTGCCGATGGGGTAAAAGAAAAGCTTTCGATCGCCAATGAAGAAGCCGTCGTGATGCTAGTGATTTAAGGCACTGACAACTGCAGCAATGTTGAGACTTGGAGCACCGATGGACTAAAGGAAAAAGCTTCCGATCGACGACCGTGGAAAAAAGGTGGAAAAATCCGACGATTTAAGCAAGAAAGGCCACTTCAGTAAATCGTTGAGACACTGGCTGTTGGCGGCAATTTCACAGTGAACATGCAATGGTGATTATCAGTGACCACTTCAGTTATTAAAAATTCGCTCAGTGAACTAGATCTTCACAATAGATAGACAAATAATTAGCAAGGGTTTGAAGCCCTAATATGAGAAAATTACACTTTCAAGTATTCTTTGTGTAAATAGATCAGATTTTTAGGATTTGTCATTTTTGTAGAAGGCTATAAAGCCTATGACTGATTTTATAATAAGGGTTCAACTTTGGGGATTTATGAGCCAATAATACTTTGAAGCTTCTCATTTTACTTATTCATGATATAAGCTCTTTTGTTGTGATCTGTTCAGCCATCATCTCTTTCTTTAATGTGTTTATGGCTGAATATGCATTTAGGTCAGTTTCAGATTTATTAAAAAGCCGGTAGCTATCATCCTATTGGTTTATTAGTGATATTTGATTTATAAATACCATCCTCATCAGGATTTATCCATTTATATGCATGTGTTATGTGTGTAAGTCTGCCAACCTGGTGAGTTCTCCATCCCTGCACCTTATTGTCGAACTTCTGAGCAAATTGCAACTAAAAGCCTTGTAAACGAGTGAGTTTTATGCATGCCTTAAGAGTGGAAAGGTTACATAGGTCGACTGATGTGACCCATATCTGAAAACCCCAAAAAACATTGTAAGTTACCAGGCATCCTCAAGCTACAATCTAGAGGAGTTTCCTGGAGTGATAACAAATTGGCGCCGTTGTCGGGGAAAGGAGATTGAAGCTCAACTTCTCTGGGAGACGACATAGATCCATGCTTTGATGATAGACAAGGCTTGGACATTATTACAGTTGTAATCATCTATCTGGCAACTCCATTGATGTAAGGTGGCTTCAAGAAGACCAAGTACCAGAGCAAACCCAAAGGGGCCACCAGCAACACCAGTTTCAGATCTAGAAGAAATTTTAAGGAAATCTAGGGCTTTACTAAGACAGACCAGCAGTGCTGCGCAAAAAGCTACATCAGGTATTTCAAGAAATATTTCTGCTGTTATTTCTTCTACTGAAACTCTTAATTCCTAGAAATTTTTAGATACATCAGAAAAATATAGGGCTTGGACATCTTCAAGCACTGCTACTTGTGAAGATCCAATCCCTGGTGACTCCACTGTGATAAGTATACCACTGCCTTCTCAACAAATATCTTCATCTGTGCTGCCTTCCACATCTCTCTCCATACCCATTTCCAATATGGCTACCCCTCAATTGACCAAGATGGAAAGGATCCTGGTAGCTAGGTATGCACCCCTAATTTTGCCAAATCCTCTCGCAGCCATGCCTACTGGGGATTACCTCAAGTATATGCCTAAGTTTACAGGGGAAGGGGATTTCACTACTGAAGAACATCTAGAGGCTTTTTATAGCTATGCTGAAAATATAAATATAAAACAAGAAGATGTATGGACCAGGGTTTTTGTGCAAAGCCTAGATGGCTAGGCTAGAAAGTGGTTTAAGGAACTTCCTGCTGGGTCAGTGGCAGGCATAGAGGCCCTAGATGAAATTTTCCTAAAGCATTGGGGAGAGAGGAGAGACCACCTATACTATATCACAGAATTTAGCAACCTGAAAAGAGAAAATGGTGAGTCTGTCTCCAACTTTACCAAGAGATTCAACAACATGTACAGCAAGATCCCCACTGAGATTAAGCCCACCGGTACCTCAGCTATGATAACTTATGAAAATGTCTTTGACTTTTACTTCTGCCTACTTCTCAGAGAAAGGAGGTCTGCCTCCTTATCACTCATGCAGGATGCTACCCTAGACGTAGAGTCAAACATTCTAGCATCTCAGAAGGTCAAAGGGAAGGTAGACAAGAGAAAGCAGCCAACAGACTATAGTGGGGCTTTCGCATTAGAGAACAAGATTGAAAAAATGACCAAACTTTTAGATAACCTGACTGTTGAAATGTCTAAATTGAAGGACTAAGGACATCTGCCTGTAAGGGGTAAGGGGCCAAGTGACTTTGCTCCTCGAAACCCAAATTTTGTTCCTTATAGAAGAGGAAACCCCCCTGTTCATATTCTCAGAAGGGAGAGAAATCAAGGGGAAGACCAAAGGATAAGAGCTCCATTTCAAAATGCTGTATTAGAAGAAGAGCCAGAATTCATTGAAGAAGAAGGAGAAGTTGAAGACAATATCCATTACATGGAGGATGAGGTGGACTATTCTTTTCTGACATAGGTAGAATATGAGGAAGCCCTGATTAATGAGCAGATCACTGAAGAGGTTGTCTATCAGGATGATGCTCAGGGAGGTTACCAACTGAGGTCTAGGTTGGTTGCTTCCCTCAAGAAGAATGCTGTACCTGTCAAGTAGCCTGCTGCACTGACTAGAAAGGTTGCTATTTTTCCAAAGAAAGTGGTTGCCCCATCCAAAGCATTGCATAAACCAGCACCTTCAGCCACACCTGATCAAGTCCAACTCAAACCTATAGCTCATGAGGTAAGGTTTCCAGATAGGCTGCATTATTCTTTCAACCTTGAGTCTGAAATTCAAAAATTGAAAATCCCTTTCCCTTTAATTGAGTTGATGAAGAATGATGCATTTAAAACCTCCATTCTGAATTCCCTTCAGCCCAAGATGCACATTGACACTGACTTTGTGAACCTTCAAGATGACAAGCCTGTTGTAACCCTGTGCCCCATGATCGAATACCTAAAGGACTCTTGCCCACCATTCTATATATCCTTGAACATCCATGATAAAATCCTCCATAACTGTCTATTGGATTCGGGAGCCTCTCATAACCTAATGCCAAAGGCTGTGATGGATGAGATCGGCCTCAAAATTACCAAGACCTACCACGATTTATTCTCCTTTGACTCCAGGAAGGTCAAGTGCTTGGGCCTCATCAAAGGCCTTGCTGTAAACTTAACTCAGCTACCTTCAAAAAGCGTAATGATGGACATCGTAGTGGCTGATATTCCTCCAAAATTTGGCCTCTTGCTGTCCTAGTCATGGAGCAAAAGATTAGGCGGCACCCTTCAGACGGATCTCATGTATGCCACCATTCCCATGTTTTGAGGGGAGACTAAGAGGCTGTACAGGGAATATCAACTAGCATACATCATAAGAAAGGACAGTTGCTCAGTAAATCACCCCATCTACGCGGTGGACACCGATTTTAGGTCTTGCATTTTGCAAATAGATGATAATAAGCAGACATCAGTTCATCTCGCTGAGCCCACCTGGCCGCAGCCCGAAGAAGTCACAACATCGATTTGGACCATGTACTTTGATGGGGCTAGCGCTCAAAGCTCAGCAGGCACGGGTGTAGTCTTGATCTCCCCATCTAAGGAAAATATTCACCTGTCTTATAAGCTCAATTTCAAAACCACGAACAACGTAGCAGAATATGAAGCCTTGCTGCTAGGATTTAAAGATGCCAAGGAGATGGGGATCATGTGCGTGAATATTTTTGGGGACATAGACCTCATCATACATCAGGTAAACAACACTTTTCATACAAAGAATATCAGACTGAAGGCCTATAGGGATGTGGTATGGAAACTCAGAGACTCATTTATGTTTTTTGAACTGTCATATATTCCTAGGGATTTGAATCACCTGGCTGATTCCCTGGCTGTCTTTGCAAGTTTGTTTATTCCTCCTTTTCCCCCTAAACTCAACTATGATGTTCATGTCAAGTACAGACCCTCTCTGCTAGATAATGTAAAATTCTGGAGTGTGTTCGAGAATGATGAGGAGCTTAGTAAATTCCTTCAGTTAGTGGATGAATTCTTTGACATACACATAGACCAGGAAAACCTTAACATGGAGGAGTCCAAGCAGCTCAAGTTAAAAGATAAAGTGACTGAGCACAATATTGTCCAATTTCCCAACAACTACATACCCCAAGGTCTAGTACCATTGGAAGAACTATTTGATCACAATGACATCCCTTTCAAGCCTACCCAAAAAGAGCTAGACCCTGCTATTCGAGAGCAAAACATAGGCAGCCAAAGCCATCCTAAACTGATAAATATTTCCACTGGGTTGAATGCTGATCAAAATTCTAAATTTTGTAGCTTGATAAAAGAGTTTGCTGATGTTTTTTCCTGGGAGTATAGTGACCTAAAAACTTATGACACCAATACAGAATTCCTTTGGAGAAGGACACCATTCCTTTCAAATAGAAGCTAAGACCCATCATCCCTCTCCTATTACTAGTAATTGAAAAAGATATCCACAAGCTCCTTAAATCCAAAATCATAATTCCCCTCAGATATTCCAAGTGGATTGCAACCTGGTAGTAGTAAGAAAGAAAAATGGAGAAATCAGGTTGTGTGTGGATTTTAGAAACCTGAACAAGTGTTCCAAGAAAGACAACTATCCACTACCCAAGATGGAACACCTATTGTAGAAAGTCTTGGGGGCTAGAGTTATGTCCTTCCTTGATGGCTTCTCGGGATACAACCGAGTTGCTGTGCATCCTGATGACCAAGAGAAGACTACCTTTACCACCCCCTGGGGCACCTTCATGTATTCTAAAATGCCATTTGGGATAATGAATGCTGGGGCTACTTTTCAGAGAGCCATGGACCTAGCTTTTGTAGGGCTAAAAGATAAATTTGTGCTGATATATTTGGATCACCTAATAGTTTAGTCTCACAACCATCATGACCACTTGCAGCATTTAAGGAAGGTATTTCTGAAGTGCAGAAGGTATGGAATATCACTGAACCCCAAGAAGTCCCAGTTTGCACTCAATGAAGGAAAGCTCCTAGGCCACATAGTCTTAGCTGAAGGTGTAAAGATCGATCCGGTAAGAGTGGAGGCAATTCAGCAGCTATCAATACCAAGGTCAAAAAGACACATTCAGTCCTTTTTAGGCAAGATAAACTTTGTCAGGAGATTCATTCCAAATTTCTCCGAGCTGGTAAAGCACATAACAACCATGCTAAAAAAGGATGCAGAAATCAAGTGGACCGACTAGGCAAGAAATTTTTTTGAAGACATTAAGAAAGCCATCATGGAGGCCCCAACCCTGATTAGTCCTGACTACACCAAGGGTTTTTACATTTTCTCTTTTGCATCTTATGACACAGTGGCAGATGTACTATTACAAAAGAATGATGAAGGTCTTGATCATCCAATTGCTTTCTTCAGCAGAACCCTAAGAGATGTTGAGCTGAAGTATGACCTAATTGAGAAGCAGGCTTATGCTCTCATAAAATCTTTGAAGACTTTCATAATCTACATTCTCCATGCAAAGGTCATTGCGTATGTGCCTTCAGCTGCTATGAAGGATGTTTTGACTGAGCCTGACAATGATGGGAAGAGAGCTAAGTGGATTTCTAAAATCATTGAGTTTGATGTAGAAGTGAAACCCACCAAGCTGGTAAAGGGATTAGGTCTGGCCAAACTCATGGCCAAAGAAAACTATGAACTGATGGGAATAAATTTCACATTTGTCAGATCAGCAAAGGTGCAGACTATGGTAGCAGCTAAAACAGAAGTAAATCAAGATCAGAATAACAGTCCACTAGTAGCTGAGAACATATAATCATGTGAGTGGTACTCATGTATTATTCAATTTTTGCTTAAATTAGAAGTTTCTCTTGATCTCACTCCTAACCAAGCACGAGCTCTTAAGTTGAAATCTGTTAAGTTTTGCATAATTGACAAACTGTTGTACTGGAGGGATCAGTTTGGGATTTTGTTAAGATGTCTAGATAAAGAGGAAGTAGAGCAGGTCATGCATCACTTTCATTCCAATACATGTGGAGGCCACCACTACTGGAAAACAACAGTCCACAAGATCTTAAAAGCAGGATACTATTGGCCAGTCCTCTTTGCTAATGTGTGCACGTTTGTAAGGGCCTGTGACCAATGTCAAAGATTTATAGGGAAGCAGTAGCTCAAATCCTTGCCCCTTAGGCCGGTTACAGTGAATGGGCCTTTCCACCAATGGGGTCTGGATTTCATAGGTGAAATAAATCTATCTTCCAGTGGACAACATAAATGGATCTTAGTAGCCACTAACTACTTTACCAAATGGATAGAAGCAGTACCCACTAGAAATGCCACTCATCAAGTCATCATGAGATTCTTATATGAGAACATCTTCAGCAGGTTTGGTTGCCCAGTAAGGTTAGTAACTGATAATGCACCAGCTTTCAAGGCTAGGACAGTAGTTAAAATGTGTGAATCAATGGGTATTCAACTGGTGCACTCCACATCCTATTACCCACAAGGAAATGGCCTGGCCGAGTCATCCAACAAAAGCTTAGTCAGAATCATTAGGATGTTGCTAGAGAAAAATCAGAAAAGCTGGGATTCAAAGCTTAAGTTTGCTTTATGGGCTGATAGGGTGACATACAAAAGATCCATAGGGACTTCTCCATTCAAACTAGTTTATGGCACTGAGGCCATCTTTCCTATCCAGCTCATCCTTCCAATGGAAAAGTTATTTCAGGAAGAGGAGGATGAACCAAATGATATGATGAGAAGGATGATGGATTTGGTGGAGTTATAGCAGATAAGGGAGCAGGTTGTAGGAAAATTAGAAGCTCATCAACAGAGGATAAAGGGCATGTTTGACAAAAGATCAAAGGCAGACAACTTCCAAGTCAGAGATTGGGTCTTCAAGTGGGATGTTGTCAGACATGACAAGGGGAAACATGGAAAATTCAACTCTTTATGGATTGTCCCTTTTGTGATAGCCCAGGTACGTAAGAATAACACCCTTCAAATTGCAGAATCTGGAAGGTGAAGAGGTATTTGATGGCCCAGTAAATGGGTGGTTCTTGAAGCTCTATTTTATTTAAGGCTCTAAATCCTTATGATTGTAAATTAGTAGATAGTAGGTTGTTTTGATTTCAGAATAAGACTCCATGCATAATGGAACAATAAAGGATAGTGTTAAGTTACTTAGTTGCCTTAAGGGAAAGGCATTTTGGTCTGGGGTTCTTGGGACCTCACTGGGAGGTTCCCATCCCCAAGTAGGAGCAAGATGTTATCTCCCGAAATAATTTATTTTTGTATGAAGAATTTAATTCACACAATGAGGGATATGAATGTCACTAACAGTTTGAAAGCCTCTGTTGTTGATAAAAATTTCACAAAATTGTAGCTTCGGTGGCTTGGGCGAGGATCAGAACATCTCATTAGCCACCGACAGACTTACAGAATACATCGAAAAAACTAAAGACAACGTAGCGGTGAGGTAGGGCTGAAAGGAGCCAAAATGGTGGAAGAAATATAGACTATGGCTTCCGATCAATCAACGGGTTCTGCGATCATGTGAACATTTCGGCGATTGGAAGAACTAAGGACAAACCATCGGTGAGATAGGATCCCAAATGGTGGAAGATATACAGACCACGGCTTCCAATCAATGACAAATACCACTCTAATAGCGCGATAACAAATAGAAAAACATCAGCGATCGGAAGAACTAAGGACAACAAAGCGACGAGTTTAGAACAAAGCTCCTCCACAGTGTCGGCGGCACAGAAGACTAAAGCTCTGATCAATGACAAAAATCACTCCGATAGCGTGACAATAGGAAATCATCGGTGATCGAAAGGACTAAGGGCTACGGATCGGCGAGATAGTCCACTAAGGAGTCGAAACAACGGGAAATAGACTGACTACGGGTTTCGAGACAATACAGACTCATCGGCGATCAAAAGAACTAAGGGCTACAGATCGGTGAGGTAAAGCTAAGCAGCTCCATAGTGTCGGTGAGGCGACGAACAAGGCTTCCGATCAATCACAAAAATCATTTTGAATAACAGTTACATGCATCGACGAATAACAAGACTGTCCATCGGTGGCATAGAAGACTAATGCCCCGATTCCTTCGTCAATCAACTTTCGGCAGTGCTAAAATTAGTTCGTTTCACCTCCAAAACTGCGGTAATGGTCAGATAAAATGTTTCGATGCATTATTTATTGCAGCTGAAATCAACGGTCAGGAAAACACCGAATGAAGATAAACGGTGGGGAATCATTGACGAAGAATTCGTGGTGCGAAAATACGATTTTGAGGGGGAAATCTATGTGCTATATCGACGGACCGGAGAGACTAAAAATTAGATCAATGACCTGGATTGATTTTGGATAAGGAGATTGTGGAAGCACTAGAAAACGTTAAGCTGAGCTACAAAAATGAATTTTGAGGTGCGTCCATAAATGGTAAAGAATAATGTCCAACATGAAAATCATAGATGGAAGGTGAAGCCTGTGTTTTGTGAGAGAAACGTGTACAGATGAGCCTGGGATGAGGATAGCCCATAGAGAGCTCGCAGAGGAGGAAAAGAATCTCACATGCATGAGAAAAAGAGAAGCTGAAAGGTCTAAAGATAGAATATTCCCACTGATAGAGGAGAGGAAGTCCACCTACATTGGTTTGACGAATCCTGCGATTAGAGAAGAAGGGAGATTGCAATCAAAAGTGATCAAGAAGTTTTTAATTAATTATTTAATTAAAATCATTAATCACAGATTGTTGAAAAAGGTGTGACTATTAGATTTAAAAGGGCATGATTGTGAAAGGGTATGTTTCTAGAATAAAGAGATGCGTCCATAGGAAACATGAAGGTACTTATACACTGAGGTATGAGTGAGAGAAGCGTCTCGGTGTCTACATTAGAAAATTAGAAACAAAGACCAGTGGGTGAGATAGATAATGGAGGGAAAAGAAATCTATCATATTACAGAAAACATATTAGGGTGGTGATAGGGAAGGCAACATGCTTGTAGGGGGGTTGTTGCCTCCTTCCAGCAGAAGCTGGTAAATAGGGTGTAGGATCATCTTGTTAGTCGTAGATGAAAAGACATGGTGTTGTAGCATCCTTTCAGTAGCAGCTGATAAACCAGGGGGTCATAGCCTCCTTCCAGTGGTTGCTGGTAAATAGCGTGTCATAGTATCCTTTCAGTAGCAACTGATAAACTAGGGGGTCGTAGCCTCCTTTCAGTGGTAGCTGGTAAATAGGGTGTCATAGCATCCTTTCAGCAGCAGCTGATAAACTAAGGGGTCATAGCCTCCTTCTAGTAGTTGCTGGTAAATATGGTGTAATACCATCATTGTCTGTAGCAGCAGGATGTGGAGAACCTCTTGCAATAAACAATGAGAATGCATGATATCACATAAATTATGGATCACAGAAGAGATTTTATTAATCGCAGGCCACTTCGAGGGGGAAACCTCCTTTGAGAAAGCTCAATAAAAAATAACTCTTCGATGCTTTCATTAGCCTCAACACATACTTATATAATAAGGCTAATCTAAACAACTATTACTCCCCATGAATGTGGGATAATGCAACATATTAAATGGATGACTTAACAACTATTACTTACTCCCCATGAATGTGGGATAATACAACATACTAATGGGACGACTTACAAAGCATATGCATCAGAAAAAATATACTAACAAAATAAAGAGGGGAGTTGACATGGGTTCTTAACATCCCCTCCCTCTTAGAAAAACCTTTGTCCTCAAAGCTTTAGATGTGGAAACCACTGCTGAATCTGAAGGAGTGGTTCCCATGTAGCATCCTCTAGTTGCATGCCGTGCCACTGAATTAATACCTTTGTTATGGACCGAGAGCGAAGCTGACGATTATGCTTATTGAGGATGGCCTCTAGTTCCAAAATGATGGATCCTTCCATATCCAGCTCTCGTAAAATAGTTTGTGCTTTGATGCTGGTGCCAATCACTTTCTTAAGACAAGAGACATGAAAGACTGGGTGAATGCGAGAAGAAGGAGGAAGTTAAAATTTATAAGAAACAAACCCAATCTTCTGAAGAACTTTAGATGGCCCATAGAACTTTGGAGCCAGCTTCTGATGTCCTTTGAGTTTCAGGGAGGATTGCTTGTAAGGATGCAGAGGAAGAAAAACCATATCACCGACATGAAAGGTGTGCTCAGAACGGTGTTGATCGGCTTACTGCTTCATGCGATTTCTTTCCATGTGAATATTCTCTTGCAGAATGTGGAGAATTTAATCATTGTTTCGAAGAGCCATGTCAACTGCTTGAACTGGTGAACTATGGGGGGTGTATGGAAGGAGCACTGGGGGTGGCTGCCCATAAATAGCTTCATATGGAGTCATTTTAGATGCAGTATGGTAGGAAGTATTGTACCACCATTCAGCGAGAGGGAGCCACTTTTCCCATTGATGTTGCTATTCAGAGGTGAAGCAACAAAGATAATTTTCCAAGCAATTGTTGGTGACTTCAGTTTGACCATCTGTTTGTGGGTGATATCCTGAACTCATTTTCAGCTTGGTTCCAGTGAGGTGAAAGAGTTCGGTCCAAAAATGACTTGTTAAAGTTGTGTCGCGGTCTGAGACAATGGAAGAAGGGATGTCATGAAGACGGAATATATGGTCCATGAAAATTTGTGCGACCAAGGAGGTAGTATATGGATGGTTGAGAGCACAAAAATGACTATATTTGGAGAGACGATCAACCACAACCAAGATTACGGTCTTCCCTCCATATTTGTGGAGCCCTTCGATGAAATCCATTGAAATATCTATCCAAATCCTTGTAGGGATGGGAAAGGGTTCGAGCAAGCTGGGGAGGAGTGTAGTTTCACCCTTGTGGCACTGGCATGTATCACATTCAGAAACCATCTATTGAATTTCCCGTTTCATTCCCTTCCAAAAGAAGTTACGTCGTGCCCGCTCATACATTTTGAGGAACCTAGAATGTCCTACCGCTGGAGAAGCATGGAGTTCATAGAAGACAGCCTAGTGAATATCTGTGCTCTGAGGAAGCACCAGGCAACCCTTGTATCTTAGAGAAGAACCATCCCAAGAGTAATGTGGTATAAGAGAAGGATTACTGGACAACTGTTGGATGATTTGAGATAAGGAAGAGTCATTAACATAGCCTTGCTGAATAGATTGTAACCAATTTGGAATAGGCATAGAAATAGCTGAAAGAGAAGCATGGTCATCAAATGTGCAAGAAAGAGCATCCACCACAAGATTG
The DNA here is from genome assembly GCA_001517045.1 of Pseudotsuga menziesii. Lineage (NCBI taxonomy): Eukaryota > Viridiplantae > Streptophyta > Pinopsida > Pinales > Pinaceae > Pseudotsuga > Pseudotsuga menziesii. Next base: position 250,951 of record LPNX011161950.1, on the reverse strand, counting down.
TCCTTACCCTTATTGTAAATTATTTCATAGTCATAACCCATGAGTTTGCTAACCCATTTTTGTTGTGTTGGGGATGAGACTTATTATTCTAGGAAATATTTCAAACTCTGGTGATCAATCTTGATGCATAAATGATTCCCTAAGAGGTATGGATGCCACTTCTGTATAACATGCAAAATAGCCATAATTTCCTTCTCATATGTAGAGGCGACTAAATTCTTACCAAATAGGGATTTGCTGGTGAACGCAATGGGATGTTCATCTTGGAGGAGGACAACACCAAGTCCATTGTCGCAAGCATCACTCTCAATAGTGAAGGGTTTGGAAAAATCAGGCATAGCTAGAACATGTGTGGCACACTTAGCTTGTTTCAATTTCTCAAATGCACACTTTGCAGCAAGTGTCCATGCAAAATAATATTTTTTCAGTAGAGTTGTTAATGGAGCTGCAATCTTCCCATAATCCTTGAAAAACTTGCGGTAGTAGCCAGTAAGTCCCAAAAACCCATGAAGGCTCTTCAAGGTTTGAGGATGTGGCCAATTTTTCATGGCATCTATTTTGGCAGGATCGACATGAACCCCTTGTGCTGAAACAATATGCCCAAGATACTCTACTTCCTTCTGCCCAAAAACACATTTAGATTGTTTGGCATAGAGATGATGATCACAGAAAAGTTGCAGTACAAGATCCAGATGTTGGAGATGCTCAGCCCAGGTTTTACTATAGATGAGGATATCATAAAAGAAGACCATAATGAAGTTCCACAATTAGAGCTGAAATATTTTATTCATCAATGCCTAGAACGTGGAAGGAGCATTTGTGAGGCCAAATGGCATGACCAAAAATTCATAATGGCCATCATGTGTGCTGAAAGATGTTTTAGGGATATCATATGCATGGACCCGAATTTGGTGACACCCAGAACGAAGATCCAACTTGGAGAAAAAATGAGCACCATGGAGCTCATCCAGAAGCTCATCAACAACCGGAATTGGAAGCTTATCCTTGATTGTGATGTGATTAAGTGCTCGAAAGTTGATGCAAAAGCGCCATGACCCATCTTTTTTCCAGACTAGAAGGACTGATGAAGAGAAGGAATTAGTGCTAGGGAAAATAACACCTTGCTTCAGTAAGTCGTGAACAAGCATCTCAATTTCTGTCTTGTGATGAAACGGGTAGTGATAGGGCCTGATGTTGGGAGGGACGCTTCTAGGAAGGAGCGAAATACGATGGTCCTTGGGTCGGGAATGTGGTAATCCCACTGGCTCAGCAAATACACATGTATATCGATCCAAAATTTGTTGGAGATCCAATGGAGTAGTTGAGACCGCTGAAGGTTGCATCTGAATGAAATGGAGCTGAGCGATGACACCATGTGAAATTTTCTTAAGAAGATTTTTCATTCACTGCAAATTGATGAGGCTAAGAGACCCTGGTTGTAAGCCCCGCAATGTGTGTTTGGTACCATTGATTTAAAACTACATCCAAAGTTCAGCAAAATCCCATAAAATGGGTACAAGTGTGGGTAACCATTGAGTGCCCAAAACCACATCACATCTACCTAAGGGCAAGGAAAACATGTCAGAGTGCAAGTTATAATCCCCCATAAATATGCACACAATACAACACTTCCGTTTGCAAGGTAAGGTGCCCCCATTGGCAATCATGACTTCAAAGCTGGAGCAAGGATGGACAAAACAATCAGCCTATTTGGTGATCCTCAGGTCAATGAAGTTGTGAGTGCTACCAGAATCAATGAGTATTGTAAGACGGAGTTTTTTGAAGAAACCTCTGACTCGCATGGTTTGTGGGGTGGTGACTCCATCTAAGGCATGAAGAGATATCTCTGGTTGGTCGTTTGGAGCAGGAAGTTGTTGAATGTCATCATCATCATCTATGGGATCTTGAGCATCATAAAAAAATTTAGGTGCAGGTGGAGAATCAACATCCAAGAGATAGAGCTTTTGCTCAACACATCTATGTCCTGGGGTGAATTTCTCGTCACAATTATAACAAATCCCTTTTTCCTGACGTTCTCGCATCTCTGCTTCTGACAAATGCTTGATAGGAGTGGTTCCAAGAGCTGGAGGATTGTGGATTCTTTGGGGAACCAAAGGTTTGAATGGAACAAGAGTGGATTTGGAGCATTGTTGATCCCTGATCTTGTCCTCTGCTAGCTTAGCCAACCCTAGGGCTTCCATCATTGTGTTGGGGCAGAACATTTTAACCTCAGAGCGTATTGCATCCTTCAGATCACTGACAAAACAACTCAGGTAGAATGCATCAGGAAATCCCTCGATGTGATTGGCTAGTTTCTCAAATTCTGTTTGATACTCCTGTACAGTGCCAATTTGGTGAAGTTTGGTGAGTTCTTCTGTGAAGTCATCAAAAGCACTAGGTCCAAATCGCTGCAAAAGGAGTTGGGAAAAATTTGTCCAGTTTGGCTCTACATGAGCCTTGATGTACCAACAGAACCATTGAAGTGCTTCATGTTCCAAATGAAAGGATGCAAGTTGGACTTTATTGACATCAAAAGTGTTATGCAGACTGAAATATTGTTTGGCCCTATAAAACCATCCAGTCAGATCATCACCATTGAAGCGAGGAAAATATAGCTTCGACCCGCGGAAGTTGCTAGACGACAAGAACCCAATGTCTGCAGAATACTCAGGCTGGCGGCGACTGTTCATGGGTGAATGCTAAAGATGGAGGCCGAGAAATTTTTGATCTGGATCCTCAAGTCTGGACTTGACGGTGGCAAGTTCTTCTTCCATTTGTTTATTTGCTCCGGCGTGGGTGACAACCATAAGCAGTTTTTTTTTTCCATCAGGTAATGGGTAGAAAAACAAAAATGGAAAGGGTTTTAGAAAAGGAGATTTTAATTCGGGAAAAATTCCAGGGGGGGGGGGTAGTTGGGGTTTGACGGGGTTTTGGACACTTTCTTAGGGACAAGAAGCAGAAAATGTGAATTTCAAAGGTGGGATGACGAAATTGGAAAATTTGTCGGAGAGGGACAATGAAGCAAAAATAGAAAATGAACACCGTGGAAAAATTTGAAGGCGATTGGGTGAGAATCAGAGAAGTTATGACAAACCCTGAAAATAGACAAATGTGGAATTTCAGCCTCCAGGAAGTGAAATTGAGGATAGGGTCCTCAATCAAGGAATATGCAGAATGGTATTATGGGGATTATAGTGAAGTTTCAAGGGAAACATAGCTAAATCACGGAAGATATGGCTAAAAAACAGAAATTTATACTCGTTTTTTTTCCCCGAAGAAATGATCTATGGCGGTGCTAGAAAGCTGTGCTTTATCAACTTGAAATGGAGTAAATGATTTGTGACGATTCTGGAATTCTGTGTGTTATCAACTGTAAATAGATATGGACCCTAGGTATATTCGACTTCCTTATGGTTCAAAGGTAGTCACTCGACCACCAAGGCTGTCTCAAGCTTGAGTATTGGGGTAGTACCCCTCACTTCACAGCGCAGGTAAAACTTCTAACCGCTTAGCCAAAACCGATAGCTCTCTGGTTTTCCTCATGGATGGGAATCTAGTCAATCTCATGGGGGTCGTTTCCCTTTTCGTTTGGAAGGTCCTCTCAATGGACAACTACTTTGGGGTTTCTATGGTACTCCTCACATTGAGTTTTAGGGCTGTGCCCAAGTACTTACCACAGTTAAGCAGATAGGGTTTAGTCACTGATCCGGATGAATAATACCGCTACAAGAAGAAGAAGAACTGTAAGGCTCACAACGCCAAGAAGCACTGTAGGAAAAAAAAATTTCCAGAAATTCCACCCAACGAGCCCAAGAAAGTGCTCTGATACCAGATGTGGAGAACCTCCTGCAATAAACAATGTTAATGCACGATATAACAGAAATTATGGATCACAGAAGAGATTTTATTAATCACAGGCCACTTCGAGGGGGCAACCTCTTTTGAGCAAGCTCAATATAAAATAACTCTTCGATGCTTTCATTAGCCTCAACACATACTTATATACTAAGTCTAATCTAAACAACTATTACTCCTCATGAATGTGGGATAATGCAACATATTAACTAGATGACTTAACAACTATTACTTACTCCCCATGAATGTGGAATAATACAACATACTAATGGGATGACTTACAAAGCATATGCGTCCGACAAAATATACTAACAAAATAAAGAGGGGGGTTGACACGGGTTCTTAACACAGGAAAAACTATTTGTAAATAACAATTTTGCAGTAATAGGACGTATTGGTGGTTTACCCTATTGGGATTCTACGTTAAAATTGTGTTCTGTGTATTCTTGTTGTTATGTGTATTTAATGATAGATTTAAAAAGTGGTTAAATTAGTAAAAAGATAACAATACTGATTCACCCCCCCTCTCAGTATTGACCAATAAACCAACAATTCGTATCAGAGCAGGTTCCTTCACTACAATTTAACCATTCGAAGGAAGATCCCATTAAAACCACTATGGATCAACAAGAAGAGATTTACAAAGTAAATGGATCTCCAATACTTGGAAAAGAAGAATACATATTTTGGAGTACAAGAATGAAAATTTATCTGAAGGAATTGGGACATGATGTATGGAATTCAGTGATCACTGATTACTTCCCACCAAAAAGGATAAGGACTCTAGCTCAAAAGAAATCCAAGAAAAGTAACTCAATGCAATGGCTTCAATCCTCGATGGATTACCTGATGATGCCAAAGAGAAGATAGGTGAATGTAACTCTACAAAGGAAATTTGGGACACGATAAAAGACCTCTCCTCAGTTGAGCAAAGAGCAGAAGGAAGACTTGCTATTCTCGAGGATGTTAGTGAAGATGAAGAAAATTTATTTATAGGGACAACAAACTTAGATGAGGAATTAGAAGTGGACATAGAATCCCAATACATGGCTGTTGTAGATGAAATTGAAAAATGTAGGAAAAAGAACAAAATCTTGAAAGAAAAATTGTTAAAATATCAAGAAGAGAAGAAGTTAAAAGAAGAGGAAGTCAACAACCTCCAAGAAGAGCTACGCAATTCAAGACAACAAGTGTTGGCTGGTATGGAAGAGGCCGAGAGCTTAAAACAAGAAGTTGTTGAATTCAAGGAAGAAGTAAAGAAGCTGAAAGATCAGCTGATTGTTAGTGAGAAGCTCAAGGAAAGTACTAAAGCTCTTAATAAATCCCTCAACTTACAAAGCCCCCCAGGGATAAAACAGGTCTTGGATATAATCATAAAGGATCAAGCTCCATCATTTAGGAAAATGTTGAAAATATTAAATGTCAACATGATGCCTCCAAAGATACACACAGGAAACGGAAGAATCACAAGGAAATGAAGTCCAGTTATCGAAATTCTACTCATCCTCCGAAGATGAAAAATTTCAGAAGGCATGCAAAAGCAAAGAGTCATTACAAGCAGGAAAAGCAGAGATTATCCAAACATACATTCTATGGATATTGTCATTGTTGTCACAAGTTTGGTCACAAGGCTGATGATTGTAGAATCAAAGAAAAAGATGAAGGGCTGATAAGGAAAGAAGAAACCAAAATCTGTAATAGAAAAAGACTTATTTGTTTCATATGTCACAATATTGGACACTTTGCAAAACATTGAATAGTACATGCAGAGCTTCCCAGGAAACTCATAAAAAGGTATGGAAGATGAAAATCAAGGAACAAAGAAATAAAAAACCAGTAAGTAGAGTAACTCTTGGAAAAATATGGAGAAGAAAGGAAGACTCCAAAGATATAGAAGAAAGAAATATTTCAAACATTAGTGAGGTCTCCAAAGATGATGATGAACATAACTATGCCACAGATAAAAAGGGCATCCATTATAAGGAAAAACAAGATGGAGATGTAAAAGGATACACCGATAAAAATGAAGGTGATGAAGAAGGTTGTAGTGATGACTGTGGGATCCTTTCCTAAAATATATATCATGATTTAAAGAAAACTCTGAAAATAAAATTAGAAAGGATCATATATTCAAGGGGAGTTAAAGTCAGGAAATTCCAATTGATATCTAAGAAAAATTCAATTGGTATCTAATGTTGAAGTATATTGAAAGCTATCTTCTTCAAAGATGATGGGTGATCAAGGTTGGTGTATGGATGACATAAGAGAAAGTATGAAGTAACGTGAGAACAACAAAATGTGAGAGTCATGAAGACCATGATGTCTGCAATCAAATAGAAGATAAAGATGATTATGTTCACTTAGTATTTGAATTCATGACACAGAAAAATTGTTGACAGTAGAATAAAACTCAAGTCTAAAAATAAAAATTCAGTCTATCGATAAGGTAACAGGATGAGTTTAGTATTGACAAAGGAAAGGGTTGAGGTTATGAGTCTTTGTGTCTGATATAGTGAGACCAGAGAAACTATGTAATAAACTGAAGTAATCTCTGTGTTGAGGATCTGAAGTTATGGGTCTCTAGACAGTATAGTGAGTCTTTGTGTCTGATATAGTGAGACTAGAGAAACTATGTAATAAAATGAAGTAATCTCTATGTTGAGGATCTAAAGGTATGGGTCTCTAGACAGTTGATAATATAGATCTAAAATCCAAAGAATCCAACAGTATATGCTAGGATTTTATATGAAGATATAAATGCACAGGATTAAGGAATCCTGGTAAAAGCGGAAGCTAGTTAACTTACAGGAAGAATAGACCATTAGATATGGAAGTAGGAACATAGTTAAAAAAAACATGTATCCTAGAAAAAAAAATGGAAGAGCGTGAAAAATGCTGAGTGTAAACTCTGTCACAAAAATGTTGACAAAGGAGAAAGTACAATGACAGGGGAAATCCATGGATCTATCAGTTAAGTTATCATCCAAGAACCTGTTGCAAGAAAGGAAGTATTAATATAAATGATAATACATTGATTAAATAAAATAATTCAGTTAACAAAGGGGAGATATGATGATAGGGGGAGTTGTCAAAAAATAGAAGGACAAGAAATCCTATATTAAAATAGGTACAAAATTGGCATAACAGGTTATCCTTTGTCATTGTTGTCAAAGGAGAGAATGTTTAGAGATTGTCATCAATGCCAAAGGGGGAGATTGTTGAGTATATATTTATCATTGATGTCAAAGGTGTTCACGAATGACAAAGGAATAACCAGTGGATATGATGGCAGGACAAACTCAGCGAAAGGCTAAGGTAGTAATGGCATGGCATGGCGTAGTTGAGGATGTGGCATGACACATATGATGACATGGAATATGATGGTGTCCTAATGATGATGTCATAAAAGTTCATTTATAACAAATGCAATGGATGAGATGGACATGGATGATAAGACAACATGAATGACTGATATGAAGACTTCCAAGATAGTGTTGACCGTATGATGTAAACAATGGTTAATGAAACAAAGAACAAAGGTCGAGTGGAAGTACAGATGCAACATGAATGACAAATATCGTTAGACAAATGAAGAGTGGAACTGCAAAAGAGTGAAATGAACGGGAAATAGAGTATATGTAACAATCGAAGAACAAAGAAACTATATTTGCGAGAGTATTTATAAATTCTTCAAAGAAACTATATCTGTGAGAGTGTTTATAAATTCCTTATAATCAGGAGCATGATGAAATTCTCTATGTATATAAATCTTCAAAACTGTTAGAAACAGTCGCAAAGGATTTCTGCAAAGAAATCGTGCAGATCCACAAAATCATGGTGAGATCCGCATTCGATCTAAAATCGGTGGCCAGGAAGCATCCCACATGAGATCTTATGATTAAGGATCAGTTTCGCAACAATCAAGATTGGACGGCTTATATTAGTGCCACACTAGATTCGATGGTTAAGGATTCGTTCCGACAGTTAGGCAGAAAATTCCAAGTTCCGCAAAAAATCGAAGATCAGATGACTAAGATTAGTTCTGCTAAAATAGATCGACGGTGCGAAAGAAAAATGTGGAAATGGAATTGCGGAAGTAACGTTTAAAGATTGTATGAACCCACAATCTGCAACCCGTAATCCAAAAGATTTAAGGTCGGGAAAGAATCCATAAGAGATCGATGGTGTGGAAGAAAAATTGCGGAAAGAAGCTTGTGGAAAGGAACTTGCAGAAAGGAGCTTGTGGAAAGAATCTTCGGGAAAGAAGCTTGTGGAAAGTCAAGATACGATCTGAGAAAATGTTACATCCAGCACCCCGAAATCTGCATCTTATCTCAGATCAACGGTCATGGAAGAGCCTGCAGGAGATCAACGGTGCAGAACGATTGGTGTGGAAAGACAACTGCGGAAATTGTGAAAAAACATTATTGAAAAGTTACAAACCTGCATTCCGCAATCCGCATCTTACCTCAGATCAATGGTCAGGAAAATGCTCGACGAAAATCAATGGTGGGTAATCGTTGATGAGGAAACCGTGGTGTAGAAATATGATTTCAAGGGGGAAATCTATGTGCTAGATCGATGGACTGGAGAGACTCAAAACTAGATCGATGGACTGGAGAGACTCAAAACTAGATCAATGGCCTGGATTGATTCTGGAGAAGGAGATTGTAGAAGCACCAGAAAACGTTAAGCTGAGCTGTGGAAATGAATTTTGAGGTGCGTCCATAAATGGTAAAGAATAATGTCCAACATGAAACTCATAGATGGAAGTTGAAGCCCATGTTTTGTGAGAGAAATGTGTACAAATGAGTCTACGAAGAGGATAGCCCACAGAGGAGGAAAAGAATCCCATAGGCGTGAGAAAAAGAGAATCCCAAAGGTATGAAGATAGAGTATTCCCACTGATAGAGGAGAGGAAGTCCACATGCATTGGTTTGACAAATCCTGCGATCAGAGAAGAAGGGAGCTCGCAGATCAGAAGTGATCTAGAAGTTTTTAATTAATTATTTAATTAAAAATCGTTAATCACATATTGTTGAAAAGGTGTGACTATCATATTTGAAAGGGCATGATTGTGAAAGGGTATGTTTCCAGAATTAAGAGATGCGTCTGTAGGAAACATGAAGGTACTTATACACCAAGGTATGAGTGAGAGAAGCATCTCGACGTCTACATCAGAAAATTAGAAACTGTGACCAGTGGGTGAGATAGAGAATGGAGGGAAAAGAAATCGAGCATATTATAGAAAACATATTAGGGTGGCAGGGTGGCGCTAGGGCAGGAAATAGGCTTGCAGGGGGTTGTTTCCTCCTTCTAGCAGGAGCTGGTAAATAGGGTATAGGAGCATCCTGTCAGTCATAGCTGACAAAACATGGTGTTGTAGCATCCTTTCAATAGCAGCTGATAAACTAGGGGGTTGTAGCCTCCTTTCAGTGGTTCCTGGTAAATAGGGTGTCGTAGAATCCTTTCAATAGCAACTGATAAACCAGGGGGTCATAGCCTCCTTCCAGTGGTAGCTGGTAAATAGGGTGTCATAGCATCCTTTCAATAGTAGCTGATAAACCAGGCTATCGTAGCCTTCTTCCAGTAGTTGCTAGTAAATAGGGTGTAATACCATCCTTGTCTGTAGCAGCAGGAAAAACTATTTGTAAATAACAATTTTGCAGTAATAGGTCGTATTGGTGGTTTACCCTATTGGGATTCCACGTTAAAATTGTGTTATGTGTATTCTTGTTGTTATGTGTATTTAATGATAGATTTAAAACATGGTTAAATTAGTAAAATGATAACAATATTGATTCACCCCCTCCTCTCAGTATTGAACAATAAACCAACAAAAATTTGAAAATCAACAAGCAAACTTCTTTCCAAAGAACCATAGTTCAGTGAAAAGATGGATTAGAGGGCCTTCCAAAACTAGTAGCTCCTGATGGACATCACTCCTCTAAAATTACTAAATAGTGAAGGTATGAGAAACAGTTACATTGTCCTTCAATCACCAAAGGTGCAAGTGTTAGCTCTTGGCTTCTCACCCTCCCAAGGAGATGAAACAACCTTGTGTTTATCTTAGGAATTGCAAGTTCCCCCAACTCACAACAACTTGTGCGATGACTTACAAAAAGAAACCACGGTTACCAGTTCACAATTGGTGGCTGGGCGGGACAATCGTCAGCCTAGAATAACTCACATAGACTAGATAAATCAAGAAAGTGATGTCACCCCAAGGAATTCTCACTTAATTGAAATATTGTAATGTTCTCATATCCCACCAAATAGGGGGGGTACCACCCTTACTAATTCAGATTGACCTAATGCTTAACACATGTGTTAGAAGCACTTTCTCGACATGCACTCTTTGCTACTAATGGATTTGATCTCTCTTTAATCAATATTAGTTTCAAAATTATGTGGCCGAGGAGGTGTTAACTCTCCAATCTTATTCCAAGTCCCTAGCCTAATCTATGTTGGTGATATAAACAAGAATCTTGATAGATATTAGATTAAGCGTTGATTTTATGGTAGTTTGCTTAGTTTTGAGGAGTGATGGTGAAACTAGTGGTGTTTGTGACTCAAAATGTTGAACCAATCAAATGTGCAATTTTCACTACTCTTTTCTTTATTTCAATGAACTTCTATACTATGGAAGAGTAAGAGGTTCTTTGAGATCCTTAAAACATGTTAATTGCAAAATAGAATCACTTTTACAAATTTGAAAAAAGAAGTTTTCAATTTTTCTTAGTAAGGGTTCAATAGGTTGGCTTCAAACATAAGATGTGTTCAATTTGCTTCAACTATCACTAATTGGAAATGGAAAATATTTGAATGTTCAATGTTTTTCCTGTTTCTAATAAGTCTCTAAAATTGATGTTTAAATGCATGACTATGATTCAATTTTGATTTTTCAATTGCGTAATGTTTTCTTTCTGAATGTTGAATTTAATGTTCCAAATTGATAGTTCGAAAATCAATGCAAAATTATAAATATCTTTTGAAATTCTAAAATTGACAAGCATTTACACTTGAGACCCACTTTCCTTTTCACAAGACTGCCCGAAAGCGCAAGTGAAGAAGATACTCTGGGCTCGACAATATGCTTCAAAACTTCAAAAGATTCCTATTACACTTGAGATCCATGTTTCTCATTCACAAGATCGCTCGAAAGTGCGAGTGGAGAGGATACGCAGGGCTCGACAATATTCTTCAAAACTTCAAAAGATGCCTATTACACTTGAGATTCCTATTTCTCTTTCACAAGATCGCTCGAATCACAATATATCACAAGAAATTTGAGAATGACAAACAAACTCCTCTAATTGCGCTTCAAGAAATTTAAGTTAATCTATCCAAAATAAACATTTACTTATTCAAGCCATTTTCTTATGTTTTGGAGGAAAAATTTCTGAATTAATCTTAAGTGAGAGGACCAAATTTTTGAATTTTTTTGTGAATTTGTTTTGATTGATGGTTCTAACTGTGTCTTAACTATGATTTGAAAGTGTGTATCTGATCAACAAGTGTTTGTAATTTCCAAATCAAAGGGCCTATGGTTCATGAGTTTAAAAAACATGCGACGTTCTTCATTCTTGGATAAATTTACTTTGCAAACAATGATTTAAAGGTACCAATTAGTCAAAATATCATCTAATAATAGTGAAATAATGGATCCAAATGCAAAATATCACCTAAAACATTCATATCTAAGCAAGATTTAAAAGAAAATTTGAACAAAAACTAAAAAATTACTAATAAAGCTATCTTCCAAGTTTTTGTAAAGAGGGTTCAAAGCCTCCCAAATTCAAATGAAAATCTCCCAAAACCTCTCAATCTTTCTTCTAACAGGTCATAACAGGTCTTAACAAGTGTTTGGCTGTTAACTTAAGGTTTGCAAAGTCTATCCTTATCCCAATTAAAGGCCTAAAACAATTATTTAAGTTTTTTGTCATTTTCAAGCTAAATGAATACAAATCTTTAAAATCTTTAAAAAATCCTCAAATATCAGTAAATTAGATGAAATTAGTCTCTAAAACCAAGTAGAGGGATTCCTAAGCTTTCCACAACAAAAAACAATCAGTCAAAACGAACAATCCTAGCCCAAATTACACCCAAAATACACACTCTATGCAAAACATGACTGTGTATGACATGAACCTACATTTTCCCAAGGAATACGAGACTTTACCTAGCCCGTGCCTACGTATTTTTGAGGGAATACACGACTTTACCTAACTTGTACCTGCGTATTTCCAAGAAACCCAAGATCTCATACAAAATTTCAAAGTTTTTGACAATGTAAGGGTTGATTTAGGCCAGTTTTAGACTCCTAAGATGAATTAAGGTGTCTAAGGACAAAAATTAGGCATAAATGGAAATATATAAAGGCAAGAAACACCCAAAAATCGGGAAAACTCAAGAAAACAGGAAATGAAGAATTTAAACCCCTAAGCTCCCCATCAGAGTTGCCAATCTGTTAGTAGAGATCGCTACAGGGACGTGTCTACACCATTCTCTATCCTTTACTATAGGGGGTGAGTCCTAATCGATAGAAATACATGTAATAATTTGAAAGTTCCTTGAGATTCCTAAGCTTTTTCAAAGAGTAGAGAGTGGAGGAAGAAATGAAAGAACCTCTTGAAGTGTTTTGTTTGTAGATATCCCCTTGCTTGAGCATCCATGGCCTTTAGGCCACCATTTGCATCTTGCTCGCTAGTTCCTTACTTCTAGCTCTACCTCTATGAACTTGAAAAAATTTGAAAAACCTGAAAACTACCTACCAAAACTTGAACTCAAAACTACTATTAACACATAGATTCAATCTCAAAATTTGGGGGAAACTAAAATTGCATCATATTGAAAATAGGAAGAAAGTGACTACAACCCAATGATGGAGGTGAATCCCTTTCTCCTTTTCTCTAAACCATCCTTCTTCATCTATGCTGACGATCACCAAAAACTTGATGTGAAAAAGAATCGATCTAGCCTTTAAATTCTTCAGCATGCCTTTGCTTTTCTATTTGTCATCCTTCTCTTCACCTTATATGCCTTTCTTATATAGCATTGGGGTTTGTACACCCAATCACTAACCTTGCATGTGGAATTAATATTTTTGATGGATTTTGATTATTTTCTTAAAAAAAACCCACTTTACTTAGTTTTTCAGGCATCTTACTCAAATTTCTAGGATTTCAGAACAATTAATACATATGACATGCACTCTTTCAACTCTAGGAGTTATGGAAACTGGGTTTTTGCCTTTAAGTAGTCTTGATATTGAATTCTTTAGAGCAATCTTTGTCTTCACATACTTCTTCCTTTGTAGAAGCAGTGGTCTGATGAGATGAAGCGAATAATTATCTGCTTACACAAATAATATTACCAAAAGACTTGGAATATTAAATAAGCCATAATAATATATATATATATTGATGATAGAATAGATATGATACATTTACAATGGTTGGACTTATATATGTCCATTTGTGACTTTTCAACCTACAGTCATGACTCTTTGATAATTATTAATTATCTATTAATATTATTTTTAATATTTATATATTTTATGTTCGTTACATTGCCTTCCCCTTAAGGGAATCTTTGTCCTCAAAGTGTTATTTGACATTAATGTCTGATTTATTTTAATCTGTCATCTCGAAATTCTTTCCATTTTGTATTTGCGACATTTGAGGAGATGAGCCGATACAAATTACGGATTCCCCAGGAGAATTGTCGCATCGTATCTGCTGTGGTCCATCCCAGATCTATTTTTATCGGAGCTCTGAGATATTTTTGTGGGACAATTCGTCTCAAGTGTTGCTTGTTATGTCGATATTTTCGCATGTCCACATAAGTCTTCTGTGAATATTCATTTTGACCTTGTCGTTGGTCAAAATGATGATTATAATTAGGATGTCTGTAAGGTGTAGGTGTTGTTTGTTCTTCTCTCTTTTGGATTGCGACGAAGACTTTCTTCACTTCCTTGATTTGTGCTTCTTGGTTATCTAGTAGATTATTACGATTTTGAATCTTTTCGATTCCTTCCTCTTGCGACTTTTTTTCAATTTCTAGCTCCTTGATTTGGTTATGTAGTTCCTGATTACTATTATTTAAACACTGGTTTTCTTCTTGCTTTTCTAGTAATTTTCCTTCGAGGTCTTCACCGGATTGTTCCCTCTTGCTGTTGTTTTTCAATTTTTTGATTTTTATAATCAGGGTTTTGTTGTGATTTCTTAATCTAAAAATTTCTTCAGAATTGTTGGATATTATTTTATTACTCTTTGCGATCTCTAGCTTATGTTCTTTTTTAGAGTCTCTATTTTGTTGTTGAAGAACTTTTATCTGTTGTTGATACTGGTCGACCACTGATTCTTGATCTGTTAATTTTTGTCGTATGTGCATTAGTTCTTCATCCTTGTTGTTAACGATTTTGTTCAATCGTATTGTTTCTACTTCGTAATCACTTATTTCTTTCTCTATATCTTGATTTGTTCGTCTCTGATTGAAATCACTTTCCTCTTTTAATTTCTTAATTTGGCCGACAATTTTTCTATATGATTGTTTTGGTCGGAAATTATTTGTTCTTTGCGCTCTTTTTGCATCTTATGTAATTTAATCAACATTTTCGATTTCGTATTTATGTCCCGTAATTCTTCATTGTCTCTTCGATAGAGCTTTAATTTGGCTTCTAATTCCTCTATTTGTAGTCGCAAACCGGATTCCATGATCTTTGATTTCTTCCACACTAGGTCATGATGGTCTTCGATTTTTTTCGATTTTGTTTTTTCTTTGACTTCCCACCTAAGTTCAATCTCACTTGCTTTTTAGTATCAATTAATATGCACATTTTTGATCTTTTATTTCCCTTAAGTTTTGTAAAATGTGAGTAGATTGGGTGGTTGGGAGGAATGACTGTTAATTTTTCCACCTAGGTTCAAATCTCACTTCTTTATGCAAGGGTTTGTTTTATAAAACCACAAGCTTGTTTTATAAAACCACGAGCCTTTATAAAACCACGAGCCTTTGTTTTCTTTTTCCTTTTTTTATGGGATCTTCTCCCTTCTTCTCTTTTTTTTTTAATTTTTAATTTTTACTTCTTTTTTTTTTTTTTTTAATTTTTATCTTTTTACGTTCTTCTCCTTTAGATTATTTTCTCTCTCTTTTTTTTTTTCAGGGAAACCCTGGGTGATGGCTAAAAGCCAAAAATATGGCCAAAGGACTTGGAATATTAAATAAGCCATAATAATATTACCAAAAGACTTGGAATATTAAATAAGCCATAATAATATATATATTGATGATAGAATAGATATGATACATTTACAATGGTTGGACTTATATATGTCCATTCGTGACTTTTCAACCTACAGTCATGACTTTTTGATAATTATTAATTATCTATTAATATTATTTTTAATATTTATATATTTTATGTTCGTTACATGAGAGATCAATGTTCTCAATTTGTTCCAAATTTCGGTATTCATGTTGTGGGCAAAATGAATATATGTTTTTAGACCACCATCCTCAAAGGTGTTAATTTTATTGTTAACACTTGTAGCACTCGCCATAGCTCCGTGATTCATTGAAAGGTTTTGACACAACTCCACCATTCATA
This sequence comes from Pseudotsuga menziesii, assembly GCA_001517045.1. NCBI lineage: Eukaryota > Viridiplantae > Streptophyta > Pinopsida > Pinales > Pinaceae > Pseudotsuga > Pseudotsuga menziesii. Next base: position 235,485 of record LPNX011161950.1, on the reverse strand, counting down.
AACTTAACAAATGCGATGAAATCCAATCATAAATATGTGGTAGTTATAGTTTGAGATATCTAGCATCTATGCAATCCGACATAATGGATCCTCCCCTTACCATTTTGGTTTCAAAACAACTATTTCCACCTCCCCAAGAAACTAAACAACAAACTTTTCAAAAATAACTTGAGCAATGATTGTAGAACATGATACTTTTTCACGAAGTCAAATGCACTATAAGTCGAGCTTATGAATTACATCTTAGGACTTAACATTGGTGGTTTGAGACATAAGCATAAAACCAATAGAGAGAAGCGATAATGGTTGTGGGCCTTAGAAACTTCTTTGCATAATTTCTAGATATCATAATGTTATTGTGGTTTGAACAACTGGCTTTAGCTCGACCAAGGGAGAATAACAAATTGTCGTTTCTATACAAACACGCAAAGTCCACGTGGTGCAACTGTCTGATCCAAGAACCATGCCCGAGCCGCATTTCCAATTCAAACTCACAATAGTTGTGAACAAAGGAAGTGTGGGATAGAGGGAGGTGGTTATTGATTGCAATAGGAGTACACTAAATATGAGAGGGTATGCCAAAATAAGAGAATGCTCCAAAAGATAGAGCAAATAGAGAAAGATGCCATGGCCTTCAACATGATAACGCAACAAAATCCCAATGTAATGAGAAGGATAAGAGCTTGATTTATGTAATTTGAGAAGGAAAAGAGTTTTACTAATGTAATTAAATTTTCTAGAATAATTATGAAAGAACTCGATCCATGGACAATGGTTTTTATAGTTGGGATTTCATTTTAATTTCTAGCACAATGGCATTTCCTTTTCAAAGTCTTAAATTTCTCTATCTCAATAACTCTTCATGCCGTAAATTTAATTCTTTTATCTCTCTTTGGTGGTCCAGCAATGGTAGGATATGACATGGATACGACCCAATAAAGAATATAAGGAGCCACGACGAAGAGTAGAGCGCGAGAGGCCAAAATACCACCAAACTAAATAGGTCGCTAAGGGATTCGAATAGTTGATGTGGACGAGTTGAAGTATATAAACTTAACTGAAGTTGTGACCATTATATATCTATTTAAAAGGGGATCTACCAAGCACTGAGAGGGATCAAATCTCTCAAGGTGCAAATCCTTTTTTAGAGTGGAAATGTTGAGAAAATGTGTAATTCAATGTTTATGGTTTTAGTTTATTTAATTTATGTTGTTTTATATATATATGCAATTCTAAATAATTTAAATTTAATTCAAGCCAACATGTTATTTTTAATAATATTTTTTATTTTTTTTATAAAGGACACTTGTCAATTCTAGGATGAGCACGGAAGGAGTTACACATCTCTCCCCTACTGGGCTGTAGAATGCACCTCTTCAATGCAATGACGAACAAAAAGAGAATGATCTAGTAGAAATAAATCATGGAATCCTGGGGTCGTTGCCATAGAGCAAATCAAAGATGGATGCATACAAATTCTAGGAATTTCATCGACAATTTAAAAGCTAAGCACACGATTACCCCTACTCAGTTATTAGAGGTTTAAAGCTTATGCACGGATCCCATTGGAGGTATAAGCATTAAAACATATCCCATTTCAGAGGTCTAAACATTAAGGCATCGACCCTTTTCACTAGTTTAAAAATGATATGACCCACATTTTGCTTACTCCCAGCTATCCCTATGGCAAGAAACCACGGGGACTTCACTTAGTGAACATCTCACATAGCACGTGCGATCGTGGGATATTAAAGAATACCCTTAATTTCCAGAGATATTGACCCAAACTCTTTTTGTTGAAACCCCTTCCCAATACTTAAAACCTCCTCCCCACCCCTTTTTATACCTCAATCCTTATAAACCACCCTACCCACCCCCACCTTAAACCCCTCATCCCCCCAATACCTGCAATATATTGGTTCAATTTTTAATAATTTTAAAACGCACAATATGAACTAACGTGATAGGATATTGGTCAACAAGTGAAGCCCCCATGCAAGAAACTTGGTAATCTAAAGTGGCATGGGTTATTTCATTTTCCAGTCTTTCAAGTAAAGGCTATCCTGCCATTAGACAGTTCCAACTATTGATGATTTGCCTTCTCATCCATTTCAACAAGTAAGAAGAAATGTCAGAACATCATTTAAGTGGTAGGAAATACTTTTTATGAAAAAAAGGTGATGCCATGCTGCCTTTAAACACAAACTCAAGGTTTCAAAAAAATTATATCAAGATTTTGAATAATCAGTCATAAGTCTTACATCCATGAAGAACGCGCTCCCATTCAACTTTGCTGCAATTTTATAGATTTGCAAAACCTTAATAAACAACATATAACTATTTTTGGTTAAAAAATCAAAACATCTATCATATAAATTTCTGACATAAATTAAATGATCTAAATAACCAATAATTTTTATTGTAAAACATATGAAAATCCAAAGCATAGACTATTTTCCCATTTGCTACAATTTAAAAATATTTATAAACGTCGAATGAAATTTTCACTTACCTCGTTGAGTCCAAGATCCTCTTTTCCCAATCATTAGCATCTTTTGCCTCTCTATTAAGATTTGTGTCACAAGAAATAAATTTCCCTTGGTTCAAAAGTCCGTGGAAGAAAACTCTCGCAATTTCCTTCAACTCTTTGAGTTTTGCCAACAATATTTTGTACTATTGTGGTAGGAGAATAAATTGTTATGGCATCCACCAAGGGGACTAGAGACACGTCTGTCCCACCATCGGATTGCCTCGAGGGTTCATGGCATTTTAAGCAATTCTCTTCTTTTTCCTCCGTTCTTTTGTATATGATAGGCATTCAAGTTCCTTTGCATGACGGATATCTTCAAGATTTATGTGAAATTCCTATAAAAAGGACGTATCTGTATTTTCATCAAGATAAAAGGCTTGTATCCGAGGCTTCTGCTCAGATAACTTTATTTCTTCTTTTTCGACAAAAGAGAAATGATGTAGGCCCGTGGGGTCAGAGCAAGTGGGGGATAATTTTATGTATATGAATTTTTTTTGAAAGGTTTTTATACATAGTGGAAAATTGGTATAACACTAGCCTAGATCCAGCTTTACTGGGCTCTATCATGCTCCCAGAGGAATCAAATATTTCGAGGTGCAAACCTTTTTTTGGAGTGCAATTGTTGAAGCAGGGTTTGCACCTCGAAATATTTGATCTCTCTCTGCGCATGATAGAGCCGCGTAAAGCTGGATCTAGGCTAGTTCCAGTCGTGGGCGGCAACATTAATATTTTAGATAATCCACAGTATGTATATGTTTTTAGTTATTTTTGCAATTGAATTTTCAGTAGAATATTTTATAATCCAAAATTCTGCAGAGATCTTATAGACGTCATAATTATTGATATCAAAATTTGTCAAACTGTTGCGCCCCTAATTTTAATTGCAGCAATATTATAGGCTGCAGCTGCCTCTTCCTCTGTATCTATCAAAACCGGGTGGATAGAAAAAATGAATGTTATAAAAAAAATGAGAGAGAGATCATAAAACTCGACATATTATTGGAACAATGACTCCACAAACATAACTTATAATACTGTAGTCAGGTGACGGATTTTCCTGGGCTACTCCATGATGATTTTCCTGGGCTGATCATCTTTAAGTTGGTGGTGTGGATCTATTAACCCATAATGTACTAGTGTAGACATAATGTCGGCATAGCCTAAAATCGTAAATTCTTGTAGATAAATAGTCTTTTCTCTCTGCATTGCTTTAACCATTTTGGGAAGTCCGCTCGGCCTAATAATAATTAATGTTTGTCTGGCATGTCAGCTTATAATGACTATTGGATAAGGCATGCATTATCTGTATCTGATGAAAACTAATTCTCTCTTTAATGAAAACTAGCACTATAGAGTTGCTTTATGTCATTTGCTGTGACCAAAATTAAAGAGATAAATAATAAAACACTAAATTGGATTCAATTACTTGGAAGTCATATTGGGTATATAATATTTATATTTATGACAAAATCAAATGTGAATAAATGTAACTATTAAAATATTGGTTTTTAAATGTGTAATGATATAAGATTGGTAAATAAAGTAACATTCAGAATAATTCTTTTTATTATGGTTTTTGAGAGCCAAAAGCGTTTTTTGAACTTGAATAAGTGTTCTAATCACACTGCTTGCTTTATATATAATCTGGAAATGGTTTATTCCGCAGCCTACATCCAATACATCTCACAAAGACAGTAAACTTATAAAAAAGGACAGCTAAATTCTCATTCAAATTTTTCTTTGTTTCAAGTTTATATATAGAGTAATGTTATCACTGTAAATCCATATATTAGGCTGTAAATGTATTTATAGATATTTGTCCTCAGCCAGAATTTTGTATCCATATAAGCAATTATCTCCAAACATCCAGACCTAAAATATATTTTAAGGTCGCATTTATTCCTATGGTTAAAAAAAATGGCGTCTCTTGTTCCTATTTGGTGAAAAGCAGTTATAGTTACGGGCTCTTCCTGTAGCTGAATGCCAGTGTCAGGCCACCATTGATTTGTCCAGTGTCTTCTGCTGGTGGATAATCCAGTGTCTCAACGGGGCTATTATGATTTTCTGTACGATAAAAAAAGCTTTTTGTCAACCCATGATTTTTTTTGCCTTTTTCAATCTCATTTAACAGAAAATCTACCTGGCAATGCGTGTTTAACACAGAGATTTAATAGTTCACTAAAGAAATATTTTTCCCTGGATTGTTTTTTCCCTTGTTTCCTTATCTTGGCTTCTGAAT
>LPNX011161950.1:162566-230457 GCA_001517045.1 Pseudotsuga menziesii | reverse complement strand
GAGATTGATTCTTCTTGATTTCTGTGTGCAGTAGAAGCATAATTGTGTGTCAATTTCCAATAATGTTGTGAATTAATAAAGCTGCTGCAACCAATCGCAAAATTCTATATGGCTGGAGAATACTGTGTTGTTTTTTGCCTTGTTTCCTTATCTTGGCTTCAGGCCAATTTCTGAATATTACAAACAAAATGAAGTCGGCTCGGCATAGCCTAAAATCGTAAATCCTTGTAGATAAATAGTCTTTTCTCTCTGCATTGCCTTAACCATTTTGGGAAGTCGGCTTGGCATAGCGCGAGTGATTGATGATTGGTTAGGTCTCTGGAAGGCATGTACACAGCCGCAGTTGCTCCCACGCTGATATTTGCATGTACAGGAGACTTAATCTACCAATAGTTAATATTTGGACATTCAAATTCAATGAAACAAGAGAAAACATACTTCTTATACAGTATGTCAGTTAAATTCTAATAACAAAAATATAAAAAAATTAAACAAATTATGTAAGTTATATAAATTATTCACTACATTAAAATATGAAACAAATTCTAATTATTAATAGAAATGGAATGAATAATTTAAAAACAAATTCTAATTAGATATATGAAACCCGTCAAATCCTAATTATATAAATTATTCACTACATTAAAATATGAAACAAATTCTAATTAGATATATGAAACCCGTCAAATCCTAATTATATAAATTATTCAAGTCATTAGATATATAGATATTCAAGACATACTCTATGCTGAGAATGTCTGGCTACGATTTGCTCAAGAGAGTAAAGGTATTTTTATTCTTTTCAAACATTTAGGGCATATAATGTTTTACTCATTCTAGATTGCCCTAAATGTTTTATTTATTCATTCTGAATGTCATAGTGAAAGAATATTTTTTTTATATGAAACTTCGCAGGAATCCTCAAAGCTCAAGGAGATTCCAGTGGTGCTCATGTCCTCTGAGAACACGCCTTGTAAAAAACGCAGGTAAATGCCAATTACAGAGTACATTTGAATACCCGTAATAGTTGTTTTTACATCATTATAGACTTACATGGTTATGTAAACTTAGCAGATGTCTGGACGAAGGCGCAGAAGAGTTTATAATGAAACCCGTGAAGGTCTCAGTTGTAAAACGATTGAAAAGTTATATATGTAAAGTTCAAGAAGAGGGCAGGTATTGCCAAGTTGGGTCTTTGCATTGAGATGCGGGAGCTTCTCATGGATTTACATAATACATCCCCTTTCTCTCTATATATATGAGCAGTTTTGATTGTTAGGTTTCTGGAAGGCTACAGAGAATTTTGATCCCGCTCTGGATGGTTAGGTCTCTGGAAGGCATGTACACAGCCGCAGTTGCTCCCATGCTGATATTTGCATGTACGGGAGACTTAATCTACCAATAGTTAATATTTGGACATTCAAATTCAATGAAACATGTTATTCAGAGAAAACATACTTCTTATACAGTAATTCAATTATACAGTCTTTTTCTTGACAGAAAGCGAAGAAGACATAAGCTAGATCCAATACCAACTTTAAAATGACTATATAATTAGATGCAACACAGTTGATATATGCATATATGGATATACATTTAAAGAAATGGAGTAGAAACCTATCATCGAATGCAAGTCCTTGCTAACTGATGCAGAGCTGATGTTGAGAACACCTCGCAGATCCTATGGGAAGAGGTCCTTGCTATCAATTGTACACACACACACACACACACACACACACACACACACATATATATATATATATATATATATATATACACCTAGTTTAATCTTTAAGCCGACATTGTGGTAGCTTCAAATATATATTTATTATGAGCCGACATTGTGGAAGATTTAAATATATATTTATCATGAGCCGACATTGTGCCACGTGTCACTTCCACGTTGAGCACGGAATTACACTTCTACCTCATACCTACCGGGCTGTATAATGCGCCTCTCGGCGCAATAATGATCTCTTTTGGCAACTTTGTCACTCTAACTTGTATGAGAGCTATTGTGGTGGGTTTAATCAAAAGTTTATATATAAAAATAATATTTCTTATAAAATCTCTCAACTGGTAAAAATGGAAAAATGGTAAAAAAGTATATGATAACTATCATCAAGTATAATTTAAAGTTATTTTTTTTAATTGAAAGCTTTTAAAAAAAAAATTAAACACATATATAATAAATATATAACTTTCTAAAATATATACCATAACATTTTAAATATATATGAGTCTCATGATTAAATTCAAATATATTTAAGAGATAAACATTTTTACTAAAAAATGCAAATTTATTGGTTATATTTATTAATCATCACCAAATTTATGATGCTTATAATAAAATATTTATCATTTCATAAATTTTTTATTACTCTTATTATCATTTGAAACTCATTTATTTAATGTTCTAATTATCTATATTTTGTTACTTTGTAAAAATATTTTACCATTTTTTTTCAACTTCCACTTGATCCTTCTTGTTTGTCATTCATAAATCATCATACCGAGGATTTATGATTTTCATTCCATCACCGCCCTTCACACTAGTTATGAGCCTTGATGAGAAAGACCGTTTTGGTCCAATCTTCATTAAAAATATGAAGCGAGGGAAAGCTTATCTATGCATTAGATTATACTTCATTTGTGTATCGGATTCAAGAATTAATATTAAATGGCGGATTTCAATATCGATTCTCCAACGAGGCTGAAGGAATTTTATTTGATGTGATTTCCGAGGCATTAAATGAATGACACGATTATTCAAAAAACCAATCCATGTAGCTACAACATTGAAGACTCGCAGGGTTCAAAATTGAACCCTTCCCAACCCTTCAAAAGGGTTCTAGCCGTTCCTAGAAGTGTAACTTTTAAAATTGTCTTTCAATAAAAAGTTAAAATCTGAATTTCACCCTTCCAATTAAGAAGGACGCGATTTATATCAACATTTCAGAAGAAGGGCAACATTTGAAATTACCCATCCATATAAATTTCTCACTATTGAAATTCCTATGTTATAAAGTTTGATTGGTCATTCCAAATATTGAAAATATCATAAACCATAATCAATCACTCACTCATGTAGCACTCCTGCTCAAATGTGCAAAATGACGAGTGCAACTATGAGGCACTGGCCATCTGGAAGTGACTCTAACTCCCGAGTCACTTAGAGTTGTGATCTAAGGTGTGACAATGTGTCAATGACTGCGACTGTAAGAATAGAGAACCATTACTAGGCCCAAAACGAGCCCAAAACTTTGTGCCTACTACCTATGTGAACCTGGCTACCAATGTCCATTCATTTTTCGTCAAAATTAAATTCAAATGGACGGCTTGATGAGTCCTCCTTTGCAAGACTTCATTTCTTTCATGAATGTCACATAATCACAACAACTATAAACAACACTCAATGGCATGCAACTAGGATCACAAACCATGCAGAGGCCTATTGATGCATTGATATAGAGAGGTGGCATTGGGAACAATATATGGAGCAAAAATGAATTAGAAAAAAAAATTGGACCAAAGCATCACAATGGTTATTAATGAAATTAAAAAAACAAGTTTTGGCTTAGGAAAAGTCTTCAATTTTATGGGTTGCATGATCATGATGTAATCTCCTCCCTCCTTCCAAACGTTTGTGGTTTCTCACCACATTTTTCCTCGACTCTTCCCACCAAAATACGTATAAAAATTACTTTTCTTTACATCCTCTTCTCTTTAAATCCTCATTTCATATCCATAACTAAGGATTTTTATGCACACACATACTCACCTTATAATATCAATTGGGTCAAGACACAGAGACAACCATAAAATATCAAATGTGTCAAGGCACAAAGAGTAACAAACAACTATATGTAAGTCTTATGTTAAATTTACCATATAAGTCTTTAATTGACATTATCAACTAAGATTTGACACGTTGGATTGTTATGATTTTCTTATTACTCCTTACCAATGTGATTGCAAGGCACTCTTTGAAGGTGAAGTCCATAATTTTACACCTTTTCCCTCATTCTCATGCCTTTTGGTACGACATTAAGGAAGGCAGTAGCTTGCATTAGCAAGGAAAACAAAATTCAACATAGAGGAAAATACGTTAACTATTTTAGAGCCTTGAGCTCTTAATTATTCACACCCAAAACTTTGTCAAATCTGGCCATTAACAAAGTTCTTTGGTGTTCTGGTTCAATTTAAAAGGAAGATTGTCGAGACTTAGACATGTAGTGAGTTGAAAGGATCCAATTGACTTAGGATTGATTCCATATCCCCTCCATCCGATCCCTGTATGTTGTCACGACAAGTGTTGAACAAAAAAATTTAATGCCCCGACCTTTGTGATGCTAGTGCTGCTAACCTACTTGGTATGTAGGAATTTTTAAAATCTTTCAGTGAGTTGTATATTAATATTTCTTAGGCGCCCAGTTTCCATCATTACTACACCTCTTAGGATTGGAGGGCTACCCTCTCTTTGGTTTCAATTAAGTTTTTGGTTGGTTTTATATGTATTTTTTGGTTGAAGGTTTATTATATCCTCATTTTTCTTAGTGGTTTCCTTTTGTACATAGTTAACAATATGCGTTTCTCTCACAGTTCTAGTTTTTTTTATACTATATATAATTACAATGTCCTACACTATGCATAATATCACGCATATGCCCCAATATGGTTATTGCATAGTTTAAGTAGTTATTTTGTATAATGAAGTGTGTTCTAACTTGGAAAAATACAATAAAATAGATGTTATTTTACTCAACTATAAAATTAATGTTACAAACATGTCATATTAATGTGTTCAAATTAAATTTTATTGTGAAGTTTTCATTTTTCCATGTAGATTTTCCATGTAGATATTAAGGAGTACTCAATTGTTTAAGATTATAAAGATTTGGAAGGTCAATATTTATTTTTTGCATTTTTGAAGGGAAGGGTTTACTTAATTTATACTTGTCAATTGAAGTACTATTATTTATATTATCCTTCATCTTTGAAGGGCTCTAGGAATAAATGCCCTTCCATTTGACATTAAGGGCCACCCTTCAAATTCGATCACTACCGAAGAGAGAAATCTTGAATCTGTGGTTGATTGTTTCTTTTCTCGTTGTATTTATTTTTTAATTTTATTTCATTTTTTATAATAAAGTAAGAAGGAAAAAAAATCCATGTAGAAAACTATATGAAATCACTCTAAATAATATTTTATTTCATTTTTTGATTTATAACTATTTTAAATTAATCCTCAAAACCATATTTTGTTATTATTGAATTTGATTTATATATTTATTTATAATTGAAATTCTATTTTAAAAAAACAAAAACTCTGTTATTCTTATAATTCTTATATCTTAGAGAAACAATAAAACATTGAAAGTAATAAATAATAATATATATATTATAAAGATAAATATAAAATAAAATATTGGAGGACAATGATAATGAGACGTGTCTTTGTGAGAATTGGGAAGAAAGTCAAATCAAATGACCTCTACCTACGGTGGAGAAGGATTTTACCTCGTGAACATTAATTATTAAGCCAACTTCATGGCTCCGGATTTGTTTTAACATATTTGGCTAAAGTGGAGGTGTCTCCTCCACAGGTAATGAAATTTAGAATCAAAGTGCATTACACTACCCAGTGTCACACAAATGTTATTTACTTGCAAGCAAAGGTACGTCATAAATAGCTTTATGACCAAACAATCATGTTTTTTCACCCGAAATTCATACTATGATGCCTCTATCAAGCCGTGCCAATTTCAGCCCCCTCTCTTGAATCAATTGCTATATGATGGTGTAACAGTCACCTTTGATGACAATGCAATGTTTTTCGTTAGTGAGTGCATTGGTAAAATTAAAGATTTTAATTCTTACCACGTGACATTATTAAAATAACATTGCCTCAAGCTTCATAGTGACAAAAATGTAGGAAATATCTTTGTGGATTGTTGGAAGTTTTAGGGGGTTGATCATTTGAATAAGGGATATAACAATTCTAATGAGTGTCAATGTCAAAAATGTTTTAGTTGATTGTTGGAACTTTTAAAGTCAGAATCGTGGTGATTTTGTATCATAACAATAAATAATTATAGTTCAACGACTTGGCAAGATTGATTTCAGAGTATAAACACCTTAACATATGTTATATTTAACATTAACTTTAAGGGTTAGCTCAATTGCTATGACATCCCTACACTCTCCTGGTCACAAGTTCGAGCCTTGAGTCCTTTGGGGTCAAGCCTTCCATCCATGAAACATGAAAAAATATTGGTGGGTTTTCCAATCAATTTCTGTTGAAAAAATGCATAAATATAACCAAGATCAACCCTAACATGGAAGATTCAAAGGAAAACGCAACTAGTTGCATAAATGACTGCCCATGGTTGCAACTTAACCTAAGTGCATAAGTGTATTTTGATGGATAAATTTCTTTAAATCTAATTTTAATTGATAAATCTCTCCAACTATCTTTCAATAGCTCACCCTACGATCTAGCACCTAGATGGAAAGGTGTTTGTTTAAAGGTCAACTTAAGCTTGAATAAAAGACGCAATTTTAAGGGGTATTTGGTAAAAGAATTACAGTGCAAATGGCACCACCTCAACTTGGGTCCATGCCTCCAAGTATCTAGGTGGAACTTATTTGACAACTATGCCAAATATGCAAGGGAATAACTATACAAAATTCATGTACATTTATTCATCATTAATGCCATTTTATGTGAAATTAAAACCAAGTTGGTTATTAAAAGGTTTCATTTAGCCTAACTTATACTTGCAATTCTTCTATTTGGTGCAAAGGAATGCCATAAAATATATATTTTCTAAAATGCATTAGATTTGATAATGTGGTTTTGATTATAAAATATATTAAAGAATTGTATGACATTTGCACGAACAACAAAATTAAGAGTTTGAACACTAGGGTAGAAAGGAACTTTGAGGTTGGAAAACCTCAAGAGACTTTTGTGTATGAATAATTGTGGAATAAAACCGAGTAATCACCAAAATTGATTTGTTTGTTCATTCAACATTCCATTGAATATTTTCCTTATGAAAACCATGTTGGGTTTCCATGAGCACTAATCTGTAATGTCCCCCTCTAATTAAGCATCCAAAAACACTCACTAACCTAGTTAATTCCCATAGATTCGAGCGGGTACTACATTAGAGGGAATTGACTGAGGGCATTTGATACTTAGAGTAGAATAGGACATTCATTCAATGTCAATTCATCAGTCAGATAAAATAAGCCTTATTTCTTTAGGCTTAAAAGTCAACATCAAAATATAATTGCATGCATGCAAAAGTGAAGCGAAAACCCTAAAAGTGAAATGAAAACCCTAAAAGTACATGAGACTCTATTTAAGAGGGTTATGAGACCAAAGAAGATATCTATTGTTATTGTTGATTGATTTTGGAGTTTCGAGCAGCAGCACAACGTGCAACCGCGACAGTTGGGGTTGGAGACGGTGTCTTCAATTAGTGAGGGTTCGACAGTGAGATATCTTCCCTAGTCTCTTATTGGGATATATCATCCATGTTTATCCATTGCATCCATAATATACTATAGTATTCGGAGATCCAACACATTCCGAAGGGTTATTAACAGATCCCTGTTTTATAGCTGGAAGTAGCTGGGAAAACATAGAAGGATTCACTGGGACCACAAAACCCAGTCTTTCCTCCACATGTCAGCTTCCTCTTTCTCAGCAGGCTTATCCTACAGTATGCAGTGATTATCAGCCATTAGTTTGCTTACCTGGAGCAGCTATCAACCAAGCAGATCAGTTGGGGGCATGAGTAATAGAAATGTCAATCAATTTTCTAGGGCACTTAGAGGCAGCCAAACCTCTGCATGTGCCAATCCATCTCTTCGGCATCAGCAGACGGACAAGCTCAAAAAGTTTCAGCCCAAATGGACCTCTCCTCCTACAAAAACGTCACCTTCAGTCTGGAGGGTGTTTATAGTACTATGGGGCGGTAACACTGGAGGAAAAGAGCATTATTAGACCACCCATCTGGATCCTTATGCATGCAGCTATCTCTGGAGTCATTATTAGCCAGAATATCAGTGGCAATTGTTAATTTCTCTCTGCAAAACCCTAACCCTAATTTAGCTATATTTTAGGGCATTTTTGCATGGCGAGTTTGCATGCACATTTATTTTGCAAATTTGTATGAGATTGAGTGTGTGAGTTAGCACTATCATAGAATGCTAGAGAATATCAGTATTTGGGATATTACAGTGGTATTAGAGCATGTTCCTTGCCAGCTGTGGGATTGAACATGAGAAGTATATGAATACAGAAGAGGACACTTTTGTAACCTATAGGAAAATAAGGAGTAGGTATATGGAGGAATTTGAGGATATCCAACTAGAAGATACCAACTCAGACATGGACCCAATAGGTATACACTCTGACAGGGGAAAAGGAACGGGAAAAGATGAGGATAGAATGGAGTTTCGCAACCTAGTAAGTGCATTGCAAGACTTAGCCAAAGGGAAAAAGGACGTACTTAATGATGATCAATAGATTATCGGCGAAACCAAAAACACGTAATAGCAGTACACCTATCTCACCGGTAGATAGAGGGTCTACAAGAAGTAGTAGGAAACATGCATACACCAATATGCAGAACACACCCCACATATATAACATACCTTCCAACAGGCCTACTATGCCTCACTTCTTGGCAGATGCAGTAGCAGTTCCAGTCATGCAGGTGGATCCTAGTGAACCCTTTGGGTCCTATTTACAGGAATACAGGGACTTAGGGGATGAGTTTCATGTAGCCATGTCTTTTTCTTATTTTTGTGACATGAAGAGTAGGAACATGCCCGAGAATTTCAACAAGGGATTCAATCATAACTATGAGTTGCAGAAAACCTTGGGCAGGTTGACCATCCCAAAATTTGATGGGGCTCATGGAGGTTCATCAAGGATATGGGTTCAGAAGTTGGATACCTATTTCCAACTCAATCCCATGGCAGAGACATATGACATTAAATTGGCTACACTCCACCCGGACGAAGAGGCTCATGAGTGGTGGTAACATGGATTAGTGACATTGGGTCACAAAACTGTCCACTCCTATAGTGAGTTCACTCAGAAACTCATGGAGCGGTTTGACAAGAAAGATCTAGAGATACGTTTCAGAGAGTTGGATCAACTCAAGCAAACAAGTAGTGCTGAGTCCTTCATCTCAGAGTTCCAGAGGGTAGCTGTTATGGTGATAGATGTGTCGGAGAGCAGGTTGACTATGTTGTTTACTGAGGCCTTGAAAAAGCCACTGCGGGGGTGGGTGAAAGCCTACAAACCCTCCACTCTAAAGGATTCCATCAGCTGAGCCAGAGATCTCCAAGACTCAGTCCCAAAGAACAAGTTTCCACTCAAGACCAACTTTCCGGTTAGGGATAAGGACAAGAAACCTTTCCAGCATGACTTACTGAAGAAAACATGGTTATACGATGACACTAGGAAAGAATTGAGATGGAAGAAACTGTGTTTTACTTGTTAGGAACCATGGGTTCTAGGACACAAGTGCGAAGGAAAGGACAAGTCTCACTACATAAAGGTATATTTAGATAGTGAAGGGAAGGACTACGAGCAGGAAACAATAGAAGAATTACGGGCAGAAGAGGAGGAGTCACTCTAGGGTACTGATACACCAGAGGGAGTTATTGCTACACTATTTGGAGTACCTATATTCCATACTCTTAGGGTCAGGGGAGTAGTACAGGGCCACAGAGTGGGAGTATTGATTGATGGGGGAGAAACCCACAATTTCATTGATGCAACTTGGGTAGCCAACAGAGGTATTTCGATAGAGAAGTTTGAGGGATTTACTGTAGCAGTAGCCAAAAAATCTAGCATGGAGTGCAACTATTGGATTCCAAAACTGAATGTCACATTAGGAAACTACTAGATGACAGATTCATTTTATGTAGTGGATGTGGCAGATACGCATGTAGTATTAGGTGTTCAATGGCTTTATTCAATAGGGAAATATACTACAGACTACCGAGTAATGGAAATGGAATTCTAGGGACCAGATGGGAAACAGGTAGTTTTGAGGGGCATGGACACTTATCCCCCAAAAACAGTCTCTTCACAAAGAATGGAGGCAGTGCTCAGGTAGGATGACATAGAATGGTCAGCAGAATGTTTTGTCACCTTTAGGAAACCTCCAGAGAACAACACCCACCACCTAGTAGATATTCAATCCTTATTGCAGAAGCACAAAAAGGTATTTCGGGACCTTCTAGCAGGTAACTGCCAGATAGGGGATTTGAGCACATCATTGAGTCGGAGGAGGGGACACAGGCAGTCATCACCACTCCTTACTGGCATCCCAAAATATATAAGTATGAGATCTAGAAGATGATAAAGGAATTACTAGAGCTAGGATATATTCAACCTAGTTCCAGTCCCCTTGCATCATCAGTGGTCTTAGTTAAGAAAAAGGATGGCAAATTGCGAATGTGCATTGATTATAGAGAACTCAAAAAAAAGACCATAAAAAAAAGGTATACCATTCCTAGGATTGATGAACTCATGGACGAGCTGTGGGGTGCCAAATACTTTTCAAATATATTGATCTTCACTTAGGGTACCACTAGATCCGAGTAAGGGATCAAGACATTTATAAAACAACTTTCCATTGCCACTATGGTGGCTATGAGTTCTTGGTAATTCCTTTTGGACTCACTAATGCTGCAGCCACCTTCCAGTCGTGCATGAACCATACTTTCAGAGCTTAGTTACGTAAGTATTTGCTAGTATTCTTTGATGATATTTTGATTTATAGCAAAACGTGGGAGGAACATCTAAAACATTTAGATGAAGTATTGAGCATTGTATAAGAGATCTCGCTTTACGTGAATATGTCTAAGTGTGAATTTGGCATGAAGGAGATGTTGTATCTAGGGCACATCATCAGTGCAGAAGGGGTACAGGTTCATATGGAGAAAATCCAAGCTATTAGGGATTGACCCATGCCAAAAATAGTCACAGAACTGAAAGGATTCTTAGGAATTTTCACATATTATCGGAGGTATGTTAAGGGGTTCTCCCAATTTGCTGCACCACTCACTGATCTCACAAAGAAGGGGGCCTTCACTTGGACAGAATTAGCACAAAAAACCTTTGAGCAGATGAAAGTCATCATGAGCTCTTGTCTGATTTTATCACTACCAGACTTCTCACAGCCATTTGTAGTAGAATGTGATGCATCGGGGGAAGGGCTAGGGGCAGTACTGATGAAAAACCATCGCCCAATTGCATTCAATAGCAAGAAACTGAAAAGCTATGAGTGCCACTACTCCATATATGACAAGGATATGCTAGCCATCTTACATGCTCTCACTAAATTCAGATAGTACCTGGTGGGCAACAAGTTCAAAATCAAGACAGATCATAACAACCTCAAGTACTTCTTGGAGCAGAAGGAGCTGAATGAGCGCCAATAGAAATGGGTCGGCAAGGTGCAAGCCTACGATTTCGAGATAGATTATGTGAAGGGTAAGAACAATATAGTAGCTGATGCATTGTCCAGACGACTTGCTTCATTATCTCTCATGAGTATATTCACATATTGGAAGTCTCTTCTCTTAGTAGAGTACTCCAAAAATAAATTTGCTTGTGAATTATTGTATGGACACATTTAGGATGGCAGGTACATAACTATTGATGACATCATCTATTACAAGAGTAGGATATAAATTGTCCCAGAATCAACCTTAAAAAAGAAGATCATACATGCATCACATGACTCTCCATTATTAGGACATCAGGGTTTCTTGAAGACCTATAGGTAGATCCGAGAGAGGTTCTCATGGAAGGGTCTCAAGGGGGAGGTTATGCAGAACGTGCGGGAATGCAACATTTTTCAGTAGAACAAGGTCAAGCATATCCATCTAGCAGGGTTACTTCAGCCACTACCAATTCCGGAATAGAAGTGGGAAAGTATCTCCATGGAATTCATTATAGGGTTTCCTAAGGTCTAGGGGCAATATTGCTTATATGTCGTGTTTGATCGACTAACCATATTCACCAATTTCTTTGCTATCTCATCCGATTACTCTGCAACCCAGGTAGCGGTGTTATTTTTCAGAGAGGTCTTCAGAATACATGGGCTACCTAAGACCATTGTCAGTGATTGGGACAGTAAATTCACCAGTGCCTTCTGGCAAGAGATATTTATATTGACAGGGACAGAACTCGCTACAAGTATGAGCTATCATCCATAAAGCGACAGACATACTAAGATTTTCAACAAGTGGGTTGAAGGGTATCTACACGATTATGCAGCAGGCTAACAAAGGACACAGATTAAGTGGCTACACTTAGGGGAATACTGCTACAATACCACCTACCATATGTCTATTTAGATGACACCTTTTAAAGCATTGTATGGCTATGAGGCATTGAGCTTCAAAGATCCAAATTTTGGAGACACCAGAGCACCTAAGGCCAAATATTGGATATAGGACAGTCAGGATATCCTTAAGATCTCGAGAGAGAACTTACGTGCAACATAGAATCAACGAAAACTATATGCAAACAAACACAGGGTTGAGAGGAGCTTCAAGGTAGGAGATCTGGTATATTTATGGCTACAACCATACATGCAATCTTCCCTCAAGAAGAAAGGAGCATAAAAACTAAAACCTCACTTCTATGGTCCTTAAAAGGTAATTCAGAAGGTTGGAGAGGTGTCTTATGAGCTATAAATCCCGGAGGAAAGCAAGATTCACAATGTATTTCATGTGTCCAGTCTCAAGAAAACATTAGGAAAACACATTGCTTCATCCACTAAGTTACCTCCCTTAGATGATGAAGGGCTACTGGTACTAATTCCAGAACAAATCATACAGGTGAGAGAAAGGAAGCTTTGAAATAGGGTGATTCGAGAGTATCTAGTGAAATGGAAGGAATTACCTATGGAGGATGCCACATGGGAAGGAGAGGAGGTATTGCAACATCCTAGTTTGCAGTTGCTCGAGGACAAACAATTTCAAGCGCAAAGGACTATAATGTCCCCCTCTAATTAAGCATCCAAAAACACCGCTAACCTACTTAATTCACATAGGTTCAAGCGGGTACTGCATGAGAGGGAATTGAATGAGGGCATTTGATACTTAGAGTAGAACATGACATTCATTCAGTGTCAAGTCATTAGTCGGATAAAAGAATCCTTGTTTCTTTAGGCTTAAAAGTCAACATCAAAATAGAATTGCATGCATGCAAAAGTGAGGCGAAAACCCTAAAAGTGACATGTAAACCCTAAAAGTACATGAGAATATATTTATAAGGTTTATGATACCAAAGAAGATATCTATTGTTATTGTTGATTGATTTTGGAGTTTCAAGTAGTAACACAACGTGTAGTCGTGACAGTTGGGGTTGGAGATGGTGTCTTCAGCTAGCGAGAGTTCGACAGTGAGATATTTGCCCTAGTATCTTATTGGGATAGATCATCCAGGTTTATCCATTGCATCCATCATATACTACAGTATTCAGAGGTCCAACACATTCCAAAGGGTTATTAGTATATCCCCATTTTGTAGCTGGAAGTAGCTGGGAAAACATAGAAGGATTCACTGGGACCACAAAAACCAGTCTTTCCTCCACATGTTAGCTTCCTCTTTCTCAGCAGGCCTATCCTATGGTATGCAGTGATTATCAGCCATCAGTTTACTCACCTGGAGCAGCTATCAACCAGACAGATTAGTTGGGGGCATGAGCAACATAACTACTAATCAATTTGCTAGGGCACTTAGAGGCAGCCAAACCTCCGCATGTGCCGGTCCATATCTCTGGCATCAATAGACAGACAAGCTCATAAAGTTTCAGCCTGAACAGACCTCTCCTCCTACAAAAACATCACCTTCAGTCTAGAGGGTGTTTACAGTACTACGGGGCAGTAACATCGGAGGAAAAGAGCATTATTAGACCACCCATTTAGATCCTTATGCATGCAGCTATCTCTGGAGTCATTATTAGCTATAATATCAGTGGTAAGTGTTAATTTCTCTCTACAAAACCCTAACCCTAATTTAGCTATATTTTAGGGCATTTTTGCAGGGCGAGTTTGCATGCATAGTTATTTTGAAAATTTGTATGAGATTGAGTGTGCGAGTCAGCACTATCATAGAACATTAGAGAATATCAATATTTGGGATATTACTTAATCGTAGACAACAATGGTGAAGTTGGACAAGAAGCATCTATTTGTAGAAAGGTTTCAATAGAATTTCCCGACAAAATACTTTTTAATTTTGAATTAGTTTAATTTCATAAAATATTTTGGACAATGCTACCAATTGAATCATACAAGGATGTTGTGTATTATGTTGTCGTTGGAATCCATAAGTATCCTCTTGGGGGTCTCCCTTAGGATCATGATAGAGAAGGAGCCATTCATTTATCCACTTATCTAATCATGAATATGTGCCTTCAACCCTTGACAGGGACAAAGTTTCGATATTTGATTTGTAAGTTAAAGATGGTTCAATATGTTGACTTAAATTTGGTTAAGAGGAATGTGTTTCATGTTGCAGGGCGCTACTGGAAGTGCAATGGATGTTGTGGGTTTGAGGGCCATTGTTAGATTTGCATTTAGCTTGTTGGGTATCTATGTTCAAGACTCTTCATCCTTTTGTTTCTTGTGAATTTTGGCATTATGGAAGGAGTATGTGTGAGAGGGATTTCTCGTTTGCCTTCAATAAATAAAATGGCTAGAACACACATGGCTGAGAAAGTAATCACGTTTTTTGGATTTGGATTCAGAGAAGAGTTATGAATGACCTCAGTTACCATTTTAAAGATCTAGTTAATGGACTTAGGGTTAAGAGGTTATAAGAAAGGACATCCATAATTTTAGAATCAATTTATTGTATCCTAGAAGGCATTTTCTATTAAATTTTAGAACCATAGTGAGAGCTATTGGAACATAATTATGTAGTGGAATAATTGAGATCAATATACACTGAGCAAATAATTCATGACAGAAATTTCATATTAACCGTACAAGAATTGCTCAGATAATCACAACATTAATATTCATTCATTAATCAATAATACAATGATTAAAACAATAAATAAAATTCAAATACTGTGGATAGAATTTGAATCTACCATCTCAAGCTGCCTGTTTATCTAACTCAATGTGGAAAAATCATAGCTAGAGCTCACTAGTTTAACTTCGGATGTCTAAATTAGTCTACAATCAATTAACTGATGAGGTAGGTGGAAAAAAGGTGCCACATTCCCCACATGCATGCAAAATTGGCACTAGGCTAATTGATAGTGATCGAACTGATTGTAACTGGAGGATAACTCAACATAACTTCTTACGTACCACAATCAATTGAAGGAGGATGCTGGTGGCACTCAGAGTGGGCTCTTATAATGTAGGGATTGGTCCCAAAACTCATGCATTAAGTGGCAGATAAGCTCTAGGTGTGTTCCCCATACTCTAATTCAGTGATAATAGCTTACTAAGTTAGGAAAAATGACCAAATATACTATATTGGACAAAGGAGGATTAATTAATCCAAATATTTTCCAATGTTATGTATGATGCAACTAGGATTGCTCTTAAGACACTTTATTGTATCATGTTTATCTCTTAGAAGGTTAAATTTAGTGGGTTTAACAAACTTTAATATTTAAGAGTAAAATTGATGGATTTCATGAGAGTCATAGCCAAGGAGGGAATGTATATTGAACTTAATATTTAAGAGGTTCCAAAAAATGAGGGAATAGTCTTTTCTAGTAGCAAACTAGCCTACCATGATTGTATTCCAATGACATAGGAAGTTAGAGTTTTTGATCTATCCAAAACTTAGAGTATCGTTACAATAAACTCATAGAATAAACTCATAATTTGGATGATGATGAAAATCAAATCATGTCTAAATATTTTATAAAAAACTTGTCAAATTTGTTATTGGAAATAAAATAGTTTTGCTACAAAATGATCCTACTCCACTTATTAGAACATAGTCAATTCTCCAAATAACCACGTGAAACAGTGAGAACATTTCAAAATATTAGTACAATTTGCCTCCAAAGTACTAGGTAATAATTAAAAATTATACATAAGCAAAGGGATTTATTCTACATGTTCATAAATTTCAAAAACTTCCCAACAATCATAGCAATGTAATATTGTACTTTTTTTTGGTATTCTCTTAAGATGTATCAATGTATTTTTAGTTTCTATATGTAGTTTACCCAATCATATATTTAGGGAAATTAATTCCAATATTTACAATAGAGGATGAATTGTTTCCCAATTTCTTCAATAACAGTGGCTTTATTATGTTTACTGAAATAGGGATAAGATAGTGCTTCCCAGGATGTGTACTATTAAACCACTGAAATGTGCTCAATAAGTTCTGATATATAACCATTGTAATTTTCATAATACAAACTCAAATATATCAACCTCAATACAACCCTATAGAACCACCGGATTCAAAACTAGGAGCACTAGCTCAAATTTTCCCACACAAAACATGAGGTTTATAACTCTTCCCAAACACTACCAAAGTCAATCAAATTCTCAAATATTAGATCGATGGAATCAAATAGACTCAAACAAAAATATATAACCTATTGTAAACATGGAAATATACGTTGGAATTAATGGAAATTGAGGAAGTCCGCAGACCAACATAGAAGGAAGCCCGCGAGTGGAAGGGCATAAGGATGAGGTAAAGTTCCGTAATAATTAAGAAATAAATAGTCAGGAAGCCTCCTGCATGAGATACAACTGTTGGGGATAATATCCACAAAAGGCATAAGAACGAGGTGAATTTCTGCAACTAATCGAGATCAACAGACGAGGTTGATCATGGGAACAAATAAACGACCGTCAACAATTTCGCTGGGGAAGTTGCGCGGTCTAAGAAAGTTTTGATGTGCATGAAATTTATATGAAACTTGCTTCATATTATTTGAAGTCCACTGTTGATTGGTTGAGATCCCAATCTGACGGTGACAAAGGAATTTCACCTGGTAAAGTGACAGGAGGTTAACAAGGGCTAATGGGCGCGGAATATCCATCAAATACAGTTTAATGCATTTGGAGTCAACAGTTGATTCGACCAGATCTAAGATATGATGGTCCTCATGGATTTCATAGATTCAACTAACATGTGAGTTAACTGTGTGGATGTGAGCTAAATTCCAATTACAATGGAAACTTGGACAATTAGGATTGAATCAACAAGGATATCGAGGACGGAGAATGATTTACGCACAAAGAAAAGCAGAATGCGCAGAATTGCGAAAATACTGTAGGAAATGTCAAAGTTCCACATTCCGCATCTCTTGTGATCCAAAAGATCAACGGTCATAAAGACTTCCATGAAAAATCGATGGTGCGGAAAACAAGAGACATAGAATCATGAAAAATAAGGTGGGAAATGCCACAGTTCCTCATTCCGCATCCCACGATCCGAAAGATCGACGATCAAAAAGAATTTCGTGAAAGATCTATGGTGCAGAAAGTTTAGTGCAGAAAATAGAAGGCGGAGAAATGTGAAAGCAACATTTGAGCTTTTGATAACCCACACTTTGCATCCCACATTCCTGAAGACCAATGGTCATGAAGGAGCCCACAGGAGATCAATGACGCAGAAGGATTGGGGTGGGAAGATTAGGGAGGACACGAAAATCTCAAAATGATATTATGGAAAAGTCACAAAACCGTGTTCCGCTATCTGCATCTTATCAAAGATCAACGGTCACAAAGAAGCCCACAGGAGATCAACGGTGTGAAACAATTGAGGTAGAATGCTAAGTGCGGAAGGACATTTTGAGAAATGTCATGGTTCAGAAATCTGCATATCGCATCCCATCTCAAATCTATAGTTAGGAAAGAGTTTGGGATAAAGATCAATGACTTAGGATGAGTGTAGAAAGATGACTGCGGAAAGCTAATAGTGTGGAAAGACATTTTTGAGATCTACGGTTAGGAAGAATCCTGATGTAAAATCAATGACTTAGAATGATTGCGGAAATGAAGATAGCGGAAGATCACGTCTGGAAGATTAAGCAACAAATCAATTAACATGGAATTAAGCTTTGTTGTTTTTGAACAAGTACGATCAATGAAATGGCGCAATAGTGAAGAGATGCTTCTGCAAGAATATATGAATTTATTCATTGATAGAATTATTAAAGGAAAGAACTTGTCTCTATAATTGTGAATGACAAAGTCCAAGAAGTTCATATCAAGATGATAAAAATCAAATAAGGGTGGAAGGGTGGTGCTAGGGTAGGCTACATGCCTGCAAGGAGGTCTTAGCCTCCTTCCAGTAGTGGCTAGAGAATTAGGATATTGGTGTATCCTTGTCTGTAGGTGCAGACAAAAAATAGGGTGTGGGTGCATCCTTCAGTAGTGGCTGAGAAACTTAGGGATTGTGGTATGAAGCAAGTGGGTGCTTGCAAATAACTATTGTATATTGTAAAAAAAAAGTTTTGCATATAATAGAAACGTGTTGGTGGTTTACCTTATTGGGTTCCACGTTAAAAAATTGTGTCCAAATTTGTTTTTACATTTGCTAAAATAAAAGAAATTGTGTTTAATTTCTGTCACTGATTCACCCCCCCTCTTAGTGACAAGACCTGATTCATCAATTGGTATTAGAGCGGGATCATTCACCATAGTTTAACCACTGGAAGAAAGATCCTATTACAATCACTATGGATCAACAGATGAAGATTTCAATAAGATTCCCCATATTTGATGGTGAAGACCATGTTTTCTGGAATATTAGAATGAAAAAATATCTGATGTCCATTGGTCTAGAAGTTTGGGCATTAGTTGAACAAGGATATAATATTCCAAAATAAATTCCCACAGAAGTAGAAGAAAGGAAGAAATTTTGCGAACATGCAAAGGCCTTAAATACATTATAAGCTGGAATAATTAAGAAGGTTCTTGCAAAAATACTGACCTGTAAAAGTGCAAAAGAGATCTAGGAAAAATTAGAAACCATATATGCAGGAGACTAAAAAGTAAATATGGCAAAACTTCAATCTCTCAAAGTACAATATGAAAGTCTAAAATTGAAGGATGAATAAAATATTTTAGAGTACTTTGAAAGAGTTGAGAATCTTGTTAATGCAATCCAAGGTTTGGGAGTAGAAGTACCCGACTATGAGTTAGTTGGAAAGATACTAAGAACACTTCCTATGGCATATAATCCCAAAGTATCCACTCTTGAAGACCGAGAAAAGCTAGAATATCTTACCATGGATGAATTGTATGGAATCCTCACAGCCTATGAATTAAGACTAGGTATTGATAATATCCCATAAGGAGAAGCAACTTTCAAAGTAATCAAGAAAACAAAAAATCAGAAGCAAAAACCTCAGAGTAACCCTAATGAAGAATTTGATGAAGAAGAAGCCATTTTTATCAAAAAACTTCAGAAAGGATCATGGAAGTACAAAGGAAGGCTTCCCTTCAAATGTTTTAACTATGGAAAAATTGGGCACTTTCAAGCCAAATGTCCTTATTCCAAGGAAGACTCTGAAGATGAAGATGGCAAAAGCAAACAATACAAGAAAAAGGGAAAATTCCACTATATGAAAAATTACAAAGGAAAAAAGAATTTCTATTCAAAAGAAGAAGACATTAGTTCATCTGAGGTTAGTGACAGTGATGATGAAGTCCTTTTTCTTGGTACTGAAGAGTCTAATGAGATAGAAGAAATTGAGCATAAGGAAGAGTCAGAAGATGAAGTAGAGGTTAATATGGAATAAGAACTACTCAGTGCTTTTGATGGATTAAGAAGATACAAAAACAAATATAGACAACTGAAACGTTTTGTACTTGAAGAAGAGGAAGAGCATGAACAAAAAGAAAAAGAGATGAAGAAAATCATGAGCAATCTGAAACACCAAATTCAAGATGCAAATAACATAGAAGAAAGGATGGAGAAATCTCTTAAATTAAAATAGTTGATCTGTGAAAAATGGAGGCATAATTAGTTCAATTAATAAATAGCTTGATGCAAAATTGATTCAAAATAAATATGAAAACAACTCTAAAATTTTAGTTGAGATTATAACCACACAAAGAGATCCAAGTAACAAAAATGGGATTGGTTATTCTCAAGAAGAAAATCAAGTTAGCTCAAAATCTTATGCAGCTTCTCTTCTTAGTACATTCAAGAAGAAAGAGGAAGAAAAGACAAGGAATTGTCAAAACTCCAAAAGATCATTTCCACCCATCAAGAAGGAATTCAAGACAAATACAAGGAAGGTTTATCAAAACACGTACCCTCACATTTTCCTTGGTAATTGTTTTGCATGCTCTAACTTTGGACACAAAGCTATGAATTGCAGAGCATACGAAAGGAAAATTTTGAAGGTTAAAAACTACAACCTCAAGAACAATAAAAAAGTTGGTCAAGTTAAGAGCATAAATTATAACTCATTTGCACCTCTACAAGAAAGAGAATTATATTGCTTCAATTGTCATAAGTATGGACATAAAGAAATCAATTGTAGATTAATGGAAAGCTCAGAAAGACCAAAGGACGTTAGAGAGAAAAAGAAGCTGTGGAAAGAAAAAACATTAAAAGTGGAATGTCTTATTGCCCCAAGAACACAAGATAAAAGAGATCTCTGGTATGTTTATAGTGGGTGTTCTAAACATATGACAAGAGATAAGGACAAGTTTTTAAACTTAAAAATAAGGGTAGAGTTACATTTGGTGACAATGCTTCAGGAAATATTATTGGGAAAGGTACCGTGAATGTGGGAAAAGACAAAGACAAAAAAGTGTTTCTTGTATAAAATCTGAAAACTAGTCTATTAAGTGTGAGACAAATTGATGATCAAGGGCACATTTGCATTTTTGATTCTCAGAAATGTGATTTAAGAAGGAATAACTCAGGAAGATTGGTTGGTATTGTTTCTAGAACTCCCGAAAATGTATACACACTAAATAAAAGACAGTCTAAGAAATGTTATATGAATTTAGTGGATGAAAGTTGGGTATGACATAGAAGGTTGGGGCACATTAACTTTGATAATCTAGTGAAAGTTAGCAATATGGAGGTAGTAAGAAACTTACCAAATATCACAAAGCCTTCAAATCCTATATGTATACATTGTCAATTAGGGAAGCAAACTAAAATAAGGTTCACAACAAAAGAGTACTCAACCTAAAAACCTTTTGAGCTGGTTCACACTGACCTATGTGGACCTACAAGGACCGAAATTTTGCAAGGAGAATCCTATTTTATGCCATTCATTGATGATTTTACTAGAATGGATTTGGTATTTTTTCTCAAGGAAAAATCAGAAGCTTTTAACAAGTTCAAATCCTTTAAACTCCTTGTTGAAAATGAAACAGAGGAAAAAATCAAATGTCTTAGATTAGACAATGGTGGTGAGTTCACCTCTAAAGAGTTTGATCTATTATGCGAAAACCATGGAATTACGAGACAATTCTTTGCCACTAGAACACCTCAGCAAAATGGGATTACTGAGAGGAGAAATAGAATAGTTCATGAGGCTGCAAAGACTACGCTCAATGAAGAAAAATTATCTGATGGATATTGGAGGGAAGCTGTAAACATAATAGTACACATACTAAATAGAGGCCAACTCAGGATTAATAGTAATAAGACTCCTTATGAGCTGTGGTTTGGGATAAATCCTTCGGTAAAATACTTTAAGGTCTTTGGAAGTAAGTGTTACATCAAAAGGCTTGATGAGAACCTTAGAAAATTTGATGCTAGATTTGATGAAGGTATCTTTCTTGGATAAGCTTCTACCAAAAAGGCATACCGATGCTACAATATTAGATTACATAAGATTGTTGAGAGTGCAGATGTTAAGGTGGATGATTTAAAAACAAATAAATTCAAACATCAAGAGACCATACCTGACGATGAAGATGAAGATGATGATGATTTAGTTGATACACAAACAAATGTAGAAGAAAAGAATGATTCATAAGAATATGAAATAGATACCAGAAAATAAGAGGAAGATACTCGAGAAGAAGAGATAGTAGAAGAATCCCCAAGAAGAGACACAAAGACACCCTTAAGAATAACGCAAAAGAATCATCCTGAAGACCTAATTATTGGAGATAAAAGTACAGGAGTAAAAACAACAAGAAAATTGTTGTATTAAACAAAAATAACAAAATTTTCATGTATTTAGCCTAGATCAATCAAAGAAGAATACAATGATGAAATTTGGGTCAAATCTATGAACAAAGAATTAGACTAAACAGAAAAGAATAAAACTTGGGAACTAGTTCGAAAACCACAGGACAAGAATGTCATTGGAACTAAATGGGTGTTCAAAAACAAAGTAAATAAAAATGGACAAGTAATCAGGAACAAAGCCAGATTCATATGTAAAGGGTATGCTCAGGTTTAAGGAGTATATTTTGAAGAAAATTTTGTACCTCTGGTCATATTGGAGGCAATTAGGATGTTCTTAGCCTTTGCCATCTACATAAAAATGAAAGTATACCAGATGGATGTCAAATCAGTGTTTCTCAATGGAAACTTAGAAGAGGAAGTATACATAGAGCAACCATAAGGGTTTCAATTAACTGATAAAGGGAATTATGTTTGTAAACTAAAGAAATCTCTCTATGGGCTAAAACAAGCACCCAAAGCATGGTATGCAGGGCTAGATTCTTACTTACAAGTACAAGGCTTCAAAAGAGGACCAGTAGATAGTAATCTTTATTATAAAATTATTGGTGATATCGTGATTATTGTGGAAGTATATGTTGATGATATCATATTTGGGAGTGATGATTAAAAAATGATTAAGGATTTTGCTAGTAAGATGCAACAAGAATTTGAAATGTCTTTGCTTGGTGAACTGAATTTCATTTTAGGATTTCAAATAGTTCAGTCCAAAAAGGGAATCTTTATTCATCAGTCCAAGTATGTGAAAGATATGCTTAAAAAATTCCAATTTAAAGATTGCAAACTTGTTTGTACACCTATGACAGTAGGATGCAAACTAAGAAAGGAAGATGATTCCAAGACTATAGATACAAAACACTATAGATCAATGATTGGGAGTTTGCTCTATGTAACAACTTCCAGACCTGATGTCAAGCAAGTTGTTGGAATGGTATCTATATTTCAAACTGCACCAAAAGAGAGCCATGTTCATGCCGTGAAATTAATTTTTAGGTACTTAAAAAGAACCGTAGATCTTGGATTGTGGTATCCTAGCAAGAACACATTCTCTTTAAAAGCCTATTTAGATGCATATTGGGCAGGTTGTGTAGATAACATAAAAAGTACAAGTGGAGGATCATTATTCTTATGAGAATCATTGGTAGCTTGGACAAGTAAGAAACAAACCTCAATTTATCTGTCTACTACTGAAGCTGAGTATATTGCAGCAACAAAATGTTGTGCACAAGTGGAATGGATGAAAAAAACTCTACAAGACATCAAAGTAGTGTTTGAAGAACCCAAATTTATTTACTGTGATAATACAAGTGTTATAAGCCTCTCCAATAATCATGTCCAACACTCCAAAGAAAAACACATTCCAATAAAATATCACTATCTGGGGGATTAGGCTAAAAAGAATAACATCAAATCGGAATATGTCCCAACTCAAGAACATATTGCATAAATCTTCACTAAACTCTTAAGCAGAGATGTATGTGAATATCTCAGACAAAGATTAGGAGTAGTTTCTCTTCCAATCTAATATTTCAAAATAATGTATCTGTTGGCATCAGTTCAAGGGGAGATAGTGATCAAAGTCAGGGGGAGTCACTCAATCCTTTTCCCTTGATGTCAAAGGGGGAGAAATGAAAATAATATTGCCATCAAAGCCAAAGGGGGAGATTGTTGGAAACGTGGCAATATAGGTTTCCATTGATGGCAATTGAGGAATCCCATCGACCAATAGAGAAGAAATCCTACGAGTGGAGGGGAAGAAGGATGAGGTGAAGTTTTGCAATAGTTCAAAAATAAATGGTAAGGATGCCTCCCACATGAGATCCAATGGTTGGAAATAATATCTGCAAAATGTAGAAGAATGAGGTGAAAATATGCAGCTAATCAAGATCAACAGATGAGGTTGATCACGGGAATAGATAAACGACCGTCAACGATTTCACTGGGAGAAGTTGCACGGTCTAAGAAAGTTGTGATGTGCTTGAAATTTCTATGAAACTCACTTTATCTTATTTGAAACCCACCATTAATTGGTGGAGATCCTGATCTGATGATGGTAATGGAATTTCACTGGGTAAAGTGACATGACATTAACAAGAGCTAATGGGCACAAAATATCCATCAAATACAGTTTAATTCATTTAGAGTCCATCGTTGATCCGACCAGATATAAGATCTGGCGGTCCTCATGGATTTCATAGATTCAACTAGTAGGTGAGTTAACTGCGTGGATTTGAGCAAAATTTCATTTACAATGGAAACTTGGACAGTCAGGATTGAATCCGCAAGGAGATCGATGTTGGAGAATGATTTCTACATAAAGAATAGCGAAAGATGCAGAATTGCAAAAAGACTGTAAGAAATGTCATAGTTCTGCATTCTGCATCTTGTGATCTAGAAGATCTATGGTCAGAAAGAATTCTGTGAAAAATCAACGGTGCAGAAAGGTTAGTGCAGAAAATGGAATATGAAGAATTGTGAAAAGAATGTGGGAAATTCCACAGTTCCGCATTCTGCATCCTGCAATCTGGAAGATAGACGGCTAGAAAGACTTTCGTGAAATATTGATGGTGCAGAAAACAAAAGGCGAAGAAGTGCAAAATCAAAGTTTGAGTTTTTGAGAACCTACACTTCGCATCCCATGTTCTGGAAAATCAACGGTCATGAAGGAGCCCACAAGAGATCAACGATGCAAAACAATTCGGGTGGAAATATTAGCGCGAAAGTGGAAATATGAAAATGAAATTATGGAAAAGTCACAAACCTATGTTCCGCTATCCGCATATTATCGAAGACCAATGGTCACAAAGAAGCCCACATGAGATCAATGGTGCAGAACGATTGAGGCAGAAAGCTAAGTGCGAAGAGACATTTTGAGAAATGTCATGGTTTGAAAATTCACATATCATATCCCATCTAAGATCTATGGTCAGGAAACAGTTCGTGATAAAGATCAATAGGTCAGGATGAGCGCAGAAAGACGACTATGGAAAGCTAACAGTGTGGAAAGACATATTTAAGATCTACGGTCACGAAGAATCTTGATGTAAAATCAATGACTCAGAATGATTGTAGAAATGAATATAGTGGAAGATCATGATTAGAAGATTAAGAAACAAATTGATTAACAGGGAATTAAGCGTAGTTGTTTCTGAAAAAGTACGATCAATGAAATGGATCAATAGTGAAGAGATGCATCCGTAGGAAGACATGAAGGTATTTATTGACATAATTATTGAAGGAAAGAACTTGTCTCTATAATTGTGAATGATAGAGTTCAAGAAGTTCATAAAAGAATGATAAAAATCAAATAAGGGTGGAAAGGTGGTTCTAGGGAAGGATACATTCCTGCAAGGAGGTCTTAGCCTCCTTTCAGTAGTGGCTAGAGAATCAAGGTATTGGTGTATCCTTAGCTGTAGGTGCAGATAGAAACCAGGGTGTGGGTGCATCCTTCAGTAGTGGTTGAGAAACTTGGGGGTTGTGGTCTCTAGTAAGTGGGTGCTTGCAAAAAACTATTGTGTATTGTAAAACCAAAGTTTTGCAGATAATAGAAACGTGTTGGTGGTTTACCTTATTGGGTTTGATGTTAAAACATTGTTTCCATATTTTTTTTTACATTTGCTAAAATAAAAGAAATTGTGTTTAATTTCTTTCACTGATTCACCCCCCCTGTTAGTGACAAGACCTGATTCACCATAAACCATTGATATACTGCAGATAAATTCCAAGGAAGTATGAAAGGAACCCTCTCAAGACTAGTGAGAAACTAGCACAATTTCCCCACATAGGAATATTGGCTTTTTAACTCGACCCAAACACCTCCCAATTGATTCTAACTCTTCCAAAAAGCTTAAATAAGACCCAATTACATCCAAAAAAATATAAATGACTCAGTAATATGCCACAAAGTACTTTTATTAATTCTTTTCTATCAATACCATAAATGACATAACCATATGAGAAAGATTTATACATGGAATCATTGATTACACAAATACGAACACCATATGATGAAAACAATTGGATATTTATTATTCACTCTATGGGAACATTAATTACACTTATTAAAATTGTACATGGCTCTTACACAACTCAAAACTCTTAAAATACTCGGTTACAATTGTACATGTTTGAACCTCTACCAAGAGAGATACAAAATGGAGTAGATATGATAAAATGGGCATATCTCGGCCATCTGAACACCGTTTTGAGTGAAAAAAAGTTTTCCCCACTGGAAAAAACACTATGAATGCAATGGAAGAAGTATCACACCTATAAAATTCTCATAAGTGTCAAAATCAAAACCACCATTTTGGCCCTCCTTCACCATCCAAGCTCTAAATCAATAAGAAGTACCTGCAAATGATAGAGAAGCCTCCCAAATCATGCCCTATGTCACATGCCATTCATATAATTCCAATGAATGATATATGTAAGTGAAAATGGATCCAATGGTGCACCCTCCTCAAGCAAGAAGCCACAACTCCAACACCAAAATGCCTGGAAAACACCATAAATCACACTTCTACTAATTGGAAATTTTACACACCAACATGAATTCGACCATAGTAGTGTAGATGAGCATAAAAAACTACAATGAATCTCTGTAGAGAAACCTAAAAGTGATTTCTCCTCTCAATTGATTTCCATGAAGCATAATGAAGAGATCAGAATGATCTCCTCATGTCTACTAGCTAGGGTGGAATATTTCATCATCGAAACTAGTTCAATAGCAGGGAAGATGAACATCCACTGTGCAAGGGCAAGCTAATCTCTCCAAGAGTGAAAATGTAAAAATTACCAAAAATTCTCTTCACATGTGTCTTCACCCTTTTTATAAATATTCATGGAGCCTTTCCCCCTCATTCTAGAATTCTCTCACAAATATTTAATAAAATATTAATAAGTGTTATTTTTATGGGAGAATGGCACCTTGGGTCCCATTTAACTCTTCTCTAATGTTATCTTTCCAAATAATAAATTCATCTACCCTACAAATTTGAATTTGAGAGGATTAGCTTGATTTTGGGGGAGTTACACTGTTATGTGGGCTCACTTTCACTTCTAGCACCCTCCTTGGATAAATTTAGGACCTTTAACATGTCATAAGTTGTCATAAGATGTCATAGGATTTGATTCTTGTCATAAGTTGTCATAGGATCTAATTCTTGTCATAAGTTGTCATACGATTATCGTAGATGTCATATATTGTCATAGATTTGTAATTTTTAGCCTGGGAGTTACAACTCATGAAATGCCTCTTCACGAAAATTCTCCTTGTTCTTTAGTAGACATCATAACTGTGACAATAATCCCGAGTGTCTGCATGCACGGTAGGGCACCATATACTTTCCTGTAATATCTTGCGCATGGTCCCCTTCCCTGCATAGTGTCCTCCTGCGACACCAGCATGTGCTTCACTGAAAATTATAGGTCGCTCGTGTTCAAAAACACAACGTTGAATTATCTCATCAAGCCCCAGTTTATACAAGTGGCCATCAATCAATTGGAAATATGCAGCTCAAGTTACTAACTATTTCTTCTATGTTGTTGTGAATTCTGTTGTCTCAAAACCCATATTTAGGAACTATATGATATATTCATATTGATAATCAAA
Source organism: Pseudotsuga menziesii (assembly GCA_001517045.1). Lineage (NCBI taxonomy): Eukaryota > Viridiplantae > Streptophyta > Pinopsida > Pinales > Pinaceae > Pseudotsuga > Pseudotsuga menziesii. Next base: position 202,628 of record LPNX011161950.1, on the reverse strand, counting down.
GGCAGTTATCGTAATTAGTTGCACATCAGGAAGATTATCTTCCAGACGGGTAGGTTCTTCTCCACTATCAATTCTTAATAGGTGGTCTGGTCCCAAGTTCAAGCGACCCAGTTTGACAATAATCTCAAAGTCAATTTCCTGAAAGAAGAGAAGCCACCGATAGATCCCCCCCCCCCCCCCCCCAACAGTGCCTTATTGACCAAATATTTCAGTGTAGAATGGTGAGCGTACATTTTGAATGTCCCCCCAGCAAGTAGTGTCTAAATTTTTGCAATGCATAAACCATCACAAGTCCTTCCCTCTTTGTTGTAGTGTAATTCTCCTCTGCAGCTGATAGCTTTCTGATAGCAAAAGCAATGGGGTGATTAATCTCTCCTTCCCCTGGTTGCATTAGTACCACTCCAAGCTCAACCAAATATGCATCGACATGAACATGAAATTCTTTTTTCCAGTTTGGAAATACAAGTATGGGTCCAACAACCATCTTGATTTTTCATCTTATCCAGACTCTTTTGGAATTCATCTGTCCACTGAATTTTAGTGTCTTTTTTAAACAATCTTTCCATCGAAGTAGTCACTTGTGCATATCCTTTGATAAAATTTATGTAGTATCTCGTATACCCTATTGTTTCTCTTAATTGTTTAACTATGGTAGGTGGTGGTAAGTCAAGGATGATGGCGATTTAGCTGGATCAACCAAAATTATGTCTTGATAGACTACATGGCCTAACAAAGCCCCAAAAGGCACACAAAAAATACACTTTCTCAAATTGAGGGAAATATGATACTGGCGGCATCGTTCCAGCATCATTCTAAGACTTTCTATGTGATCTTTTATGAGACTAAATATGGTACAATCGTCAAAGTAGACTTCAAGAAATTTGTTTATAAAATATTTAAATGCAACAACTACAATTATAGAAAAGATTGCTGGTGCATTCTTGAGACCAAAGGGCATTACTGTGTATTGGTAGCATCCCCACTCTATTGCAAAGGCAGTCTTGTATCAATCCTCTTTTGCAATTCTTATCTGATGGTAATCCAAGAATACATCTGTAAATGAATACATTTCTTGTCCTCCAACATTCTATAATAATTCATATGTGAATGGAGTCAGAAATGGATTGTGCAAACATGAATCATTTAATTTCCTGAGATCAAAAAATATTCTCAATTCCCCTGAAGTTTTCTTATTTTGTACTACAATAAGACTGATCCATTTTGGTTCTTCAATTGGTTGTATTACACCTGCCTCTAGCATTCGATCAAGTTCAGCTTTAAATTTCTCTTTGTAACACTAGTTTAATCTATATGGTCGCCGTTTGACCAGTTTTGCATCGGGCCTCATGAGTATTTTCATTTTTCCAAGTTCCCAAACTATGCCTTTCATTTCATAGAAATTTGTAGGGAATAGATCTTGAAATTCATGTAGTAAGTCAGTGATGTTTCCCACAGTCTCTTCATCCCAGTATTCTCTAATATTATCAAACTTCGTGTTTTCAACCGACCCAATATTTACATTCTTAATCTCTAGTGGTTTTAGAAACTGGTTAGTGGTTATAGTAGCTCCCTCTACTGTGAGTATACCTTACGAATTAAGTATATCTATCTCAAGTGGGTCATCATCATGCAGTTCTCCTGTGAGATTATAACATTGCATCTAGTTGTGTATGGTCATGTTCCATTGATAGAAATTTGTGTGGATTTATTCAAAGATGTTTTCCTTTATTACCTGTAACACAACATCTACTATCGGGTGTTCACTTGGGAACTCAAATTTATGGGTGAAGCTTACAATTAATCTCTCCCATTCAATAGCTCCTCATTGTAGCTCTTCTGATGTGTACCGACTTCTAGTTACCATTTCCAAGGTGTGGATGAATCAATGAACCCATTCTTGTCGCAGATGTTCTTTCCAAGTCTTGCGACAGTGCTCAATATGTTTCTTAGGATCAGTCAGTCCTGTATATTTATATTCAGGGAAACTAATCTCTTCCCCGAATATAATCTCCATTAATCTCCTACACTGTGGCCATTCCTAGATAGACTGTTTGTGTGTACCCCACCATCTAGCGGGCGTAGCTTTCAACACATAGTCCAGAGTAGACAATCACTATGATTCTGTGAATTTTTATTCAAATTCCACCAGGAAATATGCAAGGTTAGGAAATCCTTCATATGTAGGAAAAGCGCTTGTTTCGGCTCCTACCCTTCGTATAGCTCCTTTTATTATTGCACATCTTTTCATGGAGACTTCATGTAGCCTATTTTGACAATTTTCTAGGGCCTCGCCTGAGCCGGATGTGCACGATATTACACTCCACCAACTCATCTTTCCATCAATTTTTGGGTTGATATAGTCTTCCTTTGAAGACATGATGTTATACAACTGATCAAGACAATTGTCTTTCCCTTCACTATGTACAGGTTCGACATATATCTATCCTTCGAGTGGATCAATTGGCACAACGACTCTTATTTCAAAATATTCGAATGACAATATCATTTTCTTCAAATTTATAATGGTTTGGTTGTATATTTCCCAATCAATTCCTAGAAGTGCAAGATATGGATTTGTGTCATCAAAAATTTCAATAACTTTGAAGTCGGCATATGTTCTTAAGCCTTCGACTTCTACAGGCACTTGAGTTAGTCTACCAATTGGTAGAACCTTCGACTGGTTCGTGAGTCTTATTTGAATAGGAGACCAGTCTAGTCACAATTTATTCATGCTCACCGATGTCCTTCTTGTCAATATATTGACATCCGAGCCCAAATATAATATGAAATAATTCATATGATAATCTCCTATCTACGTAGTCATTCACAGTTCTATACCTATCTTCAGTTTTTTCCCGATATGATTAACTCTTTTTTTTGGGTTGCAGGTCTTATGGGGTTTCTTGTATTAGTGCTGTTAGTTCTGTGACAACATCTTTATCATTGATTAGTGCTAAGCATATTTAAAAAATTCTTTAATATTACTAACCTTTTTCATTGGCGGCTTCCTGCTTAGTGTTGATGTATTTGTAACTTCGGAATGTATTCACTTGTATATCTTATGTATTGTACCCCGATGTTTATACCAGGAAGTGTCTATAATGTATTTGAGTCATGTCATGCCTTGATGTTCCTTTAGAGAGGTTCTATAATGTGAACAAGTCATGTCAAGTCACTGTGGGTAACCCTCCTATTGTTTAAGGGTTAAAGTCCCCGTAGTTCTGGGGCACTAGAGTTATTAGACTCTCCTACAGAAGTCGGCCCTAGTGAGTCATTGTCAAGTAGGGAATTAGTATAAATAGAGAGTGAGCCTCTCTATTTATCACACACTCACTCACACTCAGTGGTAGCACATAGCTGAGGAAGAAGAAGACACTGGAGCTAGGAAGAAAGAGGTTACTGTTGTCGGGAGATCATCTTACTATTTTTGGGGCTTTTCTATTTGGTGCTGATTCTATCTCTGAGGAAGTTGCAGGGTTTTCTCCATTTATGGTTTCCTCGAGGAAAAACACTGTGTTCATTGTCTCTTGTGTTTGATTGCTGTGCTTGTTATTCTCTCAGTTAAAATATCCTAATATAATGCTAGCTTAATGTTAAAAATCTAACATGGTATCAGAGCTAACATGAGAAGAAGACACTATGTAGCTGTGGGAGCTAGGGCTGCCTACTTTTTGGATCTCTCTCCACATATTTTCAGAAAAATAAGGTTGGACTAACTCTCCTCCCCAGGGCGCATCTTTTTGTCAAAGCATAATCCAATTCTGAGCTTTTTCAGTTTTGGACCCGACACTCTTGCCAAAAATTAGGGCTTTCCACAGAAGTGGAATTTTTTAGTGAGCCCAGGCCTGGATTGATATCCTCCCCAAAATAGAAGTTTAGATATTAAGATCAAAGCATTTGGTTGGATAGAACTCCAGAAAAGCAAAACCCTAATCTGCTCCTGAACCAGCAGTGCAGAATTTCAGCTCCAAATACAGATCCGACATCTTGACCTGGTAAGATATAAATCTTTTGTATTTCCATTTAAGGTTCTCAGTTAAAATGTCTCATCATACCAAGCTTGATGAAAATATTAAGGGAGTCGATAACTTTCGAGCCTGGAAGTATAGGATCTCCCCGATCTTGGAAGAAAATGAGTTGGACTCCTACATCCACGAGGAGGTTCCAGTTCCAAAGGGAGATGAGGCTAAGGACTTACACAAAAAGAAGTTGGTTATGGATAAGAGGATCATTGCTGATTCAATCAAGGATCACCTCATACCATAGGTTTCCTCCCTAAAGACACCTAAAGCTATGTTTGATGCCCTAACCAAATTGTTTGAAGGAAAGAACATAAACTGGAAGATGACCGTAAGGAACCAGTTGAAAAATGTGAAGATATAGAATGCGGAGACCATATAGTCATTCACAAGGGTCTCCCAGATCAAAGAACAACTTGAAGCAGTAGATGAAGAAGTGGAGAATGCAAAAATTGTAATGACCACCTTGAATGGTCTCCCTAGGACATGGGACTCTTTAGTTCAAGGGATCTGTGCCAGAAAGAAGTTAGTCAAGTTCAGTAGACCATGGGAAGAATGCTCTCAAGAAGAAGCTCGGATAGTAGCTCGAGAAGAAAAGATGGGAAGTGAATATCAAGCTCTCACAGTAAAATCCAAGAAAACTAGATCTAGCCACCACAGAAGTAAGTAATATCATTAAAGGAATAACCCTAGAAAGCCTAGAGATATGTCTAAGTACATTTGCTATACATGTGATGAAAGAGGACACTTTGCTAGAGATTGTCCTAGAAACAAAAGTAGCTCTCACAAGAAGATAGGAAACAAGAGAAGAGATCATGCTCATGTTGCTGAGGATGATGAACCTTCCACAAAGAGAAGCAGATAAGTCAGTGACGATTCTTCAAGTTATGAAGAATATGTTCTGATTTTTGCTCTCACGGGAACTATCACACATGGCAGCAATGATTGGATTATAGATAGTGGTGCTTCCAAACATATGACAGGATTCAAGGAATCCTTTGTGAAATTCTCTGAACATGAATCACCTCACAAAGGTGAAACTCAGAGATGACTACCAGTATCCAATAAAAGGTAGTGGTGAATCCTCATACAAGCTAGACTTTGGAAACTATATCAAAATGAAAGATGTATTGTTTTTACCTGGTCTAAAGAAGAACTTCCTCTCCATATCTGCATTGGATGCAAAAGGAATGAGGGTTGCATTTGTATATGGCCAAGTCCTCATGTGGCCAAAGGGAAAGTCTTTCGATGATGCAGTAGTGATTGGGGAACAAGAAGGAGGACTATACAAATTGAAGGGACAACCAGAACAAGCTTTGGTTCATGAATTGGTAGAACTAAATGAGCTTTGGCATAGAAGGATTGCACATGTGCATTATATAGCACTACCACTTGCAAGCAAAGCTGTTGAAGGTCTCCCAGAAATGCTATTGTACAGGTATGGACACCTTATAACCATAGGTCTAGGGTTACCAACATACTCAATTAACTTGCAGACAATTGACTTTAGAGTGAATTAAAGGAAACAAGAGGATGAGAAAGACTTACCCAATTCACGAAGGTTGATCCTTGGTTATCCTCTTCCGTTATGCTTCTCCTCCAAAGTATTCAAGGTTGCCTCTCCTTCACTTGTCAAGAGTCAATCTTCTAGATACAAGATGATTCATATATATATATAAGTAGGTTAGATAAATCATATATAAAATGCAGAAACATAAACATTTATCAAACCAAAATACATGAGACACATATGGAAGAGGGATTCTCTTTATAAGCAATAATGAAAGAGTTCAGAGTACAACCCAATGCCAGAGACAAGGACTCCTCTGCAGCCAAAGGATTCTGAGTTCCACTGCTCCAAAGACTTCTGTATAAAATCCACAAGCATAACTTTTCTCTCCAAGTGTATGTATCAAACACCCTCCCCAAGGCCTGTATTTATATGGATGAAATAAGGCAGTTTTGAAGGTTGAGGAGGTTGAGACAGTTAAGGAGATCAAGGTAAATAGCTTAACTAATCTCAAATAAACACGAGTTTTTATTTTTAATTTCAAAGGGACATATCCACGGGTACCAAGAATGACAACCTGCGTATGATCCGTGAGTTGCTATAATAGCAACTTGCGTATACATCCATCTGCGACTTGCAACAACCGACACTTGCGTATGATCCGCGAGTTGCATATATATAGGGTCGCGGATATGACTTGACATAGTTAAAAAGTCAAAGTAACCAGCTGGATGGAAGAGGAATGTATTTTATAATAAGCTCATCTATAGTGTTTTGGGCAAAAATCAATCCGTAGATGTCCTTTTGTGTGCCAACATGAGGGATGTTGGCACTCGGATGGAGAGGTGCCATTCAGGTGGATAACAGATGCCCCCTAATGTGTGAGGTCAGAGGGAAGCGATGGCTGAAATACATTATAATCTTCATCTTTGGAGAACTCAGAAATCCAATGGAGTAGAGAGAGTACCTGAAACAAATACATAATAATGTCATGTACAAAGTTACATCTGAGGATGCTATGTTCAATTTACTGGAACACTAGCTCCTTTACAAGATTTGAGTACATCATATGATATGGGTATAAAACCACATATATTACAAAGGTGGATCAAAGCCACAATATACAATAATGATGAGTCTTCAAAGATCTAGAAGCTGTATATAGGAATAGAACATAGTCTTGCGCAACTTAGTCCATAAGTGAGGAACTAAGGTCTTCATAAAGGATCCCAAAGAACCAGTACAATCCAAGCCACGTGAATAAGGGTAAGCTGAAGTTGAACATGGAAAGGATTCAGCAGTTAGTCAATCAATATATGATAATCGACAACTGAAGCAAAGGCATTCACCAATGATGAAAATGAATCCTGAGGTACTATCGTCAAAACTTTAGGTCTTCATCATCAGAAAGTGTTGAAACGGAACCGTACTGTGATAAGGAAGGCAATAGATCCTCCAATGGATCACAAGAGTGACTAGGAACTGGGAAAAATAAGGGAGACACAAATAGATAACAGATATAACAATGATGGGATCAGGCTATAAATCAGACATTGGGAAGAGTCCTTGAACAATGAGCACAACACAGAGGTTACCCAAGGCAGCGTATAACTTATAAATATAACAACTAGACTTATCTGTCATGTAGGAGACATGAGCAGATTCCCCAGGTATAATGGACAAGAAGAGGAGTAAGAAACTCAAAGTGATAGTTGAACAAAAGTGGACACTGAAACATGGATATCGGAAAACAAAGAGTGCTATGTTCAAGGATGACATGCTGCCATTACTGAAAACAAGAGAAAACTTCTTCCTTACCTTCCCTATTAAATTTTAACGAGTCCAAGAAAGTCAACTCGGCTCCCTCTTCATTTTTTAACAAGCTTGAAAAGATGGGAAAATAATGCTTGATAGTGTCACTGATTCGTGGATTTAATGAGCCTAAACTAGTACATGCTCAGTCGGTGTTTTCACATTTAGAGAGTCTGAAAACTCCAAAGAAGACTCCAAGGGGGTCCTTTTTCGTCCAATTTAGTCTCCTGAGGCCGAAAAAGTATAAAACAAACCACAGAAGAACTCTCTTAACTTCCGAAGAAGAAAAGGTGAACCTTTTTCATACTTAGTCAGGGAGGTCCGAAAAAGGTTAAATTACCACCTACCCAACGCTCCTTCTAGAACAACATAAAATAGCTTGAGTTTTACGAGTGTGAAGGAAAGCAAGATCACTCAGAAAGATCCATTTGGTTACGAGAAATGGGGCTTACAACAATAAACTCGTTGCTTTGTTCTTAAGTGTTTAACGAGCATGACAAAGACACAAAGTACACTCGGAATCTTTTTCATGTTTGGGTCTAGAGCACGAAAAAGAGAAAAATAAGCTCAAACCGGCTGTTCCTTTTCCGTAAATTTAGTCCCTTAGGTCTGGAAAAGTGATAAACCTATACCTGAGAATACTCTTCTCAATTCAAAAGAAAAGAGAGTGATCCTTTCTCGTATTATTCCGCATGGTCTGAGAAAGAGATAACCTACCACCAATGCGGATGCCCGTTCACATATTCTTAATGAGCTTGAACGGACGAGATAACTCGGCAGTCAAGTCTATTTTGAAGGAGTCAGACCTGGGCCTAAAGAAACTCCATAAGGGTAGGGAGTCCTATAAATGAATAGCTTGTAAAAAGAGATTCAAAAGAAGCTCTATTTGGCGTGAAAAATAGCTAAGAGGATACCCCTGAACCTGAAACATTTGCGGCATGAGTACCAAAGGATGGCATAGGAATATAAGAAGGATACTCATGAAAAAGGGTCCTAGCCACGGAAGAACAATGGTAGAAACAAGGGACTAATGGCTTAGAATACCATAGTCCGTGGCAAAATGTTGAATGCTAAGTTTAATGTGGAGTGAAAAGATGCCAACATGTGTTGGAAATAGCAAAACCACCCTATTGGAGCAACAACACTTTGTAAAAAGTGATAAACCTGTTCCAAGACACAAAGAGTATGGTATTAGTTGATTGACATTTCAAACTATAGAAAAAGACCCACTTTATGAAATATAATTTCTATAAATAGGTTGAAAATTGAAACAAACTTACCATTTAAACTTTTGAGCCATAAAAAACAAGTTTTACCCTCTACCTTTGATCGATCATTGTGGATAATTGGACCGACAAAATCGAAATCCACCAGCTTCAGGTAAGCCTACACCCTAAGCTCTTCAAATTGATCCAAGCAAATGTTAAGTTTAAGTGTGAATTCAATATTTAAAAGCATCCTAAACTGTAGCAGGGCGCATCCGCGGGTTGCTGAGAGGGAAACTCGCGGATATGCGTTATATCTGCAGGTTGCCTAACTAGACAGCCGCGGATGGTACGTGACATGTCTGAAGAGACAGTCGCGTATATTGCTTGGAGGAAAAAAGCTTAAATCTAGGTAAAATTTTTGAATTTTGATATGAAAATACTGAATCAAATTGCTTGTATTTTCTAGGTAAAATATGGTTCTGGAATGGAGGGAAAGGGAGCACGAAATAATGGACCAAGCGCGCTAGAAAGTGCGCCCACCATACAGGCATTGAGGACTAGTGGGCTACTAAAATTCTTTTGTACATCACCCATGCGGGCCAATGTCTGCATACTTGAGTTCATGGTCAATTATTGGGATCATGATATGGGGATGTTCAATCTATAAGGTGAAACCTTAGAGCTTACTGTGGAAGACATATATTTCATTACCGGGTTGTCACAACGAGGGGCACCGGTGAACTTGGAGGGCACTGGCAGGGGCGGTGACCCTTAAGTGTCCAAAACTATGTAGACATATTCTGTACACCGGGTACTCAGAGAAGGGGAACCAGCGTTCCAATTGTAGATATCCAAGATTTTACTCTCCAGGTATTAGCTAGCACCATTGTGAGAATAGCAGGATCTACATCTTTACATTTGGCCACCAGGAATCAAATGAGGGTGGTAGTTGACTGTTTTAGAGGTGCTCTCTATGATTGGTGCTCGGGAGTTGCCTCCATCATGAGGAGACATTTATCCAACTGCAAGAGAGGAAGACACAAGAATTTTGGCTATGCAAGCATATTAGTGGCGTTCTTCTTTGAGAGAGTACCGGCATTGAGCCCCACTATACCTTTACTGATCAGATCTCCACGTCAGCCAAGGCTAAGCAGGTGGGGAGACATCTTCCTCTGTCAAGGAGGAGGGGACTCAGTACACAATGTTTATGATGATGAATTCTACACATGGTGGGAACGACAACTGCCGGCAATGGAGCAGTTTCCATATGCTGGGATGGACTTCTGAGGTGACCCCGACCTTGTCCTCCCTCCAGGAGGAGCATGGGGCGAGCTAAGTAAGTAATTTTTAATTTTTTTTATCATTTTCAATTTTTTATGAATTTTCCAATGATAGATATATACATATGTACAAGTCTTAACCCTATTAACATGTCAAAATGTAGATATTGGACGGGTCCGCCCTAAAGGGCACCCTCGCATGTTTGTTCGTCCTGTCGTGGGTGAGGATCTAGGATTGATCAGGTTACTAGAGGGGAAGCTGGCCAGGCTAACCGAACGAGTACCTATGATGCAGATTGAGCATATCCCTACAGCCATGCAGGAGTTTGTTGTGGGGGTTCCACTAGTTTGGCTACGTCTTTTCAGACGAGTAGTTAGAGTAGTGCTCGTATACATAGATGCGGTGGTGGCTATCGAAGCCGAGGAGGCTGAGGAAGCTAGAGCATAGACGGACCATGGGGACCAAGGAGGTCCTAGTGGCCAGGGCAGGCCTATTTAGTTTTAGGGCATTTTGATAGACTATGATCCACATTGTTGTACATTTTGTATATGACGGGATCTGAGGATCAGACCTGACCTATCTTATGAACATATATTTTACATATATATATATATATATATATATATATATATTTTGTTGTCAGTTTATTTACAAGTGTTTTTCATATGTCTGGTGTATATTTTCATAAAATGTGTGTGAGATGCCAATCCAAAATGTAATTAGCATATGCATCAGTCAATGAATTTTGGTTTTGTGGAATATGATTGAAACTAATAACCTCAAAATGTCTTTCCAATAAACGAATTTGCATGAACTGACGTAATAAGATAGGATTTCGTACCTGATAAGCTCGATTGAGCTGGGAAACTACCAACTGAGAATCCAAATGGACCTCAAGCTGGGTGATGCCACATGACAAAGCATCCCATAGGAGCTCAATAATGGTCCTATACTCAGCAACATTATTAGAAGAAGGACCTAGACAAGCGCCTCCCGTGGCAACAAGCTGTCCCGAGGGAGAAAAGATAACCCATGCTGCCGAAGCTAGGTTACAAGTATGACGACTGGTGCCATCAGCGAATCCTATATACTGTTCAAAAGACATCTACAACAACCAGTAGATAGTATAAAAAACAAAACTGACAACCTAATGTACATAGAAATATATACACTAAAAATACAAGAAAAAGTGCTAAGCCTAAGCGTAGTACTTCTTCAGGTAGAGCCCATTTCTAGGCTTAGGCAGCTTACTCCCATCAAAATAAACTAAATCATATGCACCTTTACTCAAGAATTTCGATGCGACATGAGGTCCTAACCACATAGCCTTGAATTTACCTGCCCCTAGAGGATCTTTATCTTGGTCCCAAAGCAAGACAAGCTCCCATTCAGAGAAAACCCTAGGTTTGATCGATTTATCATACTGAGTTTTGAACCTATTTTTATGAGCATGATTAGCAGTTATGGCATCTCTACACTATTCATCAAGGTGTTCTAAATGTACCAGACATTCTTCAAGCTCAGTCGTGTCAGGTAACACATGAATGGCTATCTTTAACGACGGGATTTCACATTCAATCAGAGTAACTACTTCCACTTCGTGAACGGGTTGGAAAGGGGAGAAACCCGTAGAAATCTTTACGTTGGTTTGGTAAGCCCAAAGAGCAGGGTATAACATGATGTGCTAGTTAGAGCGGGATGCATCAATTGTACGTTTAAGGATCGTTTTTAAAGTCTTGTTGATAGCCTCAACTTGACCATTTGCTTGCGGATAGTATGGAGAAGAATGTTATTGTCTAAATCCGAGCATGGTAGTCAGTTCCGTCATCATGTAATTTTGAAAATGACTGCCATGGTCAATGACAATCACTTTGGGAATACCAAACCTTGCGATAATCTGATTGAATACAAAGAAAGATGCTGTTTCCCCGTCAGCTTTGAAAGTAGGCATTGCCTCCGCCCATTTCATAAAATAGTCAACAGCGACAATGATGTGTTTATGCCCCCCAACCGAGGCTGGGTTGCATGTCACGTAATCTATCCCCCATTTCATGAAGGGGCCTACCGAGAAAATGAGAAATAACGGAGCAGGGTGTGACCGCATTTTCCTGGTGTAAAGCTGACACGGATGACAGTGCTTCACTGCTTCCACACAATCTTTAAATATCGTGGGCCAGAAATAACTGGCACACAATATCTTCTGGGCCGTTGCTAACCCAGATAAATGACCCCCACATGCTCCAATATGGGAATCATTTAGGAAAATCTCCGCTTCCTCATGAGTAAGGCAACGACGCAACACGGAATCTACCCCTCGTCGATATAATGTATCTCCTATAATGAGGTAGTTCTTGGCAGGAAGACGTAACTTACGTCGTTCCTCCCTAGAGGAAGCTGTAGGGTACTTCAAAGTCTGGAGATATATAAGAATATCCCCATACCAAGGATCATAGGTGGATATCAGGAAGATGTGCTCATCCGGGAATGAGTCATCTTCAACCACTACATCTTCATCAGTAGGAAATTCTACTATAAGCTCAGCAAAAACTAAGGACTTCTTAGACTTAGCGGACTGGAAAACCAAGTCAAACTCTTGGAGAATGACTATCCATTTGTTAAATTTCCCCCCAACAATCCATCAAGATAAAACATATTGGAGCGGATTCACATCCGCCACTACTGTGGTGGTCCTCAGTAAAATGTAGTGACATAACCTCTGTACAGCATAAACAGCTGCTAAGGCTAATTTCTCAATGTGGGAGTACCTAAGTTCAGGTCTGGCCAAAGTGCGGCCAAGATAATAAACGACATGCTCAACAAGCTTATCGTCCTCCTGGACTAGTACTACCCCAATGTTTGACTCCAACGCAGCCAGATACAATATAAAATCCCTAGAATAATCTGGTGGACGTAATAAGGGTGCCGACAGCAAAGCTTTTTTCAATGCCTCGAACGCAAGTTGCGCGGTTTCATCCCATACAAATGGGGTGTCCTGTTTGAGCAGGCGCATGAAACCTTTAGTGATCTTGGCATAATTAACAATAAAACGTCGAAGGAAATTATACTTTCCTTGTAGGCTTTGAAGTTTCCTAAGAGAACGAGGAGGAGGCAGATTGACAATGGCCTCAACTTTCAATGGATCCACTTGGATGCCTCTACTAGAGACAATGAACCTGAGAAATATCAATGACTCGATGCAGAATACACACTTGTGGGGATTCAAGTGGATTTTATAATATCTGTATCTCTCAAATATCAACTGTAAATGATCTGGATGTTGGATCCTCTTACGAGAATGTGTAGGCAGATCATCAAGTTATGGTTCGACAATGGCTTTAATGTCATGAAAAGCAAAGTTCATAGCCCATTGAAAGGTTGCCCCAACATTTTTCAATCCAAAGGGCATTTTATTATATGTGAATGTACCCCAAGGGAAAATGAAAGTAGTTTTATGTTGGTCTTCCGGTTTGATTTGGATTTGATTGTAGCTGGAGAAACCATCCATAAACGAAAACACCTCACTTCCCGCACATGCATCTATGATCTGGTCTATAAATGGTGTGGGGTAGTTGTCCTTAGGACAAGCTTTATTGAGGTCTCTAAAGTCTGTACAAACGCGAATAGTCCCTTGCTTTTTATCAACAGGAACAGGGTTGGACACCCATTCAGTCAAAGCTATGGGATATATAAATCCAGCTTTCAACAGCTTTTCAACTTCTGCATTCACAGCCGCCGCTTTGCATGGGTTCACGGGTCTTAATTTTTGTCGAACCGGCTTGGCATTAGGATATGTTTAGATTTCATGTTCAACAATTGATGGATCTTTGCCTGGCATCTCCTCGTATGACCAGGCGAAGAAATCGCGGAATTCCTTAAAAAGGGCAGTATAGATGGCAATCTCTTCAGGAGAGCATTTTGCACCTATATATATGTTTTCCATGACATCAGGGTTCACAGAGGTGTTAATAGGTATAGTGGCAGAAATATTTTCCATATTCCCCTCAAAAAATATTCCTTCCCTAGATAAGGGATTGATAGGTGTATTAACATCTTCGGACAGTCTCACGTGAAACTCTTGGTTTTCTATTCTGCTCAGTTCTGGAAGAAAATAGGATCGATGATGAAGATCCTCAGAAATCTTATCACGTCCACTCATGTCTTCCAGAATAGCTTCATCGGAAGGTAAAACCATGTCTAAACAATCTATAGAATGTGAAGAGTTTTTCGCCCATGCAGGCAAATAGACTTCTTCGAGATCGTCCGAGACTGTTAGAGGATCTGGAATGGGATCAACAGTGGCTTGAGTGATAGCTTGATAAGCCACCTCCACTACCGATAAGGGCACTTGCGGTTCATGGGGAGTTGGGAGGACCCAAGGATCAGTCCTATCGACAACCGTAGTGATGGACTTCCCCACACTAGTAGAACCAATGTAATTAGCTGGGGCTGGAATATCAAATGTGCCCATCAATGATGTGTACATTCCAGACCCCAAGCTCTGTGCAGCAGGTTTGGCCCGATCAACCAATGGCACAGTGGACTCATTAGACTCTAAACGACCTTTTTGGGTAAAATCAAGTTGGTCAACAGTAACCAACTTGCCCTCATGTGGAAAAACCACGACACGAAAAACAGCCGACGCAATAGCGGACATCGCATAAGTCCAATTCCTTCCCAGAAGCAAATTGTAGTCCAAAGGAGCATCAATCACTTTTACTTCAACAGACACTGCTTTGCTTGCCAACTTAATCTCAAAAGCCGGCAGGATACCATGTGGACGGAAGGATCTTCCATCAAAAGCAGTAAGCAAAGTGTTTAATGGGACCAGCTCTGGGGATCCAAGAGCTTTCCAACAGGTCAAGGACATAACACATGTAGAGGCCCCCTCATCAACAACTGCCCTTCCAATGGTCTTACCACCATGGACGACATCTATTGATAGGGCTACATGGTAAGGCAGGCGAATTTTAACATCAGATAAATGAAATTTTTCCATGAGACTCAAAGAGTCCATGCTGCCTAAAGCTGTTAAGAGGGCATCTCGCTGAGCAGGACAACTCTGTAACACCTCCAAAGCTGACATTGCACATGGGTTTTGAGCTAAGTATTCAACCACGGAGTAGTTTGAAGCAGCCCTAGCATTTGGGTTATGCAAGGTCTTCTTGAAGACACCTTTCGGTATCTTCGACATTATTTCAGCAGGTTTCTCTATTGTGAGAGGGTTAGAAGTTTCACCTACAATTTTACCCTTCTTAGGAGTCTCTTTCTCATAATTTTTGTTCCTTGTCTGCAACAAAGTTGAATATCTAACCATGTTGATATAATTTGGGTCAGGGGCAGTTTGAGTGCCCCCTGCTACGTTAGAAGCTGAAGCAAAGTTCTGTCCTTGGGGAAAAGCATCCTTGAGGACAACCGGTTGTTGAGCTTTAAGCAACTTCTGGGCTTGATCCATATTGGGACAAAGGTGAGTAAAGTGGTCAGCTTGGCACAACTTACAAGGGAACTTGACCTTCTTCTTTTCTTTCTTGCCCCCATCAGCATTGTTCGCAGGCTTTTTCTTGTTTTGGTTTCCCTCTCCTTTCTTACCTTTCTTTTTCTTCCTGCCGGGCTGCTGATTGCCCTTCTGAGAGGTTTGTGCAAAAACATTTGCACTTTGGGGGGAGGGGGCAGCCTTTGCTGCCTCTGCTATAGACTGTTTGACAGACAACTGGTGAAGTTGTTTAGTTAAAGACTCTACGGTGGGAGAGTTAACGGATCCAACCACACCATCGGCATGGGGTCCAGGCTTAGGCTTCTCCACCTCGTGCGAAGGCCTTGGTGCCTCAGGGATGATCTCATATAAGATCCCATATTGTGAATAAATCAAATCCAGTTGCTGGGCCCTGAGAATGGCTTCTTCTTCATTCGTCACTCCTGAGGTGGATACGTCCTTAGATATGTAAGGTAACAATGATTTAAGGAACCACTCTAAAAGGAAATCAGGAGGGATAGTGGCTTTTATAAGGGTCTTTCACCTCCTCCACTCTTGGATATGATTCGAGATGTGGGTAGCCTTGTTTTGTCTAAAAGTAGACAACAAATCCATTCCGAAGTCATATCAGATCGGAAGCTGAAAATGGCTAAGAAATGCACTAGCCAAGTCCCAGAAACTACTGAAAGAAGCAGAAGGTAGTTCAATATACCATTTTTCTGCCATACCTGTCAAGGTTCTCTAGAACAGCCTCAACCTTATTGAATCTTCATTCATCGAATTTGAAGAACACCATAAATGGAATGTGGTGGCATGAGCCCCAAAATATTCACCAGTTTTGCCTTTGAACTTAGGGATGTCGATGGCAATTTGGTGGGAACAGATGGCCACAAGGGGTCATGCCTCACCGGGTCATTCATCAATTTTGACAAATCTGGCAAGTTTAAGGTTGCCAAAAATGGAAGTTTGGGTCGAACCGGGGTACTAAATGTGCCATATTGGGGATTAGAGGGACCTGCCCCTGAATGCCCATGGGTAAAAGTGGGGTTTCCCCCTGACACCGGTTGCGAAGAGGGAAGGTTGCTCTGAAACAGATTCCATCCATAAGCCACAGGATTGTGTGTGGAAGGTGCAATGTAAGAAGTTTGGGGGCCGTCCCCATAGAAGCAAGGGTCTGAAAAACAGGAGCAGGTATCCCTCCGCTAAACAATGAAAAGGGAGAGCTCATGAATGGGACCAAAATAGGGGTTTGGAAACTTTGCCCATAAGAGGTATTGTTCCTAAACTGCATTCCTACATAGGAAGGGGATGGACCTACGTATGGACTGGATGGGGGAATGTGCCCCCCATTCCAAGGAAATCCTTGGAAAGGAAGAAGGAATAGTAGGTATACTGGGGATCCTAGTAACCATGTCACCAGAAGTACCTTCTAGGTTTGAGTGAACCGATGGTTGAACCGCCCGACTCGCTGGAGTCAAAGGTGTAGAAGGTAGACTATATCTAGGGGCACTTACCGGGGGAGGTAGTACCCCTTCAATCGAAAGGGTTGAGGTGAACACAAAAGGACTTTCTTCCATAGAAGACATGATCCTACCCACAGGGATGCCTAATACAGGTGAATCCAAAGGTCTAACCTGAACGATCACAGGATCGTTTAAATCAGTCAAGGGGTTGTTAAAGTTTCTTGCAAACTCATCAGTCTGCAATTCTTCTATCTCAACTGTATCAAGATAAAAATGGTTAGCTATCGGTGCTGGTTCACCAAGAACTTCACTTATCCCTACTGGTTCAAATGAACCGTCAGTGTCTAATCTCCACCTTTGGGGTAGAGGTGGAGGCTCCAATGTGGTGATAGGAGGAAGGTTTCTCAACCTTCTTGACCTTCTAGGAGGTTGGTCCTCCACGATTGAAAATTTGACAAATCACACCCTAAGGCCAACTAAACACAGGCAAAACCACAAAGCATACACTATAAAAATCCTAAAGCCTCAAGCAATCAAACCAGGGTAAAAGATATACTTTCCCGAAGAAAGCCGATGAATGATTACTTGGCATCCTTGAAGTGGTTCTTAGGCACAAGCAGAGGAATCACCCAACCACCCTCCTACACTTTCAACAAGGGTTACCTTCCAAGCCTGTTCAAGGTGAGCCAGAAATAACCTTTCGGTTTACCTAGGTATGAACCCTAAAAGACAAGAGACTAAAGGCTACCTTGGCTATACCAATAGTCTGGGGGGACAGTCGCAAGCCGGACTCATACACATGGGCAGGGTAGCTAAGCCCGAAACTCTATCTAGGTAGAATCCCTAGATGCGTAAAAGTCCCGAGTTATGTTTTGACAAGGATTCAGAGGGTTATCTCCTCTGTCCAAGCCTCCACGCGGCCTCGTGCTTAACTCCCATTTGAGAGGAGCTTCCCAGATATAGTCGATAAAGTCAAGGATTTACCTAAAGAAAGGTCCACTACGTCTGAGTTTTATAACTTGTGGGAAGTTTACACTTCCTAGCCCACAAGTCTAGCCTAAGCTAGTAGGTGAAAGGCCCCTAAAACAAAACTTACTAGTAAATTTTAATTTATGCGTTTATTTTAAAGGGCTGTTTCTTACTCAAAAGGAAATGCAGTGGTGTACTTATGGTGTTTGTGACTCAATAAGAAATAAATGAAAATAAAGGTGTATTCAAAGCAAACTACTACTATAAAAACAAACTTCCTTTCTTTTTTGTAAATAAATATTGATGAATTGAATGCAACGATAAAAGAAACTAAGCCTATATTTTTTGTAGCTTTTGAGGTTATATTTTTAAATTGAAATAAACACTACTTATGCAAGAATAAGATGAAAAATCTTAACAATGTTTTCTTTTCACTTTTAAAAATACTCAAAATCCTACCATGCACCTACAATGCATTATACTTGAGTAAACTTGGATCTTATTGACTGTATAAAAGCAACAAACTGAAGCAAACAGGCTGACGGAACCTAAAGACAACCAAAAAAAGAAGGCTAGGAACCTAGCTTGGGTGCACACAATGACAAAAATCACTGTAGACTTATAAAGGCAAGTGAAAACTAGCCACTTTTAAAAGATAGACTGGAAAAACAGAGCCCAAGACCTTGATCACTGATCTGGACATAGACACTTTAACCTACAACCCAAACAGTCCAAATTACTTCAGCATGCAAGCAAAAAATAATCCAAGCAAAAGAGACTCAAGGGCTTTCGAAAAAGCACAAAGTGTGATCACCAAAGGTATTTAGACAAGCTACACAGCATTCATAAAGAAAATCAACTCACAAACATGGATTACACAAAGAAAGGAACAAGCAAACCTTAACTTAAAAAATCCCTACTTCTAGGCATATACGCGATTGTATAGAAGGGAAACCCATGGATGATACGTGACTATCCAGTACAGAAACCCGCGTATGCAGGCTTGTATCCACGACTGTGCAGAAGAGAAACTCGCGGATAGGTATAAATTTTTTCTCAAGAAACAAGAAAAACTCACAAGACTTTCAAATACTAAGGCAAGTATGAACCAGGATAAAAGATCACACACAGACTTCAAAGCAAAGACTGGTCAGGGGTGACAAAAACAACCTACAACAGTCTGGGCTCCCCAGCGGAGTCGCCAGTTTTGTTGTACAGGTATGGACACCTTATAACCATAGGTCTGGGGTTACCAACATACTCAATTAACTTGCAGACAATTGACTTTAGAGTGCATTAAAGGAAACAAGAGGATGAGAAAGACTTACCCAATTCACGAAGGTTGATCCTTGCTTATCCTCTTCTGTTATGCTTCTCCTCCAAAGTCTTCAAGGTTGCCTCTCCTTCACTTGTCAAGAGTCAATCTTCCAGATACAATATGATTCATATATATATAAGCAGGTTAGATAAATCATATATAAAATGCAGAAACATAAACATTTATCAAACCAAAATACATGAGACACATATGGAAGAAGGATTCTCTTTATTAGCAATAATGAAAGAGTTCAGAGTACAACCCAATGCTTGAGACAAGGACTCCTCTGCAGCCAAAGGATTCTGAGTTCCACTGCTCCAAAGACTTCTGTATAAAATCCACCAGCATAACTTTGCTCTCCAAGTGTATGTATCAAACACCCTCCCCAAGGCCTGTATTTATATGGATGAAATAAGGCAGTTTCGAAGGTTGAGGAGGTTGAGAGAGTTAAGGAGATTAAGGTAAATAGCTTAACTAATCTCAGATAAACACGAATTTTTATTTTTAATGTCAAAGGGACATATCTGCGGGTATCAAGAATGACAACCCGTGTATGATCCGCGAGTTGCTATAATTGCAACCTGTATATACATCCATCCGCGACTTGCAACAACCGACACTCACGTATGATCCGCGAGTTGCATATATATAGGGTCGTGGATATGACTTGACATAGTTAAAAAGTCAAAGGAACCAGCTGGATGGAAGAGGAATGTATTTTATAATAAGCCCATCTATAGTGTTTTGGGCAAACCTCAATCCATAGATGTCCTTTTGTGTGCCAACATGAGGGATGTCGGCACTCGGATGGAGAGGTGCCATTCAGGTGGATAACAGATGCCCCCTAATGTGTGAGGTTAGAGGGAAGCAGATTCCAACCTTTACTACAAGGTTGAATATGGCAATCCAGTGATACTCCTACTGTATGTGGATGATATATTTGTAACAAGTATGGATGGGTTGATTGTTGATACGAAGAGGAAACTTGCTACTGAGTTTGAAATGAAAGACTTGGGTATGATGCACTATTTCTTAGGCATGGAGGTGTGGCAGAATGCGGATGGAATATTCCTTGGACAAGGGAAGTATGCAGTAGATATTCTGAAGAGATTCGGGATGATGGACTACAAGGCCATAACCACACCTATGGCATTGAACCTGAAGCTATTGAGTGATGCTTCATTAGAAGTGGTTGATGCTACGATGTATCATCAGATGATTGGGTCCTTGATGTGCCTGACGAACATGAGACTAGACATTTGCTTTGCTATGAACACCTTGAGCCAGTTCCTGACAGATCGAAGACATGTTCACTTGATTGCTACAAAGCATATTTTGAGCTACCTAAAGGGTACAGTTGATTATGGGCTCAAGTACGAGGAAAATTAGAAGATTAAACTGGAGGGTTATGTTGATTCAGATTAGGAAGGCAGTGCCATTGATAGGAAGAGCACTTTAGGATGTTGCTTCAGTATGGGATCAGGTATGATATCTTGGTTTAGCAGGAAGCAGTCCTATGTGGCACTGAGTATAGCTGAAGCAGAATATGTCACAACTTGTTTAGCTAGTTGTAAGGTAGTGTGGCTGAGAAAGCTACTGTTAGATTTATTTGATCTTTAGTTGGATGCTACTTGTATATGTTCCGACAACCAGAGTTGTGTGAAGTTGTAAGAGAACCCAGTGTTCCATGACAAGTCGAAGCATATCAAGATCAAGTATCACTATATTAGGAATATGGTGCAGATAGGAGCAGTGAAATTCCAGTATGTTGCGACGGACGAACATATAGCTGATGTGTTGATGAAGCCATTGGCTAGAGTGAAGTTTGAGTACTTTAGGGAGAAGCTTGGTGTTCTCCAAATTGAGGTTCCCTCCAAGGGGAAATGATGAGACCTAGAGCCATTATGAAATGGTGAGAGGATTAGGTTCCTTCCATGGTCAGATGTAAGGGCTGGGTCACTCTGTCATGATGAGAGGATTGGTTCCTTCCATGTCAGATGTAAGTGCTAAGCCATTCTGATGTGACTGTAGGATTGGTTCCTACATGATCATATATAAGTGCTGAATTCCATTCTTGGAATGGAGGCACCTGGTCAGTTACCAGGAATACTCAGCTTGGTGCTGAGTTGCCATTCCTGGTCAGTTACCAGGAATACTCAGTCTGGGACTAAGGGACATTCTCATATGACTGTGGGATGTAGTCTTACATGATCAGATGTGAGTGCATGGCCATTCTGACATGATTGAGGGATGTGTTCCCACTTGATCAGATATAAGGGCTGATGCCATTCTATGGGAGAATGGAGGCACCTGGTTAGTTACCAGGAATCCTTGGTCTGGGACTAAGAGCCCTTTTGGTGCGGTGTTTTTGAACATGGTCAGATGTAAGTGTTGAGCCCTTCCGATGCGGTGTGTTCACACATGGTCAGAAATAAGTGCTAATCCATTCTGGCATGATGTGTTTACACATGGTCAAATGTGAGTGCTGGGCCTTTCTGACAAGATGAGGTCAGATGTGCATGATGGGCATGCCTTTCTAACAAGATGAGGTCATATGTAAGAGCTAGGTGGGCCATTCTAACTTAGGGTCAGATATAAGTGCCGAAGACCTACATGAATGGTAGGCCTACAACCAACATGAAAAATGCTGGCTTTGTAGAACTTCCTGTGACGAGAAGAATCAAGAGAGAGCACCATTCTGAGATAGCACCGATGATGATGATACATACTTGATGATGATCCAGATCAAGTGATGATCTAGATGTGATGATGATCTAGAATTGATGATGATCTAGATTAAGTGATGATCTAGATTTGATGATGATACAATGATGATGATCCAACAGTCATGATGATCCAGATCCTGTGATGAAAAAGTCTTGAAGAAGAAGATGACTTAGAAGAATACTTGAAGATGATGATGACTTGAAGATGAAGAAGACTTGAAGATGAATAAGACTTGAATATGAAGATGACGAGATGATCCAGTCGATACAGAGAAGAAGACCAGTGCTGAAAATTGTGTCGAAAGAATACCTTCCTAGTTAAGAGGGAGTGTTGATGTATTTGTAACTTCGGAATGTATTCACTTGTATATCTTATGTCTTGTACCCTGATGTTTATTTTGGGAAGTGTCTATAATGTATTTGAGTCATTTCATGCCTTTATGTTCCTATCAGGAGGTTCTATAATGTAAACAAGTCATGTCAAGTCACTATGGGTAACCCTCTTATTGTTCAAGGGTTAAAGTCCCCGCAGTTCCGAGGCACTAGGGTTATTAGACTCTCTTAGAGAAGTCAGACCTAGTGAGTCATTTTTAAGTCAGGAATTAGTATAAATAGAGAGTGATCCTCTCTATTTATCACACACTCACTCACACTCAGTTGTAGTGCATAGCTGAGGAAGAAGAAGACACTGGAGCTAGGAAGAAAGAGGTTACTGCTGTCGGGAGATCATCTTACTGTTTTTGGGGCTTTGCTATTTGGTGTTGATTCTATCTCTGAGGAAGTTGTGGGTTTTCTCCATTTATGGTTTCCCCAAGGAAAAACACTGTGTTCATTGTCTCTTGTGTTTGATTGCTGTGCTGTTATTCTCTCAGTTAAAAGATCCTAATATAATGCTAGCTTAATGTTAAAAATCTAATAATTAGCTATTCAAATCATTTGAGCATAGTCCCGACTTGTCCAGATGTTGACGGTTGATTAATATCAACAAATTTTGGTCACACCTTCAAGAAGACTTATTTCTCCTATTGGACATCTAGTAGATTTTTATTTTGTGCCATGGGTCTTACCTGTGGTTTTCCTTTCTGTTTATTTTGGTTTGCTCCTGTCGGAACACCTCCTCTTGTAACTACAACAATGTGGGGTTCTCTTGGTTTGACATAAATCATTTGAATATTCTGATTGGGATTGGGATTTGGACTTTTCACCATGCTAGGATCAACGACCATTCTATCCTTCCATTTTAAAATAAGTTGCAAACACTGTTCGATAGTGTGATCAAATGCTTTACAATATGTACAATTTTTTCGTAGGATTTTGACAATCTCAGGAAAAATGTCATAGCTTCCCATAATTATAACATATGACTTGGCCTCTTCCTCATCCAAATGATCCTTATTGTTGTTGTCCTTGACCTCTAAAGTTTCCACCCCCCCTTTATGGAGGGTATTTTTGTTGTTCAGGATACTGATTCTATTTGTATTTCGGTTGAGGATATTTTGGTTTTTGGTATTGTGCAGGCTCATACTAAGACTGCGCTCATTCAACTTTCTTCTACTCATCATTTTTCATTAAGTAGGTGTCCATCGTCTTTTCTTGTAGGAGCTGAAATGCTCTGTAATATTTTTCATCATGACATACTAATCTGCAAAATCTACAATACAGACTAGTTGGTGTGCTTACAATATTTTGTAAGTAAATACATTCTTTGAACTTGTGGCCCCTAGTCTAGCTTATTCTACACCAAGGCATTCCTTGGGTGTTTAACGGGTTCAGTGCACCTTGTGTGACGTAGTTCATGAGCACCGAGAAATTGTCTTTATGGTGTCCATCTGTTCTACATCTTGTGCACCATAGTTCCTCTTGAAATTCCTTTCCTCTTTTAATGACTTGGAGCTGCACCGTAAGATTGGCCAACTGCGACTGAATTTTCATTATTCCCGAGCCTGTGTCTATAAATGACGAGGCTTATAATTTCATTTCTATCTCCAGAGCCTCTATTTGCGACACAATCTTCTGTTGCATCAACTAGGTTCATATATGTTGTAACAAGAAGACAATAAACCATTCTTTGTGTTGTACATCCGAAATTTAGAATCTCACTTTGTCCATTAATGTCTTAAATATTTGGTCAAAGTCCCAAACATATTTTGTTGGTAGTTGCTTAATACCTTTGATTTTGGTGATGCATTGTGTTTCAGACTTTGGCTTTCTGAATTCATCTATCAAACCCACTCGAATCTTATTGAGTGTTTTTGGGACAAATCTTATTGGTACTATGGAAAATTTCATATACCAGTCCAATGCACGACCTCACAGAGTCGTGATCATAAATGATTTCTAGATATTCTCATCCTAGATTTGTCGTACAATCCAGAAATCTTAACAAAGGAACCAATGTTGTTCTGGGACTTCCAACCCATTTCCATTGAATATTGGTAACTTAATGTCAACTTCAACCATTGTATTTGCTGCTGGTACAGTTAGAACAAAAGTTTGATCAGTCAGACTTTCTTGTCCACTATTTACAGTGTTAGTATTGCTCGTATTTACAAAATTAATGGGAGATAGGTCTCTCGATATTACCTCTGGTACCGTAGGCAAGTTGTAAGCATGTTCTTGTTCTGGAGCTTTAGTAGACTCTTCAGACTCTTCATCTCCTTCCAAGATCAACTTATATTCCTCTTATCCGTCACAATACCCTTCATCTAAGTATGATGCAATATTGTAGTGTTCTTCTCTCGATCTATGCTTTAACTCCCTCTTCCTAACATAGTTTTTCTTTGCTTATCGGACCTGAATCTTCTTCCTCTTCTTAAAAATGCTGGCTCTAGTTTAGTTCCACTATCTCCTGGGAACATCTCACTCTAGGGCTATGATGAGACATAACCACTCTGTTTCTATACAATCTTGTTACATTTACAGAATGCCTTTTTCACATAAAATTATTTTTATCCACGTCTTTAAGGATGACAGGTATTTGTTGCATGAGCCTTGACTTTTTTTCCGCTTTGCCTCACTATATGAGTTTATTGTGTCAACAATGAAATCAGTAATATATCCTTCTAGGATATTGTCTATCCAAAACCCCACAATCCTCGATATAAGGTTTCCTACTTCTTCCAGTTGTTCAATTAACTAGGGATTCGACTCCCTTGGTTCTCTGCCTTGAAATTTTTTATTTGTTTGGTCGCTAACTTAGATAATCACTTGTGCAACACGATGAGAAACTCAGAAAATAAAATCTCATGGATTTCTATGTAGATGTATTGGCCTAACCACTTTGTTGGTTTCCACTGAGATCCTTCACTTTCTTTTCATGCAAACTCTAGCTCTTTAGATTCCACCAGTCTTGGATCTTTGGTTTAGTGGGTTGCCACAACATATCACTCACCACAACGATTCAGGGTCCCAAAAATAGAACCGTTTGTTGGATTTTTCACTGTTGTTATATCTCTCTATCCCTATTCCCTAGGGATTTGACAAAAGGTTTATCACAACAAATCCCAATATATTGGCCTATAGAGTAGAGCTCAACCAACATCACCTGCTACATAGATGTTGTCTCACCCGAGATATCTCTCTTTTAATGGGTAACTGCCAGAACCACGTTTCCGTAGTTGTGTGGGAGGGTGCTTTAGTACCTTGGCTCTGTGCCAAGGCTTCCAATGAAGTTCGAGGGTGGATTACTTGTCCTTAGTGCACTCCAATAGCAACTATGTCCCAACCTTTCTATATGTAGTTTAGTAAATACACATCAAACATGTGGTATAATCATAACCCATAATGCAATGTGGCCATCATACATTTATTCATTTGTAAAAAAATCTACAGTCATTCATTCGACACAATAATCACACACATATATAAGATACTATCAACATTCACACATATACACATAATTTAACGTGGAAACCCATCCTGACGAAAACCACAAGGTGCTCTTCATCTGGCATGAGGAAATATATGTACCTTTCATCTGCGCACTAAGCTGTAGACTCTACTCAAGATATTCTTATCTAACTTTACAGACTCTTCTGCCCTCTCATTCTCTCTGCTCTCCTCTCTTCTCTCTTCCTACTCTACTTCTCCTAGTGATTCGCACATAGCCTGGATCAACTCAACCTTCCTTAGTTGTCTGCGGACTCAGGTGCATAAAATTTACTCTGATGCACTCAATGATACAGAGCCATTAACCAGAACACCTAATTTGAGTCTAGCTCAAGAGTCTTACTAAGAGTCTAACCAAGAATCTAAAAGCTAGAAGCTAACCCACATACAGCTTGGGTTCCTTCTTTTATAGCCCTATTACAGACTCAATACAGATCCCATACATGCTTGTTATAGACACAATGCCGACTTGATACACATCCGATACATGCTTGTTACAGATGCAATACCGACTCGATACAGACTCTATACATACTCATTATAGAATCCTTTTTTGTCACTATCTCAGCAGACTTACTATATTCAGCCAACAAGATGTCTTTCCTATTCTAGTAACACATAATGAGAGGAACTATATTTCTGGATTACAAATATGCCTTCACGTGTGTGGTTTCCATTGGATCTAGTCAAGCTCATACCCACAATCATTAAGGACTCTCACTTTCTCAACGTTATGCCTTCCTGTCATTTTCCATTCGTTATGCTATTTGCATGCTCCATTTGCACACCTTCTTCTGCTAATATTTTGTCATACCATCTTGTGTCACATTCTATCCTTCTGTTGCAGCTTACTTATCTGGTGCAACTTCCTCTTCCAACGCCTTCTTCTCTTCTTCTTCTTGTCATTTACTTCCTCTGTCGCAACATCCTTCCCATTCTCCTTTATGATGCTTCCTCATTCATAGATCCTTTTCCTTCTTCTTTATGTTCTTCTCCATACTTAGGCAATATTCTGCATGAATTCTTCCCTACTGTCCCTAGGACTAATGGGAAGAGTTCATGAAATCTCTCACCTGGGAGCAGGACAAGTTGGTCCAAATAGGAACCATCAAACTTCAAAATACCAAGCACTTACTATTGGTAATTCAAAGAAATACAAAGGAAATACCAATTCCAAAGGGCAGAAAAAAATTAAGTAGAAGAAGCCAAAATCAGAAGATGAACATGGAGGCTCCAATTCTACTGATGAAGGTTCAAATTCAAAGATGAAAAACAAGAGGAAAGGGAGATCAAAGTGTTCCTATTGCAACAAAGTTTTTCACTTTCAAAATTCTTGTTTTAAGAAGAAAATGGACATCATGAATAAGTTGCTCAAAGGCATTACATTGATGTTCCTGATTTTACAAGAAATAAAGATCTGAAAGGGCTTGTTGATCTCCACGAGCACTACCAAAATCACATTCCAAAGGTGATGAATGTTTTAATTTGAATGTCAGAATTAAATCATTTTCTCATGTCTCTTATTTTCATTCACATTCTGATATATCATAATCAAAAACATATTTATTCCCTTAGATAAATCACCTATCAGTTCTCCAGAACCATCTCTCAATATTAGTATTTTTACATTAGTTTATGAATTTCCTCCATATAAATATTTCCAAATAAATCCATATTATTATTTTTATGATTTAGAATAGAATTGAATACAAATATGCAAGTTATGACACCATTTTCCCAGCCATTGGATGTACAAAATACCCTACAACCACTAAGTTCTTCAATTTCTTAACCTCACAAATTTTTGGTTTCAAATATTGAGTCTTTAGTTTATGTTGTTATTATGTCTTTTTTTTCCTTCATTGGATGGTATGCCATGTCAATCGCTATATTTTAGATATTTTTGTACTCACATAACCATCATTAGGTGACCAAGCCTTTATTTGTGGGCCATATTTTTTTTTTCACAAATCGGGCTTAAGGGGGGGTGTTGGAGCCATTAGAGGAAATTTGGGATCTAAAATGGGCCTTATAAGAAAATGTGCCAAAATAAGTTTTTGTGAGTTGGAATTCAAGAACCAATAGAATTTCAATAAAATAAGTCAACCATAATGGTTGAATTGACATTTGTCATTAAAAAAAATACTTTTTTTGTTTGTATTTTCAACACATCTCATNTTCTTTCTTCCTCCAAAATTAATCAATATTATTTTATTATTTTAACTATTATTTTATTATTTTCCTTAGGAGGCCCATTTTACACCCCAAAATTCCTCTTGAGTCTCCTAAAACCTATTGCATGTTGTTGATACCCTAGAGTTTAAATTTGATCATCATTGGCATCATTTACCCACTCAAACATATTATCCCTATTATTTAGGACCTAATGCACTCTCATTCATGTATTTAGGAGTTAATAAAGTAATTTCCTAAATTTAAGGTGCCTTGTCTACTAGTTGCACCTAGTTAAGTGACTCTAGCTCATAGATTCCATGAGAGAAGTGGTGGTAGGCCTCTTTGACCACTCTTAGTCAGCTCATGCTCCCTCATCCTCCCGATTTCACGCCCTTGTGTCTCCTTGATGTGACTACAACCCTCAATTAAGTAGTTTGGGTCATAATTAGTCACTTGTGGTTGTTTGGAGATGGATTTTAATGCATAATAATCTTGTCTCATGAATGGAATTTGAATGCCTCCATAGGATTTCGAATTATTCTTCATGTAATACTATTTTAATTCCCACTTATTTTTGATGAACAACATTGAACATTATCTAATACTGAGGTTTGTTCACTAGTTATTTCCAGCAAAATTTCTTCTCTATTTTTTTGTAAAATTTACAAGCTTTGTGAGGATAGTTTTTTCTGCTTGTGATACTAGTGTGTTAATTTTTACAATATATTCTCAGAGTTGCACAGGGCATGGAGGAAACCATCATTCTCTTTGGTCCGATTCTACATTATTTGTATCACATCTTGGTTCAAATTTCAAGGCTCTAGCATCTTCAGTATCATTTGGACATGATATCATAAAGCTCAAGTCTAGTGAGCACCTTCATTTGCATGCAGATGATTTAGAGATCTAACACATGATCCAAATATGGGAGAAGAAACCTATTATTCCCAAGAAAAATATCCCTTTAGAAATGTAATCAATTTTGCACCTACTTGTATTTTGGAGTAGTTTATTTTGGTTTACCTTTCATATTAAATTTTTAGGAAGGATTTTCCACATCTGGTTTTTCTTTTTTCCTCAGTTTATGCGGATGAATAATGTAAAGGGTGACCATAGGCCTAGTTTCCCAGGCCCTATTTTTTACTTCTCATAAGTTACGCTTAAGAGGGGAGTTGGAGAATATTTTCCATCTACACACTATTCGTGCATGCATTCAGTCATGCATTAAGAAAATCATGGATTCATGCGGCAAGCATATCGTTATATTTTTCACCCCGGTTTTTAGACCATGTTAAGTTGGAATCCTAGTGCATAGTCTTGTCATCTTTTCCTCATTATCCACTATTGCACGCTCATACACGATTTTAGTACATAATGCACCCTCCTCCATGATTTCATCCATCCACTATAAGTTACATTCAGTTAATTGGGCCACCATTCCTTGATTTCATCACTGTAGGATGACAATGAACTCTGATGACCACTAATAGTCAACTAAAACTCCTAATTCCCCCCTATATCATTATATATTATGAATTAACTTTCTCATACACCATCCAGGTCCAGTTACCTTCAGTTACAATCAGTTAACTGAACACATTCAAGAGTTAGGACTAGCTCTCAAGTCTAGTGATGGTTTCTATGCTAATTTAAGCTTGCCCAATGGGAGGATTCCAAATGGCTCCTAAGGATCACAAATTTATTCGTTGGATATGAATTATAAATGTAATCGTATTCACAAATAATAATCAGATGGTTTTTATACCAATTGATTTCTTTCTCTGATATTTATCCTCACTCATTTTCTTCATGATTATGCTTATCTCTGTTATAATTCTTAATGAGTTTACATTTGATTCAATATATTATTGTACAAATTCTAATACAATAGTTAGTTAACCACCTTATTTGTTGACATTGTCATCTTTGATCATTTTTTTCATGTAGAAAATCACTTTCTTGTTATTCCGAAGGAATTAAGGAAAGTTCAAACACACATGAGAAATATAAACAAGATTCCTCACTTGTGTGGATGGTAGGTCAATCAAACCATCAGCTGGACATGAAAACTAGAACATGTCTCAATGGAATTGGGCCCGTGTGGATGGAATTGAATTCATCTAGTCGTACCAACGGGCCACTGTATCATTGACACTATCAACTTTGCTCATATAATTGTGAACATTTTCAACTTCAATATTGAAAATAACAACTATTTATAGGACTTTAGAGGAATTATGACAATCTTACTTCCTTGAAAGATACTTTCTTGTCTTAGGGCTATGTTCATTAGTAGGTCATCTTGTTGTATTCTCTTAGTTACTCTAGCTTGATCTTCACCTCTTTGAAGGCATACTCCTCAGTAGATCTATAGTCTCTTAGCTATTCTAGATCAATTTACACCTCTTTGAAGGCCGCATCCAAGGTGTAGTGTGCTAGATATTCTAGGTCGATCTACACCTCTTTGAATGTTTACTTGTGTGTAGATCAGATGATCTCTCTCACATAGGAGGTAAACCTATAAATAGGAAAACAACATAGAGTCATTTTGATCAATATGGAAGTAAGTTTCTAAATAAATTGAGTGAGTTAATAAGTGGACAAACTCAACATTTTTGGTGGTTTTTTTTCCACCAGGCACAATTTTGTCTTAATGTACACATTATTTCAAAATTCCAACTATCTCAATTTAAAAATGAGCCAAATCGTTAAGGGAAAAATTCTATGGTTAAAGTTCTCACTAATTAGAGGAACTAAAGCTTTGGACAAAATTCCTACTTATGGAATAAGTACAATGAAAAGAGATTTCAAATTTGTCCTCTATTTAATTTATTTTATAAATGAATAGTCCTCGTGATAATATTTTTTCCACCATAAAAAACTAATCATGGAATAATTACAATGAAAAGAAGTTGGATTTTTCCACTATTTAATTTAATTTATAAATTAAGAGACATCGTGATCATATTTTGTCCACTTTTAAAAATAAATATGTTTGCATTGCCCCAATACATTTCCAATAACTTTCCCAATAAATTCCAATACATTATGCATTTTTAGGTGTTTCCTCCCAACTAATTCACCCAAAGAAGATTTGAACCTAGGTCACCTTCCCAAATGCCCATCCTTTGACCAAGTGAACTATCGATATTTGACTAAAGTAATGATTACTTAATTCAAATATTTACTAAAATAATTATAAATATATATTTTACACACAATAATTGCCGATAGTGGAGACATCACCAACCTCACCCACCTCAAGTTAATTAGGTAAACACTTTATTTCCTTAGTTGTTGAAAATATAAAATTTAATAATATATATGTGAACATTTTCATAATAAGTATGTGGCAACAACAACTATTTATAAGAGTTTAGAAGAATCAATAACATGTACTTGTAGTTGTTGATATTCTTGGTTTCTTCAAAGTCACTTTCTTGTCTATGAGGAGTGTTCATCTAAGGCGCCTTAAATGCAGGAATTGCACCTTAAGCCAAGGCACCTTAAATGCATGTATTTAGGAGTCAATTAAGCCAATTCCTACATTTAAGGCACCATGTCTGCTAGTTCCACCTAGTTATCCGACTCTAGCTCATATATTCCATGAGATAGGTGGTAGTAGGCATATTTGATCACTCTTAGTCAGATCGTGTTCCCTAATCCTCCTATTTTTACTCCCTTATGTCTCGTTGATGTTCATATAACCTTCAATTAATTAGTTTGGATCATAATTACTCACTTATGGTTTTCTGGAGATGGATTTGAATACATAATAAGTATGTCTCATGAGTTGAATTCGAATGGCTCTAAAGGATTTAGAAATATTATTGATGTAATACTATTTTAATTCCCACATCTTGTGGATGAACAACATTGAAGCTTATCTCATACTGATTTCTATTCACTGGTTGTTTTCAACAACATTTCTTCTCTATTTTTCTGTAAAATTTGCAAGCTTTGTGAGGATAGTTTTTGATGCTTGTGATCCTACTATGTAAATTTTTACACGGTATCAGAACCATATAAGCCGTATGAAATCTAAAATATTTCCATTGATGCACTAGAGGAAGTTGGGTTTCCACAAAAATCCTGGCATCTTGGCCTTGTAGTGATTGGAGAAATAATTTGGAGATTTTATAGGTGTGAAGGACCATGAGAATGCGCTCAATGTCGAGGTAGAGGTTGAGAGTATCTATCTAAATCTATTCTCCTGAGTGTTTTTCTTGTAGGTTACAAGTTCTAGGATCTCAAAATCGTAGTTAATGAATATGGATAAGTTCCAACAAATTCTCCTTACTCCATTCAATTATTTTGATTGGAAGGAAGAAATGGTAATCCTCTTGAGAAGCAAAGAGATATACATGGTCACCATGGGCACTACAAATGATCCTCATTTTGTAGTTGAGAAGGAAAAGTGGTACAATATAATGGATGAGGTGTATGGGTTACTATATCTCAGTACCTCTAGGGAGTTGTTATTCCACCTTGATGGTTTAACCACTCCAAATCAAGATTAGAGAAAAATCAAATCATTATTTGGGAAAAATGATGAGATGAGAGGCCATCAAATTGAGAATGAGTTGATTTCACTAAGCCCCAGTACCTTTGATTCTATTTTTGACTTTTTCACAAAGTTCAAGTCACTTGTTCTTCAACTTAAACAGTGTGTAATTGAGAATAAGGAGGAACAATTGTTCCTTTCAATTCTTTAAAAGTTAGGGCCTAAATTCTCAGTATTTATTTCAACTTTTCATGCTACCAAATTTGCAGTTCGAATTGGAGAATGTCTATTTTGGTAGAGTTCATGGAATCTATCACCTAGGAGGAGGACAAGCTGGACCAAATGAGAACCATCAAACCTTTAAAATACCAAGCACTTGCTTCTGGTAATTCCAAGAAATACAAACGAAATATAAACTCCAAAGCACAAAAAAATGAAAGAGAAGAAGCCAAAGTCAGAAGATGAAGATGGAGGTTCCCTTTGTGCTGATGAAGGTTCAAATTCCAAGATGAAGAGAAATAAGAAAGGGAGCTCGAAGTGTTCCTACTCCAGTAAATTTTTTCACTATTAAAATTATTGTTTTAAGAAAAAAATCAATATCATGACTCAGTTTCTTGAAAGGCATAACATTGATGTCCATGATTTTGCAAGAAAGAAATACCTGGAAAGGCTTTTTGAGATCCAAGAGCACTGCCAAAATGCACATCCCAAAGGTGATGAATGTTTTTATTTGAATGCCATAATTAAATAATTTTCTCAAATATCTGATTTTGATTCATATTTTGATATATCATAATCAAAAATATATTTTCCTTTCTTGGAGAAATCGCCTATCAGTTCTCTAGAGCTAGCTCTCAATACTAGTATTTTTCCATTAGTTTCTGACTTTCCTCCATATAAATATTTCCAAATCCACACATATTGTTATTTTTATGATTTAGAATATGAATTGAATAGTTATATGTAGGTTATGACACCATTTTTTTATCCACTTGATGCACAAAGACCCTACAACCCCTAAGTTCTTCGGTTGGTAAACCTCACAAATTGTTTCTTTCAAATATTGAGTCACTAGTTCATGTTGTTATTATGTCTTTGTATTCATTCATTAGATAATATACCATTTCAATATCTATATTTTTTCTCTTTTCATACTCACTTAGACCATATAACCATCATTGGGTCTAATTTGAGTTCCTTATACTCTCCATATTTGCTCAATTGTCGATGTGTTCTAGTTGCACCTAGTTTTCGTACTGTAAACCAACCAAATTTTGAAGTCACTATACCTTGGTGGTTTGATGCTCCATATCAATAATATTCTGATATTTTAGAGCCTCATGAGCTCTATTACAAAATTAGGAAAGTGCTACATTATCTTGGAAATAAGGGTTATGGTTGGAATCCTCATTATGCAGCAACACAAGAAATTCAGCCTAATGAATTGATTGATGTATTTTGGTTAAGAGATGATAGCAGAGATCTCATTTCCATATATTATTTTGTACTTATACATGATAATATATATTTTTACATCAAAATATTTCATACAATGTTCCTCCATCGCCAGGTGATGAGTTTCAAGGGGATTCTCGACATGTTTTCTCTCTCCACTATATTGGAAAACTAGTACATGATCGAGGAATATACAACATCTTCACCAAGTTTCTCACCATGAAGTAGTACCTTTAACTCATTAAAGGGAAAAAAAATTAAAGTGAATACATCTTACATTTCTATTCCATGTCCATGTTTTGAAGGGAAGTTTTATTTACCAAGTGGATTTCTTCCTTACTTCACTTATACTGGACAAATAAAAAATTGTAAAATGGGTGACCAAGACTTTGTTGTTGGGCCCTATTTTTGTTTATTTTTCACAATTCAGGATTAAGTGGGGGTGTTGGAGCACTTAAATCCTTCTATACATAGGCAATGCATTACCCATGCATTAGTCATGCAAGGCCATGCATTAATATTTGAGTCTCCTAGCACCTAATTTGATCATCATTGGCATCATTTACCCACTCAATCGAATTATCCTTATTATTTTGGACCTAATTCACTCTCATGCATGTATTTAGGAGTTAATGAAGTAAGTTCCTACATTTAAGGCACCATATCTACCAGTTGCACCTAGTTAACTGACTCTAGCTCCTAGATTCCATGAGAGAAGTGGTGGTAGGCGTATTTGACCACTCTTAGTCAATTCATGCTCCCTCATCCTCTTGATTTCACTCCCTTATGTATCCTTTATGCAGCTACAACCTTTAGTTAAATAGTTTGGGTCATAATTAGTCACTTGTGGTTGTCTAGAGATGGATTTTAATGCATAATAAGCTTGTCTCATGAGTGGAATTCAAATGCCTCCATAGGACTTCGAATTTTTTTTTTTTTTTTTACAAAAACGGGTAGAATTTTATTGAAAAACTGGCAGAAGGGCTGCCAGGACCTTACAATGCTTGATCCAGTGATCTTTCCTGGGCTTCCTCTTCATGTAGTTTCCTGAAACAAAGCTGAGATTTAATCTCATCCAATTAGCCTCTTCCAAAGTTTTGGATCTGCTATTATAATCCACTTTCAGCTTAAACCTTAAGGGATCATGACAGTTGAAGATTCTCCATTAATTATCAGCTGGCTTTTATTCAGCCGAGTTCCCCTATTGGCTTCCGCATCCGCTGGGCCATTTAAATTCCTTAGAACATGAAAAGCTTTGACAGAACTGAAATGAGATAAAAGAAGGAGAATTTTCCCGTGAATTTGGGCGAGATTGATATCTTTTGGCATTTTCTTAGAGCGAAGAGCTTTAATGATCAGTTTAGAGTCACCGAAGACATTGAGCCTTTGAATATTCAGCTTCCTCGCTTGACTAAGTCCCTGCCACAAATCCAGATATTCGGCTTGGTTATTGGAGCCAAGACCAAGTCCCCAAGCATAGGCCAGATGACGGATGCCAGATGGATCAAGAAGGATACCTCCTCCCCCAGCTTGACTGGGGTTCCCTTTCGAGGCCCCGTTAAAGAAGAGACACCACTCGTCGAGAGCTGATCTCCATTTAATGAAATCCTGTTCCTCAAGTCTAATTTCCCAGTTCACCTTTTGAGGAGGTTTACTGGTTTCCTGGCATTGAGTATTTAGGTGGAACTCCTTCATCCAGCGCTCTTCTTCAGCAGAGATGGTTGCCTTGTTGCTTAAATCTGGTTTGGAGTTTATAGCTTCAGCTAGCATGATCTTAGCTTTAACAGCCACTTGACTAGGAAGTATACTGGTCTCTTTAAAGACTCTATTATTTCTCTCCAGCCACACTTTCCAGCAAACAAATTTGGGGGTCCACATCCATATAGTCCTGAGAAGATTTTTTTTGCTTAAGTCAAAGGGAGACAGGGACGCCTAGCATCTGATGAGTTCCATAATAGAATCTGGGAATTTGACAGCGATTGGCCAGAGAGTGAATTTCCAGACTTCCTTGGTGAAGTCGCAATACATAAACAAATGCTCTGCATTCTCCTCAGCGCAGTAGCAAAGAGGGCAGCGTGAAGCCAACGCCCAGCCTCTCCTTCTAAGATTTTCGGTGGTCAGGATTCCATTGTGGAGCATTGTCCAGATAAATATGTCGATTTTTGGAATAGACTGATAGTTCCAGAGGCTTTTCCACGGTCCAGGGTCTGGAGGCACCCATGGAATTTCCAGAATTGCAACGTAGCCAGCAGTAGCAGAATAAACACCAGAACGAGATCCCCAGCCACGTTTGTCTCTTGCTCTGGCACTTAAAGGCGATTTTCCCTGCAGGTGATCCAGTAATTTGAGCGCTTCCTCCTAAAGCTCGATTGGGTAGTCGCCCAAGTTCCAGCGATCCCAGGCTCCATTTTCATCATTTCCCCAAGACGATATATCCCATAGTGTGCTGCGATTGTTGGCTGTGAGCCAATCTTTAATTTTCTCCAGATCGCTGACTCCCTTAAGAGGCTGGTCTCCAAGAATGGAGTCATCCCAAATATGGATTTTTTCACCATTTCCAGGGATCTAGGTGAGCTTAGAGATGAAGAACGGGATAGCCTTTTTGCAGAGAGAAAAGATTGGAGATCCTTTCTGCACTTTTGTGGCTCTTTCTAAGCATCTTTCTTTGTCTCCTGAGAAGTATTTTTTCTTGAGAATTTGCCTGCTCCAGGTTCTTTTGCCGGAGATCATCTTCCAAAGGATTTTGCCACCCATGGCAAGGTTTTGGGTGGACACATCACGGATCTGAAGACCCCCCTCCATTTTTGACTTGGTGACTTTGTCCCAGCTCACTAGATGTAATTTCTTTTCATTGTTTCTGCCTCCCTCCCAAAGAAATCGACGGAGCAGCTCATTTATCTTGTTGGTTATGGATTTGGGAGCTAGAAGGATGGAGCACTGGTAGATAGGAAGACTGGCCAAGACCGAGTTCATAAGGATAACTTTCCCAGCTCTGTTGAGCCATTTGGCTCCCCACGCATGAATTTTGTTCTTCAGCTTGTCCAGCATAGGCATCCAATGAATGACTTTAGGCGAGACTCTAAAAATTGGAATACCCAGATATGTAAAGGTGTCCCAAGCTGTGAGCCCATCCATTTCTAGAATTCGGGATATCTCTAGCATTTCCCGGGGAGTGCAATTCCACCCATAAATCTTGCTTTTATTATAATTTATTTCACTACCGGAGTTGTTTTTGTAAAGGTCCAGTTCAGCTTTGAAATTGCTTGCTGTACTGAGATTGGCAGCTCCTAGTAACAGGGTATCATCTGTGAACTGGGCGTGGTTGACCTCTTTAACCTTTGGGACTACTGTGATGCCTGAGAGGGCTCTGATTTGGAGTTTCCTGTTCAGCTGGTAGCTTAGAACAGCAGCTTGAATAACAAAGAGCACGGGGGAAAGAGGGAAGCCTTGCCTCAGCCCTCTTGAGGCCCTGAAGAAACAGGTGGGGCACCCATTCACCAACGGAGCGATCCAAGGGGCAGAAATGCAGGATTTAACCCAGGCAATAAACTTCTTATTGAACCCAAAGTTGCTCATGACTGCAAAAAGGAAATCGTGCCTAACTCTGTCGAAGGCACAAGCCAGATCTAGCTTGACAACCATGCCCTTTTCCTTTTTTTTATAGCTGGTGTGAATGGCTTCTTGGACCAGAATGATATTGTCCAGGATTTGTCTTCCTTTCACAAATCCTCCTTGGTTTTCCGGGATCAGATTTGGCAGCAATTTTTTAAGCCTGTTAGCCATAATTTTGGTAATGATTTTATATCCCGTGTTACAGAGGGATATGGGCCTAAATCTGCTGAAATTCCTGGCACCTTTTTCTTTTGGGATGAGGGCCAAGAACGAGGAGTTGGTGCTGCCACCCAGCTTGGAGCAATTCTGAGCCTTCTTAACCATTATGTACAAATCTGATTTGATGATGTCCTAGCAAGAAATGAGGAAGCGGGCTGTGAACCCATCCGGCCCAGGGGCTTTGTCCGGATCGATTTTAAAGAGGGATTTCTTGATTTCTCGGATGCTTATAGGGCTGTTCAGCAGCTGGTTGTCCTCATCATTAATTAAGTTTGGAATCTCTGATAGAGGGTAGGACATAGGGTCTACCGGATCCAAATCCGGAGTAGCATAAAGATTTTTGAAATAAAAGTGGGCAACCTCCTTGATTTCATTAAAATCTGTTAGAACATGGTCTTGCATTTGAACTTCATTGATGGAATTGAAGAGTTTCCTGGCCTGGGCTTGCTTATGAAAAAATGTTGTGTTTTTATCTCCGGCTTGGAGCCATAGGGTTCTTGACTTGGTTCTCCAGTAAATTTCCTCATCTCTACATGCTTTGTGATACATTATTTGAAGTTCAGCTTCCTGGTTGAGCAAGGCAAGAGTGACTGGGGACTCTTCCAAGACTCGCTGATGCTGTTCCAGAGCCTTCTGAGTTCTTTTCCTTTCATCCGTGGGAGATCTAAGACCTTTGGCCCAAACTTTCAGGTCAGCTTTTAGCCTTCTAAGTTTACTCTCCCAAACAAAGAAGGGGGAACCGAAGATAGGAGCTTTCTAGGAGTTGGACACAATATCAAGGAAGCCTTCTAAGTTTACCCAGATTGGGCTGAACCGAAAGGGAATGGGACCAAGCTTTTTCACTGGGAAGAGGGAAAGCGAGATAGGCTTATGGTCAGAAGTATAGTGCGGGAGGATCTTGGAATTCGCCATGAGCCCAAGTATAAGGAAGGAGGAATGGATAAGGAAGCGGTCTAGGCGAGCGACAATGTGGCCGGGCCCTAATATTTTGTTGGACCAAGTGAATTTTCCACTGTCTGGGATGATATCTTCAAGATCCCAATCCAGCATCAAGTCTTCCACCCATTCTCGAGCAGGGTCCCGGACAATCGAGCCCCCTCTTTTCTCGGCCAAAGCAAGAGTGACATTAAGGTCCCCAGCAACTATTAAGTTTTCAGGGTTATGCTGGTTGAGATAAATCTTTAAGGAGTCCCAACACTCTTTTTTTCCAGCATGCAAAACAGGAACATACATATTAAAAATACTTACAGGATGGCCGAAATCTTTGTGGAGCAGCTTTGTGTATATCCAGTGTGTAGTTTTTTCTTCTTCTACAAGATCGAGCTTTGTAGAGTCCCAGAACATGGCCAGGCCTCCCGAATCTCCTCTTGCACTCACAGCCCTTCCCGGGCCTTTCTTCCAGAACACGTTACTTGCTTGGAGAAGAGCCTCCTCCTCCAACTTCGTCTCCTGGATTAGGAGGACTTCCGGCATCATTGTTCTTACTAAATATCTTATGGCTTCTTCTTTTATGGTGCTTCCGAGTCCTCCGCAGTTCTAGGAGACGTACTGCATTATTTACCTGGGTGAGGGGAGGGACCCCCTTTTGGGGGTTTCCCACTTTTCATTCTGGATCTGGTGTTCATCATTTCTGGTATGGTGTGTTGCGAGCCTTGGACCACATCCTTGTAGGACTACTCTTCCCTTCTTTTTCTCTCAGATTTTTATCCTCGCTTTGGTTGATTTGGGGTGCTTGATGGGCTGCTCACTTCAGTATCTCCTTCCTCTGATGATTCGGCTCCTATTTCTGATCCCAGGCTTATGGGTTCTTTTGACGGACTGGGGATAGCAGGGTGGGGGGTCGAGCTGATTGGGCCTTGAGAAGTCCTGAATTCTTCCTTTTCTGGAGCGTTGGTGGGATTTTGGGCTTCGTTGGGGCTTCCTTGAGGGCTGGGTTTTGAGTTGTCTCCCCTTGGCGGTTCCTGGGTCACTTTTTCCTTGCTTTTGGTGCTATTAGGGGTTTTCCCTTTCTTAACTTTTTGCCAGCCTTCTGCATCTTCTTTCTCTTTGGCTAGTTTGGGGCAGTGCCTTTGGAAATGGCTGTGCTCTTGGCAGTTTCTACACTTGAATGGCAGGTGCTCATAATCCAGTTTCTGGTAATGGGTCCAAGATCCCACTGATAGCTTTATTGCCTCCGGGAGGCCGGCTTCAAGGTCCACTTCCACGCAGATTCTGGCGCATGTATATTGGCCTTTGTTGTCTGCTTTGTGAATGAAGCGGCCAATTCCATTCCCTATTCTCTGCAGAGATTCGAAATCCTAGCAATGCAACGGGAGATTGGGCAGCCTGACCCACACCGGAACCTCTTTGGGGAGATCGACTATGGGGTCAAAGTCCGGTGACCATTTATTCAAGTAAAGGCCCTGCATCCCCATGAAGTAGGGTCCATTCCTA
>LPNX011161950.1:138661-162424 GCA_001517045.1 Pseudotsuga menziesii | reverse complement strand
TCCTCCTCTGAACTCAAATGGGGGGGGGGGGGCATCCTCCCCACCCCCAGGAGCCGCCATCCTGCACTCACGCTCAGCTCCTCAATCACGCAGGCACAGCACGCGCTGCTCTCGCTCTCTCTGGAAAATTAACATGGATCATAGGACTTCAAATTCTTATTCATGTTACAATATTTTAATTCCAACATATTCTCGATGAAAAACATTGAAGATTATCTAATACTAAGTTATGTTAACTAGTTATTTCCAGCAACATTTCTTCTCTAATTTTTCTGTAAAATTTACAAGCTTTGTGAGGATAGTTTTTTCTGCTTTTGATCCTACTGTGTTAATTTTTACAATATGTTCTTCGAGTTACACAGAATATGGAGGACACCATCATTCTCTTGGAGCTGATTCTACTCTATTTGGATCACATCTTGGTTCATATTTCAAGGGTGTAGCATCTCAAGTCTCATTTGGACATGATCTCATAAAGTTCAAGTCCAGTGAAGACCTTCCTTTGAATGCAGACTATGCAGAGATCCAACACATGATCCAGACCTTCCTTTGATTTTGTACTTGCTTTGGCAACCTTAGTCTTTTCGCAACTCAATATTTCCACAATTTGTTTTCCACAACTTAGTTTCTGTAAAAACCTTTTTGTAAGCTCCTTTCCACAATTGCGGATTGTGGGTATGTAATTCCCTATTTTCCCAAAAATTGACTTCCACAATTATGTGGTCGTAGTGGTCCTTTCCAAAATTGGATTGTAGATTGCGGATTGCAGATCCACCTTCCCACTTTTCCCAAAATTGGGCTTCC
Organism: Pseudotsuga menziesii; assembly: GCA_001517045.1. Classification (NCBI taxonomy): domain Eukaryota; kingdom Viridiplantae; phylum Streptophyta; class Pinopsida; order Pinales; family Pinaceae; genus Pseudotsuga; species Pseudotsuga menziesii. The sequence continues at coordinate 161,620 of LPNX011161950.1, read as the reverse complement.
ACAATTTTCTTTTTGCAGTTGGGTTGCATATTGTGGATTGCAGATGTGCCTTCAACTTTTCCTGAAATGGGATTCCACAATTTCTTTCCGCAAATCTATTTCTGCAACTTCTGAGAGTCGTCCATTTCTTGCCTGCTCCTTGTTGACCTTTGATCTGCAATTAAATTCGGATCTCACCTTAACGTTGTGGATCTTCAATTTTCTTTTGCGGATTGCTTATCTCCCACATAGGATCACTTCATGAATCCTTTCCCACCGTCGATCCATATTTCCTCCTTTAATCTGGTTCTTCCAATATTTTTTGAATGAGTTGAATGTACTCTCTGGTTCGTCCAATCTCCATCGAATGAATTGAATAGACATCATGTATTAGCTTCTTAATTTTCAATATTAAAGGTATTTAGCTAGGCTGAGTTATAGTTTGCTTCCTAAGGGGAACTAGTTTGCTTGCATACATGAGCGAAGAGCCTGATTACACTATGATCTCTACTTATCTGTCGTCCTTTTTGTTGGATCATATGCTTGGAACTTATGTGTTTCCATCAATGAAAACCACATCACAATATTATATGTTTCCATATGATAGCAATACCTATCATAATTCCAATAGTCTCCCCCTTTGGCATTGATGACAGCCTTCAAATTTTGGATGCATGATGCACTTGTAATCATTGACTGCTTATCATTTGTAGCAACAAAAAATTCTCCCATTTGACATCAATGTCAAAGAAGAATCTATAACACAACTCCCCCTATCAAATTGAACAAGTTATTTAGAATAAGATATGATACCCATCTTCTAGCGTAGGTACTCAAACTGTGTCTTTGGTAAAGGTTTAGTAAAGGTATCATCAATCTGTTCTGTAGAAGGAATGAAATTCAATTGAACCACTATGTTTGTGACCTACTCCCTTAAGAATTGATACTTAATTTGTATGTGCTTAGTATTGGAATGGAGAACTGGATTCTTGGAAACACTAATGGCACTAGTATTATCACAATGGAGAGGAATGGGATCAACATATTTTACCTCCAAATTTGCTAGTGTCTAGATCATCCAGAGTACTTGTGCACAACAAGTGGTAGCGGCAATGTATTTAGATTCTGTAGTATATAAAGACATCGATCATTTCTTCTTAATCAACCATGCAACCAATTAATCACCCAAGAAGAATGCACCTCCACTTGATCTCTTTCTTTCATCCAAACAATTTTCTTAGTCAGCATATGAATATGTAGTTAAATGAAGATTATGATTTCTAGGATACTAGATACCATAAGTAATTTTTCCCTTCAAATATTTGAATATCCTCTTAACAACCACCAAATGAATTTTCTTAGGAGAATACTGAAATCTACCTACCATTCCAACAACTTGCATTATATCAGGACGATATGTTGTGATGTACAAAAGACTACATATCATTAATCGATATGTTCTTTGATCAACATCAGGTGAGGGATCATCCTTTCTAAGCTTACATCCAACAACCATAGGTGTACTAACAAATGAAGAATCTTCCATCTGAAATATCTTCAACATATCCTTCAAATAATTCTATTGGGAGAGAAATAATCCTTTAGAACTCTGAATGATGTGGAGACCAAAGAAGAATGACAATTCTCCTATCATTGACATCTCAAACTCATATTGGATGGCATTAGCAAACCACTCAATTGAAGCATCATTAGTACATCCAAAAATAATGTCATCCACATAAACAAAAACAACTAATACATCATCACCTTCAGATTTGATGTACAAATTATTGTCAACAGTACCTTTCTTGAATCATTTGTCCTGTAGATACTTATCCAGTCTATAATATCGGGATCTTGGTGCTTATTTCAATCCATATAGTTCCTTATTTATTTTTCAGACATGGTCAAGATTTTCTGTCACTTGGAATCCTTCAGGTTGCTCCATATAAACTTCTTGTTCTAGATATCCATTGAGAAATGTGGACTTAACATCCATCTGATACACTTTGAAGTTCTTATTAGTGGCATAGGAAAGAAACATTCTGACAGCTTCCAATATTTCCATGGTGCAAAGGTTTCATCAAAATCCTATCCCTCAACTTGTGCATACTCGTTACAGACCAATCAGGCTTTATTCCTCACAATTTGTCCTTGTTCATTTATCTTATTTTCTAACACCTATTTGGACCCTATTAAATTCTTATCAGTAGGTCTAGGAACAAATTCCCAAGTATTATTCTTCTCAATCTAATCAAGCTCTTCATTCATGGATCTAATCCAATCTTCATGCTTACCGACTTCTTCAAAGTTCTTAGGTTCAATCATAGATTGAAAAAAGCCTGAGATTGTTCTAAGGCTTTAATCAATTTCCTTCTTGTCTAAACTCCTTTACTCTTGTCCCCAATTATATGATTATCAGGATGATTCTTTTGAACGATTTTGGAAGGTGTTTTTGTTTCTATTTGTTGTTTTGATTATGCCTAAATGTTTGTACTTTCATCATCTGATTCTGAATCTTCCTTTTCTGATTCTTGGACCTGCTCTTCCTCAACTTCAACTATATCCTTTGTTCAATACTTCTTATCTGACTATCATTCAAAAGAATTCTTTCATCTATGTTAATGTCAATACAGTTAACCAATTTATGCAACCTTTTATTATAACATCTGTATCCTTTACTGTTTGTGGCATATCATAGAAAAATACCTTCATTGACCCTATCATCATATTTGCCAAGATGTTCATCATTATTTTTAATATAGCATTTACTTCCAAATACTTTAAAATGTTTAATAGAGGTAGGTCTTCCAAACCACAGTTCATAAGGAGTCTTATCGTTGTTTGGCCTTAGATGAGCTTTGTTAAGAATATGGGCAATTGTTTGAATTGCCTCTACCCAAAATGTCTAAGCAATATTTTTTCACTCATCATTGATCTCGCCATCTGTTGAACTGATATGTTCTGTCTCTCAACTACTAGATTCTATTATGGAGTCCCTGGGATAGTATATTCTCTTTTTATTCCATTTTTATCACAAAAATCTCTGAAGTCTTCTGAACTAAATTCTCCTCCTCTATCAGACCTTACTTCAGTCTTTTACCTGCTTGATTTTTAGTCAGAGCCTTAAATACTTTGAACTTTTCAAATGCTTCATATTTTTCCTTCAGAAAGGAAACCCATTTGAGTCTAGATTAATCATCAATGACCAACATAAAATATATTTCTCTTCCCGTTCCTTCCTTCCGTGATTATCCACACAAATCCATGTGCACTAACTGAAGAGGCTTGTATGTTGATGTGAAATTCTTAGATTTAAACTGCATGTGAGTCAACTTTTCCATTTGACAATATGTACATACATAATCGTATGCCTTTGATATTTTTGGAAGATCTTTTACTGCTTCATTGTATCTAAGCTTGATTATGTGATCAAATTTTAGGTGTTCGAGTCTCCTATGCCATAGCAAACTTTCATCATACTTGCTTAAATGATATTCTTCTTTTTATTCTATAAAAAAATAGACATTGTTTTCAGTTCTTATTCCTTTTGTAACTAATTTTCATGAGTGTACAAATTTTATTTTACTATCTCTACAAGTAAAATCAACTTCACACCCTCTATCACAGACTTGACTAACACTGAGACAATTATGCTTCAAAACATCTACAAACAACACATCTTGATATTTCCTTTTTCCATTACTCATTCCTACCATTCCTTTTCCCTTGATTTTACCTGGAGCATCATTTCCAAAAGCTACATTTCCTGATTTACTTTCACTTAGAAACAAAAACTTACTTTTATCACCAGTCATGTGTTTGTAGCATCCACTGTCAATATACTAGGGGTCCTTTTGATTTTGAGCAGAAAGTACTAATCCACACTTGTTACTTTATTTCTTCTTCCAAAATTTTACATTTTCAGCTGAGTAATTCATTCTTGAATTTGGTCTATAATTCTCCAGGTGACATTTTAAGGCTTTGTGTCCATAATTATGACAATTATAACATCCTGGTTCACTGTACAATAGATCAAAAGGGTTGGTATGTCTATTGTGAGTTCTTTTTTCAGTTGTAAACTGTGTTGTATGATGTTGTTGGTTACTCAGTGTATTTATTTTTCTATGTTGCAGCAGTTCATCATTATTTGGCATCCTCAGTTACATACTTCTAAAATTAAAATGACAATTTGCAACTTTATGGCCAAAATTAGAACAACAATAACAATAGCCATGGAAAAAATATTGGTACCTAAATCTTGGTTGTATTCTTGAAATTGGTTGCCTCATATTTTGATGTCTTTGTTCCCGAGCAAATATTGATTTATCTTTCTGATCAAAATCCCCAATTCTGATGCTTGTTTCATTTTCATTCTCTTTTGTTTGCAAGGTATGTTCATATTCTGACTGCTTGCTGCTTTGAATTTTAATCAACTTACCCGGTTTCTTGTTTTCTGAGTGACTACTACTTGATCCTTCTTCAAATTTGAGGCCTATTTTTAACAAAGGATATTTTTTCTTACTCAAAATGTTATTAAGTTCTTCTGAAGCTTTAATACTGGGCAGAGTTTGGTGATACAAATCTTGAATTTTCTCCAATTCTTTTCTAGTTTTCACTACTTCTTCTTCCAATGCTTCACATCTCATTCTCTTCTCCATTAATTGTTGTTTTAGAATATATTCTATTTTATTTTGCCTCTTCTAATCCTATTTTTAACATATAAAAACCTTCACTTGATTCTTTTTCATTCTTTTCATACTGCATCATCAATTGTTTTTGTTTCCTCTTCTTTAGTCCGAGTCATTCAATCTCTTCTAGAGCACTGACTAGTTCACCCTCCATATCAACCATAACTTCTTCAACATTCATGTCACTTCCTGTATTTTCATTTTCAAAATCTTCTATAGCCATAAGAATACAATTATTCATTTTATCTTCACAAGGTGAATCACTGTCTATCTCTTCTGAGGAATCAACATCATTTGCACACAAGCTTTTCTTTTTATATTTAGTCTCTTCCTTGTATTTCTTGAGTGTGTAGTTCTCTTCATCATTAGAAGTCTAACCCTTTTTGCTTGTGAGGACATTTAGATGAAAAATTCCCTATCTTATCATAGTTGAAACATTTAAAGGGCATCTTTCCTTTATATTAACCCGATCCTTTCTTCAACCTTCTTACAAATTTTGCCTCAAACAAATCCATTTCAGAATCAATGATCTTATCTGATTTAAATTATGATTCTCTAGTGGTGAATTTATCTTTACTAATCCTCATTTCATAATCAATTAGATTTCCTAGGAGTTGGTCAATAGGTAGAGTTTTAAGATCATTTAATTCTTCTATTGCAAAAACTTTGGGATTAAATCTACCAGGGAAAGATCTCAAATTTTTTCTGAACTAAGGGTGCTTAATATTTTCACCAAGACCTTTCATACCATTCAAGGTCTCTTCTACTCTTAAGAAATATTTACTAACAGTCTCATCCTCATTCATCTTTAATTGTTCAAATTTCAGTCTATATGTTTGCAATTTGACATCTTTTACTTTCTCATTTCCTTCATAACTTCTTATAAGTTTGTCCCACATCTCTTTTGTAGACTCAAGATGCATCACCTTAACAAACTCATCTTCTACAAGACCACTCAGGATAAAATTCATTTCCTTTGCGTTAAAACTAAATTCCAACTTATGATATTTGGAGGCTAGCACAATAGGATTTACTTAGCCAGGGTCTACTACATTCCAAACATTAGTACCGAAGGACATTAGATATGTTCTCATTCTAACCTTCCAGAAAGAATTTTTTTTCCTTCAAATAGAGGAGCCTTATTGGTAAAATTCCCTTCATGACTTGTCATGTTTAACCTTACATATCTACTTTTATGTTGTTATTATGTCTTTTTTTTCCCTTCATTGGATAGTATGCCATGTCAAAGGCTATATTTTAGATATTTTTCATATTCACTTGGACCTCATATGACCATCATTTGGTGACCAAGAATTTGTGGGACATATTTTGGTTTATTTTTCACAAGTCAGGCTTAAGGGGGGCGTTGGAGCACTTAAATCCATATATATAGGCCATGCATTATCCATGCATTAGTCATGCAAGGCCAACCATTAATATTTGAGTCTCCTAGAATCTTTTGCATGTTTTTGACCCCCTTGAGTTTAAATTTGATCAGCATTGGCATCGTTTACCCACTCAAATGCCTTATCCCTAATATTTAGGACCTAATGCATTCTTACGCATGTATTTAGGAGTTAATAAAGTAATTTCCTAAATTTAAGGTTCCTTGTCTGCTAGTTGCACCTAGTTAACTGAATCTAGCTCCTAGATTCCATGAGAGAAGTGGTGATAGGCCTATTTAACCACTCTTAGTCATCTCATTCTCCCTCATCCTCCCGATTTCATTCCTTTGTGTCTCCTTGATGCAACTAAAACCTTAAAATAAGTAGTTTGGGCCATAATTAGTCACTTGTGGTTGTATGGAGATGGATTTTAATGCATAATAGCTTGTGGTTCTATGGAGATGGATTTCAATGCATAATAAGTTTGTGTCATGAATATAATTTGAATGCCTCCATAGGATTTCGAATTATTCTTAATGTAATACTATTTTAATTCCCACATATTTTTTATGAACAACATTGAACATTATCTAATACTGAGTTATGTTCACTAGTTATTTCCAACAACATTTCTTCTCTATTGTTTTTGTAAAATTTACAAGAATTGTGAGGATAGTTTTTTCTGCTTGTGATACTAGTGACTCATGAGTAAATTTTTACAATATGTTCTCAGAGTTGCACAGGGCATGGAGGAAACCACCATTCTATTTGATCTAATTCTACATTATCTGTATCACATCTTGGTTCAAATTTCAAGGATGCAGCATCTTCAGTATCATTTGGACATGATCTCATAAAGTTCAAGTCTAGTGAGCACCTTCATTTGCATGCAGATGATGTAGAGATCCAACACATGATCCAAGAATGGGAGCAGTGACCTCTTCTTCCCAAGAAAAATATCCCTTTAGAAATGTAATCAATTTTGCACCTACCTGTATTTTGGAGTAGTTTATTTTTTGTTTACCTTTCATATCCATTCTTTAGGAAGGATTTTCCCCATTTGGTTTTTCTTTTTTCCTCAGTTAATGTGGATGAATAATGTAAAGGGTGACCATAGGCCTAGTTTCCTAGGCCCTATTTTTTAATTCTCATAAGTTACGCTTAAGAGGGGAGTTGCAGAATATTTTCCATCTACACAGTATTCATGCATGCATGCAATCATGCATTAAGAAAATCACAGATTCATGCAGCAAGCATATCATAATATTTTTCACCCCGGTTTTTAAACCATGTTAAGTTGGCATCCTAGTGCATAGTCTTGTAATATTTTACTCATTATCCACTATTGCGCACTCATACATGATTTTAGTACATCATGCACCCTCATCCATGATGTCATCGATAAATTACATTTAGTTAAGCAGGCCACCATTCCTTGATTTCATCACTCTAGGATGACAATGAGCTTCGATGACCACTAATAGTCAACTAAAACTCCTAATTTTCTCCTATATCATTATATATTATTAATTAACTTCCTAATGCACCTTCGAGGTCCATTTACCTTCAGTTACACTCAGTTATTTGAACACATTCATGAGTTAGGACTAGTTCTGTCACATCCCCATGCCTCCGACCGGCGAAGAAAGACGCAACGAACATCAAATACAGACTAGGAAAACAGCCCCATGAACATGAACAGGAAAATCCATGCTGAAATTAAAGACTTACAGGATGCATATTAAGGTGCCTAAGCATACACAAATGCCTGAATCCTCAATCATACAGTGGAAGCAAAACACATACATCTCCAGCATTCCACCATGTTCAATATGATTCATTAATTGACATCAATATATATACAGAGATGGAATATAGACAGCAGCACTTATCTGTTGATGAAGACTTCACCTGCAACCAGCTACGTCGCTGCAACGTTCCACCCAACCATAGGCCAGAGTGCTCATCAATCTCTCAGCACACTGCCACCCTCGAGCTGGGCATGATTCCTCAAGGACTAAGGGGACAATGCAGTCTTACACATAGCCAAGGGGACACAAAATAGCCAAACCAAATACCGCTGGGTTTAACAGGCCTTCAACAAGCGGCCAAGCCAGCACAGTTCAAAGACCAACCACTGCATACCAGCAGCAAAACAACCCTTCACAGCCCTGTGAAGAAACAAAGATGACCAGGGATAATCCCAACAAAAGGTGAGCACCGCTCGAGCCCACAAGGCAACACGGAGTTGTTCTTGGCCCTATCGTGGCCAAAACAACTCAGCCACAACACCAAAACCAGGGTACTTCAGCAGCCCAATTCACCATGAGTGATGACAACAATCTACAACCCACAAAGGTTAATAAACATCGTTCCTAGCATAACCATGGAAACTCAACACAGACCCGAGCAGAAAACGGCTCACCACGAATACACAGTCATCCAAAACGAAATTGGACACCACAGCCAACAAAAACATAGGGAAGACAACCGCCCCAAAATGAAAATAGTGAGCACGGCTCACAACATGGGAAAAATGCCCCAAAGAGTCTGTGCGTGAGTGCATTTTGCACTAAACCACAACACACAGAGGAAAACAAATGCACAGCCACAATTAGTAAGGAAACTTACACACAGTCCCTCAGCGTGAAAAGGCTCTTGCACCCAAAAATCCCCAGCAACAGACCGCGATTTCCCTTTTCTCCCTGCATGAGCTAAACCAATGCAGAGTCCCTGTGCGTGAGAAGAAAACAGCAGCCGCCCTGTGCCTAAGGAAGATGAGCAGACCGTGAGAGTAACCGACCATGGGGAGAATGAAGACTAGCGTGAGAGAAACGAAGGTTCTCCACTGGGCATGCGTACCGTCCAAACTGACAGCAGCCTACCAAAACCCACGTTTTCCCATGCCCACATTTCCTCCTGCAATAACTACCCCCAACTAACAAAATTAAGACATTGAAGAGGTTGGGGAGGTTAGGTAAGACAAGAAAGGTGGAAAAACAAACAAGGTGGCAACACATGGGTTTTTTTTCCCCCCATAAACCAAGGTTTGACATCCCCCACCCCTTATCCTTTGGAACCATGCCCTTTTCATTCAACGTTGCACTGCCATAGCTGGTTGTGGTTTTAGTTTTAATTGATGTGCATATTTACATGATGCCGAATTATAGTGTGCTAAATGGCACAATAAACCATCGGCAACTATCCCCATTGATGAAATACACACACAACCAAATCGATGGTGGGGATTTTGCCTTGAGTTCCTCACCATGATTAATTACAATATATACATCATGCAAACAGGGTCAAAACCGGGGACATTACATTCCCCTCCCCCTTGGAGTAACACCGTCCTCGGTGTTCCATTACATATATACAATACATATACAATTGCACATCAAAATTTCAAAATTGCATATCTGTCCCACGTTCAATCATTTACTTTGAACGTTCAAGACCAAGCCCCTTGGCTTCCATGGACTTCTCCTGCTGGTTCTTAGCTTCCAGCCGATCCCAAAGTCTAGGAACCTTGCGACTATTGCCTTCATCATGCTCCCTCATTGGACAGTCCCGGCGTAAATGATGTCCTCTGCATCTCCAGCATCTCACTGGCTGCTTCATTCTTACCTGCTCAATTTCCTTTGAGTCTTCATGCCTTGACCGTTTCTTATCGAGTTGCTTGGAAAATTGTCCCATTGCTAATCCACCTTCCTTTCCTTTGCCGATTGCTCCCACAAGGATTTTCACCTCCCTTTGCAAACCAATAGAGTCTTGCAAAATCTGGTGGTTCATTTCACTCTGCCTTTTTTGTATCCTGAGCATCTCCCCAAGATTCTCTTGGGTCTTGGTAATCATTTGAAGGAGATTTCCAGCTAAGTCCAATAACTTTTGATCTGCTGCCATAATCAATGTGCACCACCTGGTTTCACTTTTCTCACCTGTGAAATGCACCATTGAAATTCTATCAGACCAAGCATAATATAGGCATCAAAATCAGTTAGTTAATTACCCAATTGGCATGACAGTCCAAGTCTCATCAATGAGGCTTTCATATTTTCCATGCCTTCCCAACAGGAACATGAGCTCATTCATGTCCATTCTTGGGTAGGGAATTGACTATTCCAGCATTCACAAATTTACGTAAGCAAATACACACATCTCATTTCAATCATGCATGCATTCAACAATCTTTTGTTTTCACAATGCATACATATATATGTATATATATAATCAAAAGGCAAGAGAGAGCAGTAAGAGTTTTTCCCCTCTTTGTTTTGCTCCATCCTGGAACCCACACCATCACTGTGGCTTTTCATGCTCTCAGCCTCTTTCACTTCACCGTGAATGCTGGACCAATCCTTCTTGGTCATGACACTTAGTGTCTTTGGTCTATTCCAGACCTCTAAACCATGGAATCTCTCCACTTGGTTTGTCTCGGCTGCTAGGACTCCCCCATGTTACTAGCACCTTTTTCATTACCGCTCATTCCGAGCTTTTCAAGGACAGTCACATGTCCACATGCACCTCTAGGATGCTCTCATAGTCCTCGCTTCCCGTGATACCTATATTCAAACATTGAATAAATTCACATGTTTAGTTTATTCTCATCGATTTTATCTCTTAAACAAGAGCGTAAAACATCATAACCAAATCATATACACATGTATATTCATAAGCAAAATAATCCAATACTTATCTGTATTGTGCGTTTCCTCGTTCGTCCACATGATCCTGCTTCGCTTTGCAAGCCTTGGGATCGCCTATGGACTTAGATGTTAGGTCAGCACGCAGGCTTCTCCTCAACATCAAATAATTAATGTCCAGCCAGTACACAAGCATGTCAAATGGTCTTGGAACTTTATCATGACCATTTCTAGGTCTAGGATCTACTATGGATCCTTAGGCATATCACAGCCCATCATATACTCATGTCAAAAATGACACATACACTTATATCGACCATAACCCTTACTCTGCAACCCCTCAGAACAACCATTTACCATTTTACCTTTACCTTTTACCTTTAGCCTGTCAACACAAGCAACATAAGCAATACAAGCAAACTCATCAGCGTTATTGCTTTTAAAACCGTAATCATATTTCTCAACATTCACTATCAAGTATTGAGACACCAGGAGTGCGTCCACTCCCTAGAGTGTAATCAATATTGAAAAATCCTTTCATGATCCGACATCGAAAAAGTGTGCACCCATTCTCGGTGTGTGCCATGGAGGCCCTATTCATACTCAAGCAATCGGTCATCATGGAAATAAAATCAAACACGTTCTGCATATGGAATTTAAAAAATAAATTAGACATGCATATTCATAGAAAGGGTTACAGAACACTTATCCATTTGCCGTCGCAGTATTCCTTAGTTGGATTTATCAGACCATCCAGGATTTGGGAAAGGCTAAATGCTAAGCTGGTGAGCTCATTGCCGAGTTAGGAATACCTACACCAAAAATAGCCTGACTTCTAAGACACCCACACACACCCAGCACAAGGAATCAGTCCCTTCTCTGCTACACAGTCCCTCAGGCCCTACATTCCCTTCCAGTGCTACCCCGGGGTTGTGGAGAAGAAAGCCAGCCCTCTAGCTCTGTCTGTGTGGTTTCCAAACACACCAAGTTTCACAAGCAAACTAAGCCCCTGACACAGTCCGTATCCGCACATGTCTTACTAACATAATCCATACCATCTCACTCATGTTATTACCAAACATGCAGTGCAGATGAGACATTTCAAAATGTCCAATGGCGTTTCACCCGAAACCCATTTCCAAGATAAGGGAAAACCTTCCCATGAAGTTTGGCTTCTGCAGGTCATCACACATGGTCTTCTTGCAGTGTGTACCCCTAATACATTCATCAAATAGCCAAACAGTCAATCATTACCTGATAATACAATCCAAATTGATCGTCCATAACCAAGCAATGACATTAATCAAATTCAATAAGAATTTGCAATTCTATCTACTACAGAAATTGGCTTGTTCAATGGTGGGTCTCTCATAAGTAGCACTACTATGCTCATTATAATTTTATGCTTACTATCATAACATGATTACCCACTTACCATGTGTCCCTCCTGACACAATCTTACACAAGCCAACAATGATTAGTAGTCGTTAGCAATTCTTAAATCCGAGATCCACAATTCAAATTTAACAACCCATTATGCATATCAACTACTTTCACAACCATGAGACTTCTTCTCATAAATGGTAGATTCTGGCATTGGTCAGGGTCTTACCTCTCACTGCCATGCTCGAAATAATCTACCTGAAACATAAGCTTCAAACATCCAAACGCAAGCTTATGCAAGCCAGTAGTGACTAGTAGTTGTCAGCAATTTCTTAAATTTGAAATTCACGATTCAAATTTAATAGCTCTTTCACATTGTAGATTCTGGCATGGGTCAGGATCTTACCTCTCACTGCCATGCTCGAAATAATCTACCTGAAACATGAGCTTCAATCAACCAAACACTTGGTAAGTCTGGATGCATATGACCTTTTCATTGCTACAACCATTACTGAAGCATTTTCAGAATTTATAAAATTTGAATACTTCCAACTATTAGTCACATCAATATATACCAAACTCATTTGCTTCATGCAATCATTATCATATTAACATTTGCAAGGCATAGTCACATCATTCATGCAATTAAATGAAATGTTTAGATACTCCTTACTTCACAGGCGTATCATTCATACCACCTTGCTCTTCCATAGAGCATTTTTGGTGGCCAATTGATCATGACTATCCTACATTCATAACAGCCTTCGAAACAGTTCCAGAATTATCATTAATTCACCATTTCAGTCATTAGTTAGTCCGCATATCACATGCATTCATCTCAATGCAATCATGCCATACATCACAACATTGCACCTACGCTTATGCAATCAGTCGTTCACACCCTTCATAGGCATACATCCATTGCATAACTACAAGGTTCACAAAATCTTTCCAATGCCTATCCATTCATGCTATCTTGCATTCAATATACCGTGCATGGCCCAACCATGACTAACTCATATAGGATGCATTACTATAATCAATAACATCAACATAGATAGGCATGACACCTTTCTTCATTCCAACATCCACATGGTATGAGGTCTCTTACCCTTACCACCCCATGGAATTTGTCATAAGCAACTCTTACCTGCATGGGTCTTACTTACGCCCTAGCCATGACCACTTTGGTTGGTCCTTTGCAGGAGATTGTAGAATTTGCTCACCAACTTTTGTTATGGACTCGTTGCCTTATCCCTTTCTCCGGAGGGTTGTTGGTCACATCCATCAGCATCAGCAACATATTTAGTTAGGTCCATGTCATCGTCAGTGTTTCCACTAATTCCAACATCAAAGCAATGGTTATCATTAGTGGTACATTATAAATATATAATTTCCAATATTCTTATTAATCATGCAATATCCTATGCATGCAATACATATCCTCATGCAATTCAAGCATAAACTTAGGAAATGTAGTTAAAGTCAGCAAGATAGGGTTTAATGAGAACTTCCCTTTCAAGTCCCTCATCGTCTCATGGAATTCCTTTTCCACACAGCAGCTGGTTGACTTCACAGTCCTTGCTGCCCTTGGGCACGCAACTGTCCAGATTTGTCCATTTGATAACAGCAACCATCATTAGCACTTTTCTGCTCCATGCTTAGATTCTAGCGACTTATCCTTGTTCCCCACTGGATAAGCTTTCCAACGCCTATTCACATGCTTCATTCCGACCTCGGATGTGAAAACCACACCACTTCCAAGAATGAAGATTTTTATCAAATCTTTGTGTTTTACACACAGCTACATAGCCCCATTGATCTTTTATGAATTTTGGGTTTGACTAAATTTCCCAAAACATAGGATTTTCTTTTCACAAGAACAACTTTCTGAGGGAATGACGGGGGTCAAGGGGGCTTGCCCCCTTGTGGCTTCCCTGCACCACTACAGGGTGGGTCGAGGGCAGCGCCCTCATTTTTGTTGTTGTTGTAAATCTATGTTTTTCGCGCAATCTGGTGCATTAGATCGCTGCCATTTTTTCAATTTCCAGCCCATGAAAATTCACTGAAAAACCGCTTGAAAACCCTACTAGAAGGCAGTCAAAATTGGCTGGAAATCCCACTGAAAAATCCCAAAATGCCTTTGTGCCAAATCAGGTCTCATTCCACCCAACCTTTCGACGTATCGGCTGTCAAACAATTACCCCTTCCGCTGAATCGGCTCTCGGAACCATTGTTCCTTCCATTGAATCGGCTCTTAGAAGGCTTTCCCCTTCCACAACGGCGGCTCTCATCGGCTATCGGAAGCTTTAATTGTTCCGCGGATTATAGCTCATCGGCTGTCGGAAGCTTTTCTACATCGGAAGCCGAAACGTTTTTGCTTCCGCAACGGCGGAACATGATCTCTTTCCTTCCTCAGTTCGGTGGCACAACCGGATCGGCATCGACAATCCTTTTACATCGGAAGACTTATCACTTCCGCTTCCGCAACGGCGGACGTCAGAACTCTTTCTTCTTCTGCAACGTCGAATGTCAGAAGCATTTCCACATCGGAAGTCAAATGACTTTGGCTTCCGCAACGGCGGCTCGTCAAAGACAAACTTCTTCCGATCAGCCGCTGACACTTAGAAAATTTTCCGCGATTTTTCTTCTGCATTGCCGGCAATCGGACGAATTTTTCGTCGGATTCCCAATCGTTTCTTCATCCACAATGGTGGACGTCAATCCACTTTCTATTTTGATGATTCAGCACTTAGCCAAATTTCTAGCCTTCTTGCGGCGTTGGTGATCGGATGGCTTTCGAGTCGGACGTGGAATCGCTTCTCTGTCCGCAACGGCGGAAGTTCACTTCGCCTTCTCTTCTGCAACTACGGAACCCCTTTCATATCGGAAGACTTAATGGTCTGGCATCCACAATGGTGGACACTCAATCACTTTCCCTTCCGACTGTCTAACACTTAGACCAAAATTTTCAAAATTTGCCTTCGTCGAAAATCGGCTCCATTGCTGCATCGACGGCGGAATCCTTTTCACAGCCGCAACGGCAGACCGAAAATTGCTAAACCTTCCACCACATCAGAAGTTGAAACCCCTAAACCTTCCGATGACCCGACTATTCAAACACCGAATCCTTCCGCCAATCCTTTCGCCACAGCGGAAGTCCAAACCACTAAGTGTTCCGACTGTCAACACTTAGGCGATTTTTGAAGTTTGTTGCTGTCAAACTCTGATCTCTACTGGGTAGAATGAAGTCCTGCCTCTGTCAGTTGCTCCTTCTTGGCCCATAGAGGCCCACTGTTGCAACCAAGAGCTCTTATACCATTCTGTAATGTCCCCATGCCTCCGACCGGCGAAGAAAGACACGACGAACATCAAATACAGACCGGGCAAACAGCCCCATGAACATGAATAGGAAAATCCATGCTGAAATTAAAGACTTACAGGATGCATATTAAGGTGCCTAAGCATACACAAATGCCTGAATCCTCAATCATACAGAGGAAGCAAAACACATACATCTCCAGCATTCCACCATGTTCAATATGATTCATTAATTGACATCAATATATATAGAGAGATGGAATATAGACAGCAGCACTTATCTGTTGATGAAGACTTCACCCGTAACTAGCTATGTCACTACAACGTTCCACCCAACCATAGGCCAGAGTGCTCATCAATCTCTCAGCACACTGCCACCCCCGAGCTGGGCATGATTCCTCAAGGACTAAGGGGACAATGCAGGCTTACACATAGCCAAGGAGACACAAAATAGCCAAACCAAATACCGCTGCGTTTAACAGGCCTTCAACAAGTGGCCAAGCCAGCATAGTCCGAAGACCAACCACTGCATACCAGCGCAAAACAACCCTTCACAGCCCTGTGAAGAAACAAAGATGACCAGGGATAATCCCAACAAAAGGTGAGCATCGCTCGAGCCCACAAGGCAACATGGAGTTGTTCTTGGCCCTATCGTGGCCAAAACAACTAAGCCACAACACCCAAACTAGGGTACTTCAGCAGCCCAATTCACCATGAGTGATGACAACAATATACAGCCCACAAAGGTTAATAAATAGCGTTCCCAGCATAACCATGGAAACTCAACACAGACCCCAGCAGAAAACGGCTCACCACGAATACACAGTGGTCCAAAACGAAATTGGACACCACAGCCAACAAAAACGCAGGGAAGACAACCACCCCAAAATGAAAACAGTGAGCACGGCTCACAACATGGGAAAAACGCCCCAAAGAGTATGTGCGTGAGTGCAATTTGCACTAAACCGCAACACATAGAGGAAAACAAATGCACGGCCACAATTAGTAAGGAAACTTACACACAGTCCCTCAGCGTGAAAAGGCTCTTGCACCCGAAAATCCCCAGCAACAGACCGCGATTTCCCTTTGCTCCCTGCATGAGCTAAACCAACGCAGAGTCCCTGCGCGTGAGAAGAAAACAGCAGCCGCCCTGTGCCTAAGGAAGATGAGCAGACCATGAGAGTAACCGACCATGGGGAGAATGAAGACCAGTGTGAGAGAAACGAAGGTTCTCCACTGGGCATGCGTACCGTCCAAACTGACAGCAGCCTACCAAAACCCACGTTTTCCCATGCCCATGTTTCCTCCTGCAATAACTGCCCCCAACTAACAAAATTAATACATTGAAGAGGTTGGGGAGGTTGGGTGAGACAAGAAAGGTGGCAAAACAAACAAGGTGGCAACACATGGTTTTTTTTTTCCCCCATAAACCAAGGTTTGACATCCCCCACCCCTTATCCTTTGGAACCATGCCCTTTTCATTCAACGTTGCATTGCCGTAGTTGGTTGTGGTTTTAGTTTTAATTGATGTGCGTATTTACATGATGCTGAATTATAGTGTGCTAAATGGCACAATAAACCATCGGCAACTATCCCCATTGCTGAAATACACACACAACCAAATCGATGGTGGGGATTTTTCCTTGAGCTCCTCACCACGATTAATTACAATATATACATCATGCAAACAGGGTCAAAACCGGGGACATTACAAGTTCTCAAGTCTAGTGATGGTTTCTATGCTAATTTAAGCTTTACCAATGAGAGGATTCCAAATGCCTCGTAAGGCTCACAAATTTATTCTTTGGATATGTATTATAAATGTAATCTTATTGACAAATAATAATTAAATGGATTTTATAAAAATTGATTTCTTTCTCTGATATTTATCCGCACTCGTTTTCTTCATGATTTTGCTTATCTATGTTATAATTCTTAATGAGGTTACATTTGATTCAATATGTTACTGTACAAATTCTAATACAATAGTTAGTTAACCACCTTATTTGTTGACATTGCCATCTTTGATCGCTTTTTTCATGTAGAAAAACCACTTTCTTGTTATTCCGAAGGAATCAAGAAAAGTTCACACACGCACGAGAAATATCAACAAGATTCCTCACTTCTATGGATGGTAGGTCAATCAAACTATCAGCGAGACATCCAATTCAGAAGATGTCTCAATGGAATTGAACCCATGTGGATGGAGTTAAATCCATCTATCCATACCAATGGACAACTGTATCATTGACACTATCAACTTTTCTCATACAATTGTGAACATTTTCAACTTCAATCTTGAAAATAACAACTATTTATAAGACTTTAGAGGAATTATGATATTCTTGGTTCCTTGAAAGATACTTTCTTGTCTTAGGACTATGTTCATTAGTAGATAATCTTGTTGTATTCTCTTAGTTACTCTAGCTTGATCTTCACCTCTTTGAAGGAATACTCCTCAATAGATCTATAGTCTCTTAGTTATTCTAGCTCAATTTACACCTCTTTGAAGGCCTAATCCGAAGTGTAGTGTGCTAGCTATTGTAGGTTGATCTACACCTCTTTGAATGTTTACTTGTGTGTAGATCAGATGATCTCTCTCACATAGGAGGTAAACCTACAAATAGGAAAACAAAATAGAGTCATTTTAATCAATATGGAAGTAAGTTTCTAAAGAAATTGAGTGAGTTAATAAGTGGACAAACTCAACATTTTTGGTGGGTTTTTTTTCCACTAGGCACAATTTTGTCTTAATGTACATAGTATTTCAAAATTCCAACTATCTCAATTTAAAAATGAGCCAAATCGTTCAAGGGAAAAATTCTATGGTTAAAGTTCTCACTAATTAGAGGAACTAAAGCTTTGGAAAAAATTCCTACTTATGGAATAACTACAATGAAAAGAGATTTCAAATTGTCCTCTATTTAATTTTCTCTATAAATTAACTGTTAGAATAATCAACCCATAGTTTACTACCTTAGACATTAATTTAATTATTTTTGTCTTAATTGCCTAGTTCATGTGTCCCACCTTGTGGAAGTTGTCTTTTACCTATCCATAGTGGTCAAAATTGCCTTATTTGACTCATGTAGTGCTTGGGAAACCTCAAGGAATCAATTCTGCTTTATTCCTAGCCTCCTAGGCGCCCTTCTGCTTTTTCTGCTTTATTGACTGCTTTTTCAGTGTTTTAAGGCAAATGGAAAAGCTAGACTAGGTGAGGTGAACTAGTTTTTTGTCCTCTTCATCCTCCACTCTTTTCTCCTTGGAAAAGAATGTATGAGTTGTCATTCCATCACTCTTTAGCTTGCCTAAGCCGTTTTTCCAATTCGTGAGCTCCGTGACAGATTTGGGATCAGCTTTTTACACCTATGGGGGATTTGCTTATTTTTAGTAAGCCTGCTTTATGCTAGATTTGATTTGCTCCTCATGCATTGAAATCCCTGATGTAATTATTTAATACAGCAGCCTATGTTATTATAGGGTTGGCTATTGTACACTTAATCAATACAGTTTAATGTTCAGCTCATTATTCAGTCTCTTTTGTGAGTGATTTTGCATGATCAATTGTTAATTGTTGCGAGTAAAATTAATCTATCACTGGGTTCAATTTCCACATGGTATCAGAGCCATTGTATATCAATTTCTCTCCTTCAAAATTGTTTTGTAGGTTCGACATCAGTGACTGGGAGCCTTCTACTGACAGCCGGGACAGATTTTCTAAGCTATGGATCAATCACAGAAGATCATCTTGAATCCCTTCAACTTATTTGAATGGAAAGCAGAGATGGAGATACTATTGAGAGAGAAAGGCCTCTACAGGGTGACTATGGCAACAGAAGCAGAGCCCAATGCAACTGCAGAGAAGATAAAATGGCACAACAGGAGGGATGAGGCCTATGGTCTCCTGTGTCTGAGTATTTCCAGAGACCTCCTTTTCCATCTTGATGGATTGACATCACCGAATGAAGTATGGGAGAAGCTTTCTGATATTTTTGGAAATACAGATGAGATGAGGGGACATCAAATCGAAAATGAGCTGATTTCTCTGAGTCCAAATAGCTTTGAATCCCTGCAGCTATATTTCTCCAAGTTCAAAGCACTTGTTTTGCAGCTAAAATAGTGTGGGATCGAAAAGAAGGATGATCAGCTCATCCTGGCCATTCTCTCGAAGCCTTGCCCTGACTATTTAGTGTTTGTTTCGACCTTCTATGCCACAAAACTGACAGCTCAAACCTGGAAGATGCCTAGCCTTGCAGATTTCATGGAATCTCTCACACAAGAACAAGACAAGCTGGTGATGATGGGCACCATCAAACCATCCAAAGACCAAGCGCTGATTGCTAGATATTCGAAGGTGGATTCAAAAAGCAAAAAGAAAGCTAAAAAGCCACCTGAGCAAAAGAGAGACAAGAACAAGTCTCCAGAGGAGCCACAAGGTTCCAAGAAGAATACCCAGAAGAAGAAAAACAAAGGAGAAATGAGCAAGTGCTCATACTGCAATAAGGGCAATCATACTGAAATCTCTTGTATGAAAAAGCAAATAGACATGCTGACCCAACTCCTAGACAAGAATGGCATCTCCCTTCCAGACAGCTCAAAGAAGAGAGAAGGAGGATCAAGTTCAGAAGAGAGAGAGAGAGTTCATGCTCTAGTTGCTGGCACATCAAGCTCACCTAGTTTTATCATCGATTTTGGAGCTTCAAGACACATGGTTTCGACCAAGGAGGCATTCTCCTCACTTGACATGTCGAAAGGACCACCAATAGTACTGGGAGATGACTCTCTCACTGAAATTTTAGGCAAAGGAAGGATAGATCTTAATCATGGCCAGTTTAACAATGTGCTATATGTGCCTGGTCTCGTCTACAACCTCCTATCAGTGTACCAGATGACTCACACTGGGTCTCCTAAGAAGGTCATATTCTCCCCTGATGAAGTTGATATCACAGATATCTCAAGTGGTAGAGTCATTGCAAAAGGAGTTGCGAATCATGCTCAAAAGGTATACATGTTCTCACACTTCCTACCCTACTCAAACCCTTCTGCTCTTCTGATTCATGCTAATGAGGCAAGCAAGATTTGGCATGAAATATTTGGCCACCTAAATTACAAGTATCTTTCTAATCTTAGTGAAAAAGAGATGGTCATAGGGTTGCCCAAGATAAAATTTTCCAAAGGAGTCTGCCAAGGTTGTATCCTAGGAAAACACCCAGAGCACAAATTTGAGAGAGCTAGTCATGAGAGAACCTCTGCACCCCTCGAGCTGATCCATAGTGATGTATCTATCCCATTCCCTCATATGTCCATGATTCAGGCCAAATATGCATTGAATTTCATAGATGAATTTTCCAGGTATTGCTGGGTTTACTTCGTAAAACACAAGTCTGAAGTTTTTGGCCTTTTCAAAGTCTTTAAGGCTTTGGTTGAAAACTAGTCTGGGAGGAAACTCAAGGTCCTCAGATCTAACAATGGTGGTGAGTATGTCAAGTCTGAGTTTATTAATTATTGTGCAGATGCAGGTATTCAGATGCAACATTCTATCCCTTACACACCACAACAAAATGGTTTTGCTGAGAGGAAGAATAGATCACTGAAGGAGATGGCAACATGCATGATGGAGGCCAAAACTTTGCCACCAAATTACTAGGCTGAAGCTATAAACTGTGCAGCCTATATCCAAAATAGGGTGTCTCATAAACAACTTGAAGGTATGACTCCTTTTGAAGCATGGAGTGGGCACAAGCCAGATGTGACCCATTTCAGGATTTTTGGCTCAAGGGCTTGGGCTAGAATTCCAACAGAGAAGAGGAAGGCTTTGCAACCCCAAAGCCAAGAGTGTATTTTTGTTGGATACTCTGAATATTCAAAAGGGTACAAGCTAATAAATTTTAGCACAAACAAATCCTTTATTGAAAGGTGTGTTCAGTTTAAAGAAGAACCCCTTGCAGCAGTGGAAGTTGGAGAAGCCTCTTCACCACCTGAACCTCTGAAAGTAAGTGAAGAGTTTGTTTAAAATGATGATTCTGATATGTCTAATAGTGATGGGTTTATTGCAGACCCTAACATCCCTACAAGGCCAAAATGGGCAGCCAAGACACTACATGCAGCAGGAGAGCTAGCTGGGGATCCCAATGACCCAAGGAGGACTAGATCTCAATTTGAGAGTGGTTTGTGCATGAAAGATCCTATGTTTGCTGAGAAATGCTATTTGATGGTGGAATATGATCCTCAAACATATGAAGAATCAGCAGGAGATCCAAGATGGCAAGCATCCATGAAGGAAGAGTTCAGCTCACTCCAGAAGAGCAACACATGGGAGCTAGTGGATCTTCCCCCGGGGAGGAAGTTAGTTTAGTGTAAGTGGGTCTACAAGACCAAATTTTCTGCTGATGGTTCACCAATGAAGTACAAGGCTAGATTGGTAGCCAAGGGCTACTCATATGTTCATGGGATAGATTACACTGAGACCTTTGCCCCAGTGGTAAAGATGGATTCCATCAGGCTAGCCTTAGCCATTGCAGCCTCAAAGCAATGGGAGGTACATCACATGGATGTAAAATGTGCCTTCCTGAATAGAGATCTCACTAAAGAGATATATATTCAGCAGCCTCAAGGATTTTCTACTAACCCTTCTCTTGTGTGCAGGTTGAGAAAGTCATTGTATGGGCTAAAGCAAGCCCCCAGGGCTTGGTATGCCAAGATAGATAGCTTCTTGCTATCTCTGAATTTTGTTCGGTGAAAATTAGATCCAAATGTCTATTTGAAGTAAATTATTGGTTCATTAATGATCATTGTGTTATATTTTGATGACCTCCTCATTATAGGAAGCTCAAAGGATGAGATTGCTTCCTTGAAGGGTGCAATGAACCAAGCCTTCTCCATGACAGATTTGGGGCTCTTATGTCAATTTTTGGGGCTTGAGATTGCTCAAACCAAAGCTGGAATCAAGGTGCACCAGTCCAAGTATGCCTTGGATTTGCTGAACAAATTCAGAATGAAGGATTGCAAAGCAAGCAAAATTCCTTTCCTTTCAGGAGTGAAGCTGGAAGAAGCTGATTCTTCACCTATGGTAAACAATACACTGTATAGGAAATTGATTGGATGTTTGTTGTATCTGAAACATACTCGACCTGATATTTCTTATGTAGTAAGTGTGGCTTCTAGATACATGGATCAGCCTCATGATATCCATTGGAAAGCAGCCAAAAGGATCCTTAACTTTGTTCAGGGAACAAGGACACATGGGATCTTCTACAAAGCAAAATCTAATCTTGATTTGATTGGATTTACTGACAATGATTGGGCAGGTGATAGCATAGATAGAAAGTCCACATCAGGATATGTGTTCATGCTTGCAGAAGGGCCAATCAACTGGTCAAGCAAGAAACAGAGTGCCATTGCATTCTCATCTACAGAAGCAGAGTACAGAGGAGTTGTTAATGCAACAACTCAATGTTTATGGTTGCAGGGATTACTTGGAGAGTGTGGCTTTGAATTAGAGTACTCAAATACCATCTATTGTGATAACCAGAGTACCATTTGAATCTACAAATATCC
>LPNX011161950.1:85839-138306 GCA_001517045.1 Pseudotsuga menziesii | reverse complement strand
ACATTAATTTAATTATTTTTGTCTTATTTGCCTAGTTCATGTGTCCCACCTTGTGCAAGTTGTATTTTACCTATCCATAGTGGTCAAAATTGCCTTATTGGACTCATGTAGTGCTTGGGAAACCTCAAGGAATCAATTCTGCTTTATTCCTGGCCTCATAGGCGCCCTTCTGCTTTTTCTGCTTTATTGACTGCTTTTTCAGTGTTTTAAGGCAAATGGAAAAGCTAGACTAGGTGAGGTGAACTAGTTTTTTGTCCTTTTCATCCTCCACTCTTTTCTCCTTGGAAAAGCATGTATGTGTTTTCATTCCATACTCTTTAGCTTTCCTAATCCTTTTTTCCAATTCGTGAGCTCCATGACAGATTTGGGATCAGCTTTTTACGCCTATGGGGGATTTGCTTATTTTTAGTAAGCCTGCTTTATGCTAGATTTGATTTTCTCCTCATGCATTCGAATCCCTGATGTAATTATTTAATACATAAGCCTATGTTATTACAGGGTTGGCTATTGTACACTTAATCAATACAGTTTAGTGTTCAGCTCATTATTCAGTCTCTTTTGTGAGTGATTTTGCATGATCAATTGTTAATTGTTGTGAGTAAAATTAATCTATCACTGGGTTCAATTTCCACATTAACAGTCCTCGCGATAATATTTTTTCCACCATAAAACCTTATCATGGAATAATTACAAATAATAGAAGTTGAATTTTTCCACTATTTAATTTAATTTATAAATGAACAGACCTCATGATCATATTTTGTCCACTTTAAAAAAAATGTTTGCATTGCTCCAATACATTTCCAACAACATTTCCAATACATTCTACATTTTTAGGTTTTTTCTCCCAACTAATTCACCCAAAGAATATTTGAACCTAGGTCACCTTCTCAAATTCCCATCCTTTGACCAAGTGAACTATCAATATTTGACAAAAGTAATGATTATTTAATTCATTAAGTATTTATTAAAATAATTATACATATATATTTTACACACAATAGATGTCGATAACGAAGACATCACCGACCTCACCCACCTCAACTTAATTAGGTAACCACTTTATTTCCTTTAATAATATCAACTTTAATAATATATATGTGAACATTTTCATAATAAGTATGCGGCAGCAACAACTATTTATAAGACTTTAGACAAATCAATAACAAGTACTTGTGGTTGTTGATATTCTTGGTTTCTTCGAAGCCAATTTATTCTCTATGAGGAGTGTTCATCTAAGGTGCCTTAAATGTAGGAATTGCACCTTAAGCCAAGGCCCCTTAAATGCATGTATTTAGGAGTCAATTAAGCCAATTCCTATATTTATGGCACCATGTCTGCTAGTTCCACCTAGTTATCCGACTCTAGCTCATATATTCCATGAGATAGGTGGCAGTAGGAATATTTGATCCTTCTTAGTTAGACCATGTTCCCTAATCCTCCTATTTTTCCCTTGTGTCTCCTTGATGTGCATATAACCTTCAATTAAGTAGCTTGGGTCAGAATTACTCACTTGTGGTTTTATGGAGATGGATTTTAATGCATATTAAGTATGTATCATGAGTTGAATTTGAATGGATCCAAAGGATTTAGAAATATTCTTCATGTAATACTATTTTAATTCCCACATCTTGTGGATGAACAACATTGAAGCTTATCTCATACTGATTTTTATTCACTCGTTATTTCCAACAACATTTCTTCTCTATTTTTTTGTAAAATTTGCAAGCTTTGTGAGGATAGTTTTTGTTGCTTGTGATCCTAATGTGTAAATTTTTACATGGTATCATATCCACATAATCCATATGAAATCTAAAATATTTCCATTGATTCACCAAAGGAAGTTGGGTTTCCACATAAATCCCGACATCTTGTCCTTGTAGCGATTGGAGAAATCCTTTGGAGATTTTCTAGGTGTGAAGAACCATGAGAATGTGCTCAATGTCGAGGTAGAGGTTTAAAGTCTCTATCTAAATATATTATCATGAGTGTTTTTCTTGTAGGTTACAAGTTCTAGGCTCTCAAAAGCGTAGTTGTTGAATATGGAGAAGTCCCAACAAATTCTCCTTACTCCATTCAATTATTTTGATTGGAAGGAAGAAATGGTAATCCTCCTGAGAAGCAAAGAGATATACATGGTCACCATGGGCACTAAGAATGATCCTCATTTTGTAGTTGAGAAGGAAAAGTGGTATAATATATTGGATGAGGTGTATGGGTTACTATGTTTTAGTACCTCCAGGGAATTGCTATTCTACCTTGATGGTTTGACCACTCCAAATCAAGATTGGAGAAAATTCAGATCATTATTTGGGAAAAATGATGAGATGAGAGGCCATCAACTTGAGAATGAGCTGATTTCACTAAGCCCCGACAGCTTTGATTCTATTCTTGACTTTTTTACAAAGTTCAAGTCACTTGTTCTTCAGCTTAAGCAGTGTGGAATTGAGAATAAGGAAGAAACATTGTTCCTTTTGATTCTTTAAAATTTAGGGCCTAAATTATCAGTATTTATTTCAACTTTTCATGCTACCAAATTTGCAGTTCGAATTGGAGAATTCCTATTTTGGTAGAGTTCATGGAATCTCTCACCTAGGAGGAGCACAACATGGTCCAAATGAGAACCATCAAACCTTCAAAATACCAAGCACTTTCTTCTGGTAATTATGAGAAATAAAAACAAAATATAAACTTGAAAGCACAGAAAAAAATGAAGGAGAAGAAGCCAAAGTCAGACGATGAAGATGGAGGTTCCAACTCTGCTGATGAAGGTTCAAATTTCAAGATGAAGAGCAATAATAAAGGTAGCTCGAAGTGTTCCTACTCTCGTAAATTTTTTCACTGTTAAAATGATTGTTTTAAGAAAAAAATTGATATCATGACAAATTTTCTTGAAAGGCATAACATTGATGTCCATGATTTTGCAAGAAAGAAAGACATCGAAAGGCTTGTTGAGATTCAAGAGCATTGCCAAAAGGCACATTCCAAAGGTGATGAATATTTTGATTTGAATGTCATAATTAAATCAATTTTAAAATGTATCTGATTTTGATTCAAATTCTGATATATCATAATCAAAAATATATTTTCCACTCTTGGAGAAATAACCTATTAGTTCTCCAGAGCCATCTCTCAATACTAGTATTTTTCCATTAGTTTCTGACTTTCCTCCATATAAATATTTCCAAATACACACATATTGTTATTTTTATTATTTAGAATATGAATTGAATATTAATATGCAGGTTATGACACCATTTTCCCAGCCATTGGATGCACAAAGACCCTACAACCCCTAGGCTCTTCGGTTGGTAAACTTCACAAATTGTTTCTTTCAAATATTGAGTCACTAGTTCATGTTGTTATTATGTATTTGTATTCCTTCATTATATAGTATGCCATGTCAATATATATATTTTGGCTCTTTTCATACTCACTTGGACCTCATATAACCATCATTGGGTCGAATTTGAGTTCCTTATACTCTCCAGATTTTCCCAATTGTCGATGTGTTCTAGTTGCACCTAGTTTTCCTACTGTAAACCAACAAAATTTTGAAGTCACTATACCTTGGTGGTTTGATGCTCCATATTACTCCTATTGTGATATTTTAGAGCCTCATGATCTCTATTACAGAATTAGGAAAGTGCTACATTATCTTGGAAATAAGGCTTATGGTTGGAATCCTCATTATGTAGCAGCACAAGAAATTCATCCTAATGAAATTCCATTCACTTGTTTATATGTATGAATTTTAGTTTCATAATCAATAAAAAACTGTTCAATGACTCATGGTAGCGAAAGTACCCAATCGACAAGCATTCTAAACTTATTTAACCATCTGCCGTTAGGTTCTTGAATTCATAACTGCCAAATATTTCTTCTGTAATTTTTGTAATATCGATTTCACAAATTCTATCCTGCAAGCTTGCTTACACAACCTTATTATTTCCAAAAATCAATATTTCTGCAATTGAGTTTTTGCAAATTAGTTTCCGCAAGCTCCTTGCTACAATTGTGGATTATGTGTTGCGGGTATGCAATTCCTAGTTTTCCCAAAAATTGACTTCCACAATTATGCGGCCATAATGGTCCTTTCCGCAATCGGATTGCGGATCCACCTTCCCACTTTTCCCAAAATTGGGCTTCCATAATTTTCCTTCCAAAAGTCTGTTTTTGTATTCAGGTTGCAAATTACAGATTGCGGATGCGCCTTCAACTTTTCTCGAAATGGGATTCCACAATTTCCTTTTGCAAATATATTTCCACAACTTTTGAGAGCCGTTGATTTATTGTGGGATTCTTCTTGACCTTCGATCTGTGATCAAATGCATTTATCACCTTAATGTTGCAGATCTTCCCTTTTCTTTTCTGGATCACTTATTTCCCGTAAAGGTTCACTTCATGCGTCAAGTTTCCCATTGTCGATCCATATTTCCTCCTTTAATATGGTTTATCCAATATTTTTTGAATGAATTGAATGTACTCATTGGATCATCCAATATATGTCGAATTAATTGAATGGACATCATGTCTCATCTTCTTGCTTTTCGATATTGAATGTATTCATCCAGGCTGAGTCATAGTTTGCTTCCTCACGAGAACTAGTTTTCTTGGATACATGAGCGGAGAGCCTGATTACACTCTGATCTCTGCATACTTGTACTTCTTGCTGTTGGATCATATGCTTGGAACTTATGTGTTTCCATAAATGACAACTGCATTACAATCTGATCTATTTCCATATGATTGCAATACCTATCATAATTACAACACTGTTTTTTGCTTCTCATAATCTAGGCTTAAGGGCGGGTATTAGAGCATATTTTCCATCTAGACAATAGTCATGCAAGCATGCAAGGATGCATGTAGGAATTCATGCATTCATGAAATCATGGATTCATGCTGCAAGAATGTAGAAATATTTCTCTCCTCGGTGTTTAAACCATGTTAAGTTGGCGTCCTAGTGCATAGTCTTGTCACTGTTTTCCTCATTATTTACTATTGCACCCTCATCCATGATTTTAGGACATCATGCACCCTCATCCATGATTTCATCCATCCACCATATGTTACATTTAGTTAACAGGGCCATCATTCCTTGATTTCATTGTGCTAGGATGACAGTGAGCTTCGATGACCACTAATAGTCAACAAAACCTCCTAATTCCCCCCTATATCATTAGATAATATAATTAACTTACTCATGCACCATCCAAGTCCAGTTACATTTAGTGACACTCAGTTAACTAAGCACGTTCAGGAGTTAGGAGTAGTCCACAACTCTAGTGATGGTTTCTATGATAATTTAATCCTACCCAATGAGAGGATTATAAATGCCTCCTAAGGCTCACAAATTTCTACTTTGGAGATGCATTATAAATGTATTGATATTCATGAATAATAATCACATGGAGTTTATACCCATTAATTTCTTTCTCTAATGTTTCTGCTCATTCCTTTTCTTCATGATTCTGCTTATCTCTGTTGTAATTATTAATGAGGTTACATTTGATTCAAGATCTTATTGTACCAATTCTAATACAATAGTTAGTTAACCACCATATTTGTTGACAGTATAAACTTTGATCATTTTTTTTTTCACGAAAAAAAACACTTTCCTATTATTCCAAAGGAATCAAGGAAAGTTCACACACATAGAGGAAATATCAACAAACTTCCCCACTTCTGTGGATGGTAGGTCGAGCAAATCGTTAGCTCGACATCCAAGCCAAAACATGTCTCGACAGAATTGAACCTGGGTGGATGGAATGAAATCCATCTAGCCACACCAACGGACCACTGTATCCTTGACATTGTCAACTTTGATCATATAATTGTGAATATTTTCAACTTCAATATTGACTTTAACAACTATTTATAATACTTTAGAAGAATTATGATATTCTTGCTTCCTTGTGCTAGGATTTATAATCCTCCCTTGTCCAAACAGTGTATTATATTATATTATCCTAACTTAGGAGTCATTTAGTTATTATTGGGTCCACTTGGCCTAATGGGGCCACATGTACCAGTCACTAGAGTGTGGGGAACACCGATAGAGGCTAACTAGAACTGACTGCACTTGCATGCACCAGTTTACTTGCATCCTATAACATTCCCTACATTTTAGGGGCCACTAGAAGTTCCGACACTAACCTCCTTCAGTTGTTGGCAGTTGGTAACTAGTTAAGCTTAGTTATTCTTCAGTTACATTAAGCTAGATATCCTCCAGTTCAATTAGCACCAGTTATACATGCCTGCATGTGGGAAGGTGCTATTTATCACCTAATTCTCACTTACTGCTGTAGTTAGACTGATTTAATTGATTATAACTGATTAAGAGACTGGATTAGACATTTGGAGTTAGCCAGTTGAACTTCGATAGTGATTTAGACACTTCTAGTTAGTCATGCAATCAGATAGGTTCAGTTGGTGGATTCGAATCCTATTCACATGATTCAAATTCCTCCTTATGTAACACCATTGCAACACTGGATTCTTTAATGAAGTTTATATTGTAATTATCTGAGCAATACTTATCTTTTTCTTGTGAGATTTGATTTCTTAAGTGTGCATTATTCATTCCTTTTCACTGCATAATAATTAAGAATCTGATTGCACTCATTGCTATGAAGATCTAATGGAACAACAATTCTAATATGGTATCAAATCCATCTCAACTAATCTTCAAGTCTGTCTACCCTCCATTGTACACCAAAAGCAGCTGGGTTTCAACAGAAGTCCCGCAAAGAGTTCCTTGCTTCCTCTGAATTTATTCAGAGTGGCAGCACGGGTGTGACATACCTTGAAAAAATGTACATGTCGAGAGGTAAGGATTGATTCTAACATAGTGCAAATGGTTTTGGTTTTGTAGTGATTTTTCCACAGGTTCTATGTAGCTTGATTGAAGATTTTGACTGATCAACAAGAAAAAATGGATTCTCAACCCTCCACACCTAGGATCCTAACACCCTTTAATTATATTGATTGGAGGGAAGATATGCAAGTTCCTTTGTGCAACAATGGTCACTTTAGGATAATACTTGGAAGGGAGGTTGATCCCCATCATCCAGCTGAGAATTTTTTTTTTGAACCGCTTAGATGAAGCTTTTGGTTATCTATGTACTCACATATATAGAGACCTCCTCTTTCATCTTGAAGGTTTGAGGACTCCCGAAGAAGCTTGGGAGAATCTTGAAGTCTTTTTTGGTAGGCAAGATGAGCTTCAGGGACACTTTTTGGAGAACAAGTTGATAGCCTTACATCACAGCAGTTTCGATACCATACAACAATTCTTTAGAAAATTCAAGTCTCTTGCAAATCAATAAAGACAATGCATAATATAAATAAAGGATGAGCAACATGTGTTCTCCATACCAAACAAACTAGGTACTGAGTATTCTGTATTTGTATTAATCTTCCATTATAGAAGAGCTTCCATTCCTAATTGGAAGATGCCCTCTGTAGCAGGGATTTCTCCCTTGCTACAAGGCAGGAATGGCTCCCTTCCATCTATAGGACAGAAGGGTAGGTTCTTGTATGGAAATGCAGAAAATAAATGGATAGAGAGCAAGAAAGAAAAAAAAGACAAGAAATGGCTGGAAACCCCTCTACAAACAATGTTAGGGCCTAAATCCAACTACCTACAAACAACTATTAGAAACCAAAGACCTGCAAAATAAGTTAAGAAACAAAATTGCAAGCAAATATGGGTTAGAAAACAACTAAGCTACTAAAGAAAATACATAAGCAAACAATGGTATATCTTCTCTTTGGTGCAATGGGCCACTATGCCCTGGATGGAAGAAGCACCTCTCTCTCTCTCTTGGCAATGGAGGAGCTGTGGGTCAATGGGGGAATGAATGGATGAGAGAGGGGATGTGGGTGGCTTGAGAGACAAAGGGTCTCAAGGAATCTACGAGCATCATAACAGTATGCAAGGGAAGAATTTTTTGAGAGTGAACCCCACCCCTCTATTTATAGCATTTTTAGGTTTCTAAGCCCTTGGTCAGGCTTTAGCCCCTTTTTTGGGCTTCTAGCCCCTTCTGCCCTAACTTTAACTCCTTTTAGGGTTTTAGGCTCCTTTGAGGGGTTTTAGCCCCTTTTAGGGGTTTTAGCCCCTTTTTGGAGGCTTTAGCCCCTAGGAGAGTTATTTAGGATTCCTTTTGGGGTTTTTAAGCCCCTTTTCTCATTTTTAAGCCTTTTTGAGGGTGTGGGGGTCTAATGGGGTGATACGAGGGTCATGCATGGGTGTCCTTGGGTGGTGTAGGCCATGTAGAGCTGAGTGAGGGATTTTTTGGGTTAACATATCTCCCCCTAATGTGTGAGGGCACGAGCTCATTGTATGGCCGACGGATATCATAGGATTTGTTGCGGAGAGGTGGTGCTTCCGGGGCTGGGGCATGGTGGCTTTTGGTTTTTGTATTAATATGGTTCCCATCAATGGCTGAGATACAAATAATATGTGACATGTATATGGATGAGGTGGGCATCCCCATGCTCGTGACAATGTCAAATGAATAATTTGATCTATGCTCTAAAATACAAGAGCTGATCATATACAACTAATGATACATAGTGGGCACCTCAATGTGAGGCTGAATACAATACTGATATGAAGAACTACTACATTGGATCCATGGCATTCTCATGGAATGTTATATCTTCATGACTGATGGCTTGCTGGATTTGGAATGGTACATAGCTGTATGGACTCGCTTATTGAGAGTCAGAGTCTCTGTGGTACAAGTATGTTGCATCAATCATAAATCTATATAGAAGCACCGCTGGGGCTTCCGAACACTATCTCCAACGCAACCCAGAAATCACAAGGGACATAACCTGTTTAGGTCCCTTGAGTAGAATCATCGATGTGCTATAGTCAGGTGACATTTAGGGTCTTCGACCAAATATTGCAAGGACCATACCCTATACGAATCTCAATGGTGCGATGATGTAGTTGGAGTTGAGCACGTGATAAACAACCATCCTGAGAGGCACTAAGGACTCCTCTCAAGTGGTCCAAGGAACTCATCAATGCGGTTAATGAAACCAGGATATAGGGACCTTTGGGTCTATCCTCTGGAATATGTGTGTTGTCATCGACAGAGGTGTTAGCTGGAATATTTCACCTCCTGTGGACAGCAAGGTGTTCCACTGGTCTAAATGGTTCAGATCCAGAACAAATAGAGGACAGAGTTTGAAGACTCTCCCTAGACGCTGTAGATATCTAGAATACAAGGCTTGGACAATTCACCTCTGTACCTGCAAAAAATCTCAACATGAAACGAATCAAAGCAACTAGAACATGGTCTACTAATCTATGCTAGTGACTAAGGAATCTAGCAACATATATATGCAAAATCACAACAACAACATCATATGTGGGACAGAAATCAAATTGCATTAGAAATATGAAGAAGTTTACAACCAAGCCTTAGTGTTGACATTCATCTCCATGAAAACAACTCTTCATCCCCAAAAGCTCCGACTCTAGCTCTTTATGATCTCTCCAAATGATCTTGGGCCAAGGATCAATCCAATAGCATAACAATACTTTCAATGTTCTCTCCTCAACCATGGCTATGAGCTCATATTTATAGGGCTTTAATGGATAGAGATGGTTGAGAAATTAGTGGGTGAGGTGGCCTCTAAGATCCTAGGATGAGGGATCTCGAGCTCAACAAGCCCACAACAGTAGGGATAAGGGATATCTCAAGGCTTATCATCTAGAAGCCTTGAGAAGCTTCTCTTTTTCTCCTTTTACCCAGGGTACCGTGCTTCTCCTTCTATGATAGAGCAGTTCTGGTAATAACCGCCTATGGACCAAGGGAAATGGGCGGTGGCACCACTTGTGGACAACCGATGAAAGGCAGTGCGAGCAGGGGTATCGCTCTTGGACAAAGGGGCATGTGCGATGCTAGGAATTCGTATGACAGACTGATAAAAAACCATTTAGTCTTCACTCCAGAAGCTGGGATTCAGGGCAAGTAGGTATGTCAAAGGTATTATCACATGATGGTGACAGGATTTTGGTATAACAGAATGCCCCCCAAAGCATGAGTCTTAGAGTGATACGATAAACGAGAGCTTTGAGAACAAGTCGTTTCCAAGAGATGAAAATGTTGGCTCGATCGGATTATGCAATCAAGTAGGTATCTGTAGTACATCAGTATGCTGACTCATAGACATAAGTAACCAAACTCATAGCTGCAGACCAATACAAGGAAAATCCATGAGTGGAATAAACAAGCATGGCTACTAGAATAGAACGTAGATCCATGTGATAGAGGACTCAAAATTGGACATAGCTACTAGACATACAACATAGATCTATGTCATACAGACACAAATTTGAGCATAGCCACAACCATACACATGTGGATCCATTCTAGATATATAAAACTCCATTGCAACCTGGGGAAAAATCAATGAGTGCTTTTAAACAAATACCCAAGGTATTCGTCTCATCTTCCACAAAGTATGATTCTATCCATGTGATTACAA
Organism: Pseudotsuga menziesii; assembly: GCA_001517045.1. Lineage (NCBI taxonomy): Eukaryota > Viridiplantae > Streptophyta > Pinopsida > Pinales > Pinaceae > Pseudotsuga > Pseudotsuga menziesii. The sequence goes on along the minus strand of LPNX011161950.1, from coordinate 127,797 downwards.
TGATTTGAAGTCGAACATGGTAGAAACCACTTGATTACCGACCAATGATGTGAACTGTTAACAAGTGCAATGGAGATCACCATTAATGTCAATGATTCCCAAGGTACCCTAGTACAATCTACTGAGTGTGAATAGATGTCCTGATGTCAAACACCCAGTCGATTCTATCGATCAAAGGTCAATGATGTGAACCTATGTCGAGAGTGAGAGAATCTGTCATTAAGGCATACAGATCTCAAGGTACTAAATAATGTTTCTAAGACTATTTCCTGGATGATGAGCTGATGTTGACAGGAATAGTGTCGTCGAAGGAGGGCCATGATGAGTCCCACATCAATGACACGAAACTCAGAACATAGTTCTGGAATGATGTGAATGTAGTAACCATATGACTGACTCAAAGATACTGACACAAAGACTGTGTATACTACAGAGGTAATACTTCTTCAGATCCCCATTGAACATCGGGTGGCATGACAAAATGACTTGGTAGCATGACTAGACAGGACAGACACACAATGTGACAGTGGACAATGCATTATTTTGAAAGACTCAAAGGATTGGCATGACTCATGAAAGTGGATCATCGTGGAGATCAGCTGGATACCCAATTGAATGACATGATTGTGCAGACAAGTGCCATGTTCAAAGGTAACGACAAACAACTGCCATTATTTGCAAAATGATTCCCTTTCCCATTGCCCCCATCATGATTGATGAGTGCCTCTTTTTAGTTTTACGATTTCAAAGAGGGTAACAAACACTGGATATAGCTTGTCATAAGACAAGTCTAGTCTCATATGTTTTACGAACCTGAGAGAGGAGGGGCTCGTTCCCAAAATGGGTCTCTCAATGTTTAATTTAACGAGTCCACTGAAAGAAAATTTGGTATCGTTCATGTTTAAAGAGTCTGAACGAATACGGAAGAAGACTCCATGGGGGTCCTTTTTCGTATGATTTAGTCTCTAAGGCCCAAAAAAGTATAAAATCATACCTCAGAGAACTCTTCCAGTCATGATTGGATAGAGTGTTCCTTTCTCGTAAATAGTCCTATCTGAACTGAGAAAGAGATAACCTATCGTCGGACGGACGACTCTTCAAATACTTTAATGAGCATGAAGAAGACAAGATCGCTTGACAATATTTTTTGTATTTAGGGAGCCTAAAAAGAGTTTAAAGAGGACTCCATTAGACTTTTTCATCTTTGAATCCAGAGCACAAAAAAGTAATAAACTAAGCTCAACACCATCTTACTATTTTTAACGAGCTTGAAGATCAGTTGAAAGAATGCTCAGGGATTTTTTTCATTTTTACGCAAGCTTGAAACCAATAGGTAAACTTATGCTTGAAAAATCCCATTAATATGGCATATAGAGGTTGGAATCCTACCCCTAGCATGATTGCTAGCAAAGCCTACCCCTAGCATGGTTTCTAGCAGTTCAACATGCCCCCAACCTTCGTTTCATCTGACGATTCTTCTTCCATACCCAACCTAAAAACCTAGTTACTAATGTGAAAATGTTCACCAGGGGGGTAGGAAGAACGAGAATCGGGTAGGCGATTCAAGTTCTAACACTAAAGGGAAGACTCGACTCAAGGGAAGGGGGTTTGTTTCATTTTTACACAAGCTTGAAACAGAAGGTAACTATGCTTGGAGCATGATTTCATTTTTATGCAAGGTTGAAACCAAAAGGTAAACTATGCTCAAGGAAAACTACTTCATTTTTTAACGAGCTTGAAATAGAATGGGAACTTTGCTCAGGAATGGTTTTATTTTTATGCAAGCTTGAAACCAAAAGGTAAACTATGCTATAGGAGATCCATTTCATTTTTTAACAAGATTGACATAGAATGGGAACTTTGCTCAGGAAAAACTGACATGATGGTCAGGTGCTATTTCATTTTTTAATGAGCTTATCACAGAATGGGAACTTTGCTCAGAGAAAAATTGACATGATGGTCAGAACCTGACATGATGGTCAGGTGCTATTTCATTTTTTAACGAGCTTGACATAGAATGGGAACTTTTCTCAGAATATGGTTTCATTTTTATGCAAGCTTGAAACCAAAAGCTTAAACTATGCTTAAGGAGTGGTTTTATTTTTTAATGAGCTTGAAACCACAGGGTAAACTATGCTCTAGACATGGTTTCATTTTTATGCAAGCTTGAAACCAAAAGCGTAAACTATGCTTAAGGAGTGGTTTTATTTTTTAACGAGCTTGAAACCACAGGGTAAAATACACTCTAGACATGGTTTCATTTTTATGCAAGCTTGAAACCAAAAGTGTAAACTATGCTTAAGGAGTGGTTTTATTTTTTAACGAGCTTGAAACCACAGGGTAAACTATGCTCTAGAAACCTGCTCCTACCCAACATGATGTCTAGAGGTTGGTAGGTTTCCCCCTTACATAAGAAGCTAGCAACTTAACTCCATTATGACGTCCATATACTAGAGCCATGCCCCCCATTTTACCGATGATGGGAAGAATCTAACTAGAAGAAGGGGAAGGAACCACAAGAACATGCGGCACATTCAGGGTAGTTTGAGTACTAGGAGTAATGCGATGGTCAGGTGTAACAAAGGAAAGTTGATCAATGGTCACAATCTTCCCATCATGGGGAAAATGCATAACTATAAAGAGTGTGGACACAATAGCCTTCATGGCATAAACATAATCATGTCCAAGGAGCAGATTGAAATCTAAAGGACCTTGGACCACCATAACATCGATACAGACAGTTTTCCCTCCTAATGTAATAGGAAAATGAGGAAGGATCCCTAAAGGTGCAGTAGGCCTATGATTAAAATCCAATATTTGATCGGTGGCTGGCACAAGCTGAGGAGAATCCAAAGCTTTCCAAGCAGTTGAGGATAGAATACTAACAGAAGCCCCTTCGTCAACAATAGTGCGAAGTATCTGCCTAGCAGTAAAATTCACAATTATCTGGAAAGGAACACTCAAATGAAGATGAGACTCTGTTAGGTTACTCCAGTCAAAGGAAATAACCTCACTACTCGGAGAGGGTTCTGTTGAAACAAACAAAATTTTCTCTTGTCGAGAACAATCAGAACGAAGCATAAAAACTTCAGTAGGTTTCAGCTCATTCTCTACTGGAAGAGAAGAACAAGATGTAGATTTGGTCAAGATGATTACTTCAGTCTTAACACTCTCTGATGAAAGAGTGGGATCGGGTGGAGATGATACCGACTCAACCACTTTAATGTCACTCTCCAAAGGAAGAGTGGGATCAACCACAGATAAATCCAAATCAACCACTTGGTCAACCAGTCGGGGATCGAGGGATAAATTACTATCACTTGTTGGAATCACTTGTTGATGATCAGTAATATTTTCCAACCAACGTGAAGCTTCATCCATGCTTGGACAAAGAAAAGTACGATGCATAGCCTTGCATATCAAACAAGGATACAATACTTCACCCTTACGACCTTTTACCAATGGGTCACTGGTTGAGGGAGCATCATCAACATGATGATCAGAGGTTGATGACACAGATGGTTTGGATCTTTTAGACCACTCTTCTTGTACACAGGAGAGACTGGAACACTCCTTAAGAAGGTGGTCACCCTTGCAAATCTTACAATGGAACTTGGGTTTTCCAGGTGTTCTCTTAGAACAAGCACCATCAAGAGTAGATGGTTTCTTCTTTTTCTCCTTTTTCTCCTTCTTCTTCTTACTCTTCCCTTTCTTCTTCTTCTTATCCACATGACTACTAACCGTAGAGCTTTGGTCAAGCAAAAAAGAAGAAAGAGCTGAAGCCACAACCGGTGAAGAAGGAGTAGGATTAGGTTGAGGTCGATCCTCTCCCAGAGAAGAGGTGACATTTGAGACATTAGGTGTAACAGGAATTACCAGATTAAATATCCAGACCGGTAATCCTATAGTTAATCCAGGAAGATTTAGAGTGGCAATAAAGGGAGGACCAATACCTTCACTTGGAGGGAATACAAAAGGCACACCTTGGAAAGGGACCTCTTGAGTGGTAGTCCCAGATGAGGATTCCATCCCTAAACTCTCTAATAACCTCCTAACTACCACGCAAAAGCAAGTACTACTCAAAATAAAAGCAACAAGAAAACATGTGAAAGGAGTGGATAAGAGTCAGGAACCTCACAGGACAGGCCAAAAGGATAACTCAGATGGTTTTAGGATTCCTAAAAGGGTCTCTCGATATACGCAAGGTACGAGGGAGCTCAAATCAGTAGTAATGTGTCTAATGCATAACCATACACAAGGGGCCTTCCGATATGCAATCGAGTACGTGAAGTACCTTTCTATATACCTCAAGGGTACATGAAAGGCCATTTGATATACCGACGGTACATAGAAGAACCGTGTGAGTCCCAGGATGTAATGTGAACAAATAATGACAGCTTCTATGCTTAACGATGCCTGAACACGTCTCTAACTTATCACTCAAATTGCTAAAAGTTTTAACCTAGTACTATTGTTAATTTATCTTGTGTGTTTAGGTGGAACCATGGAGTGAAAACTTGAATTTAAAGAAGATGCATACTGATCTATATGATGATGCAATTTTTCCTCTTCAATGAAATCTACTTAAGAGAGGGAGAGAGATTTACTTTTCTTCCAAAAAATGCACACCCAAATGCAAATGCAATTCTATCTTTTCAAACGAAAAGTAAAATATCAATGCACCCCAAACAATCTTCAAAGCAAATAAGAAAGAGATCTAGAGAACATATAACATAAATCAAAATGTTTCCTATCTTTTCATGCTTGAAAAAGACACATAAAAACTTAATGGAAAGATGATTTCACTAATGATTCCAAACAAATCTAACTCTCATGTACGCAAAGCTGAAAATAGATATTTCTTCTCAATGAAAGTAAGATCTAGATTTTCAAACAATCATGTACAAAACAAGAAGAAAATCATTCAACAAACTTTCGAATAAATAAAAAGAGAGAGAAAACTAGAACTTCTCTTTGAAATAGACAAGGAAATGAAGCACCAATCTTTCCTACCAAGCACTGAAAAAATCAGTATGCAAAAGGAAACAAGAATCACCCCAAGCAAAGAAAGACTCAAAACAACATGGATCACTCATGCATTCCAAGCCCAAAACAAACCAAAGCCTACACATGAAAATGAAATGTATATTTCCATTCCAATGAATTATATCTACAGAAAAGAGAAAGAAGTTTCAAGCCAAGAAAAGAACGTAAAATCTAATGCAAGAAACAAAAAATCTCAAAGAAAAAAACAATCAAAGTGACTGCAGAATACACAATTCATGGCCGCTAAAGTACACTTCATTTTCATAAAAAAGTAAGCTAAAAACACACAAAAATCAAAATACAGAGTCTGGAATAGGGCCTACCTGGCACCGTGCAAATGAAGCTACTGACAGGTAGTTTTGAGGCAGAACCGCTTCTTGCTCACTAGATTCAGGCGGTGGCACCGCAGGCTGCTAACTGGACATAGGCGGTGGCACCACTCCTTGCCTATAGAACATGTGCGGTTCCCTGTATAAATCCAAAACACAAGGAGAATGAAAGATCAAGTTACAAATTGATCAGATCAAGGTAAATATTGTTGAATTGATTATGGAAATAGAGCATAAAAGACCGAAATAACTTAGATCTGAATATATCTGGAAATTTCAAACCCAAATAATGCAAGTCAAAAAGTAGATCTGATTGAAAAGAGTTGAAGAAAATGGATCCTGGATTCAGACAAGAGTTGCAGACTGAGGAAGATCAGAACAATTGATACACAAATATCCCCAGCAAAGTCACCAGATTTGTTAGCTGGAATATTTCACCTCCTGCAGAAAGCAAGGTGTTCCACTGGTCTAAATGGTTCATATCCAAAACAAATAGAGGACAGAGGTTGAAGACTCTCCCTAGATACTATAGATATCTGGAATACAAGGCTTTGATAGTTCACCTGTGTACCTGCAAGAAAGATCAACATAAAATGAATCAAAGCAACCAGAATATGATCTACTAATCTATGCTAGTGACTAAGGAATGTAGCAACATATATATGTGAAATCACAACAACAACATCATATGTGGGACATAAATAAACTTGTATTAGAAATATGAAGAATTTTGCAACCAAGCCTTAGTGTTGACATGCATCTCCATGAAACCAGCTCTTCATCCCCAAAAGATATGACTCTAGCTCTCTATGCTCTCTCCAAATGATCTTGGGCCAAGGATCAATCCAACAGCATAACAATACCTTCAATGTTCTCTCCTCAACCATGGCTATGAGCTCATATTTATAGGGATTTAATGGATAGGGATGGTTGAGAAATTAGTGGGTGAGGTGGGCTCTAAGATTCTAGGATGAGGGATCTCGAGTTCCAAAAACCCACAGCAGTAGGGATAAGGGATATCTCGAGGCTTATCATCTAAAAGCCTCGAGAAGCTTCTCTTTTTCCCCTTTTACCTAGGGTACCGTACTTCTCCTTCTATGACAGAGCGGTTCTGGTAATAACCGCCTATGGTCCAAGGGAAATGGGTGGTGGCACTACTTGTGGACAATTGGTGAAAGGTGGTGCGAGCAGGGGTACAGATCCTGGACAAAGGGGCATGCGCGGTGCTGGGAATTTGTATGACAGACTGATAAAAACCATTTAGTCTTCACTCCAGAAGTTGGGATTCAGGGCAAGTAGGTATGTCAAAGGTCTTATCACATGATGGTGACAGGATTTTGGTATAACAAGAGGGAGACCTGGCCCTAGTCAAGGCAATGGTGTTTCCTTGACCAGAAGCGTGAGGGAGATAACTGAAAAGCGTGAGACAATCTGCGGACTGACCCATTGAATGGAGGGTGGGGGGAGGGAAATATTTGAATAGGGGCAGGGTTAGTGTGGTAGACTCAATTTTTTTTTGTTCAGAGTATGAAAGCAGGGCGGACCAGGAAACAAATGAAAATGACTCATGGGAATGGGATCATAGCTATAATAACGGGAATGCCACTGCAGATGGAAAATACTTGGGGGAGGTGGATACTTTTGATATTGATGGGATCTAAGGAAGACACATTGCAGAGTACTCTAAACAAAGGCAACGCAAAGTGTGAATGTTGCCAAACTGTTTTTTGTGGGGTGGTGTCTAGAGTCAACGTTGTGGTACGATCTCGTGGATTTTTGGCAAGCCCGAGAAAGTAAATGCTTGATGGTGCTTTCAATTTTAGAGAGTCTGAAAGCATGAAGAAGACTCCAGTGGGGGCTCTTTTTCGTTGGTAGTCTCCTGTTCCCGAAAAAGGATAAAAGTATACATAGGAGAGCCCACCCATCCTTTGGGGGATGAGAGATTTCTTTATCGTTGGTAGTCTAATTAGGCCGAAAAAGGTTAAACCTATACTAACTGGACGATCATTCAGATACTTTTACGAGCATGAACGAAACTAAGTTTGATCGACAATCTTTTCTTGATGAGAAGGTTGGAAAAGAGCTTAAAGACAACCCATAGCGAGATTTTTCGTAAAGTGCGGCCCCTTTGCCCAAGAAAGCATAAAAGTATGCAGAGGGGAACGGTCTTGGCTTGAATATACCAAGGTGCTCCTTTTCATTTGATGGTCTACATGGTTCACAAAATGAGGTAAATGAGACGATGTAGATGCCCTTTCCTATACTTTAGTGAGTGGGAAAGGAAGTAGCTATTCTCGGACATCTTTTCATTGTTTTTAGGAGTAAAAAAGAGCTTAAATGAAAATCAAGTATGGTCAACCGATTGCGGTGGAACAAGCGGTGCCCCATGTCAGGATGGTGGACAGGGGTCCAAAGGTCATTCGCGCAGTATGGATGGAGCAGATGGCTCTCGAACATACCAATACATGCACGAGATAGATCACGACAGAGGCTCACGAGTCGATGCGATATAGGCACACAAATTGAGGTGGCTCTCGGATAGAGGTCAGGAGAGCTGTGTGTGAGTTGCAGTGGATGGACTTGACTACATGTGATGTGAGTGCAAGTCCGAGAGCAGTTATATGCCAAATGCGTGTAAGAGAAAGAAATCGTTTTCTAGAAAATGGTCCAGAGATCTGGGGAAGGTGCAGTGGTTGAATTAGATGGCTATATGTTACAAAAATAAAAATGATGTTCCTTAATGGGCGGTGGCCTAAAAACCCGCATGAGTAGTGGTAGGAAAGAGTGATACAAGTATAGGTCCTCAGACACTTGCATCGCCATGCTATGGCTCGTAAATTAGGGTAGCTTCTAGGAAGCGGTCCCAAAATTTGTTTGTTAAACATGAGATGATGGTCTCATAAGAAGATAGAGGACGAAATTCTGAAACTAGTGGCACAAACGACGTCTCAAACGGACTCCGTATGGTTCTATTATGTCGAACGGGAGAAATTAGGTCAAATAGGGCCTATATAAGGGTGGGGAACACTTTGTGAGGTGTCATTGTCACTGTTAACTATGGAGTTGGATAGGTGGGCCCTAAATATTCATTTGCTGATTTCTCCTATTCCGACCGACGGTTTCCATTTCCATGACTTGCAGGTAAGGACTCTAACTGAATCTCTTCTTTTTGGTGGTTTACATTCTGCATTTGGTCACCCGAAGATCCTCCATGAGCTTGTTGGGATTTCATGGAGCCAAGTCACACCTTTCGAAGGAAAAGGAGCGACCTAGTCACATCTGTGGGGCATTTTTGAGTAAACTGGTCGCTCATTTTTCCCAAATAGGTGCGGCTTGGCCTCTGGGTGATGTTTTTTGATGAGAGCAGTGGTTGACATATGTTTTTTGCTTGTTCAAGATGGCTGAGATTAAGTGGCAAGAGAGAGACTATAAAGACCTCCAGGAGGCATCATTACGAGATGGGCATGTGCATGGTACACTGGCCCATTGTGGTTTACTGAAGTTCATGAGGATACCCCTCATGAAGAGCTTGAGTTTTCTACTGCAAACACTGGTGAGTTTTTGGGATGTTGAGGAGGAGGTTTTCCTCTTCCAGGGCCAGCATATTGAGATCACGCTAGCGGATGTATACTTCCTGAATGGGTTCCCTATGTTGGGAGTTGTTGGTGACTTGGAACCGGTGTTGTCTCGGGGGGAGACATTGGAGGAGCTCTACGATAGGCACTGTTACGCTACTTTGTATGTGCATGGCTGCTACATCCTGATGTGTGACATCGAGGATCTATTGACATGGGTGGTGGTGACATTACTGTTACGTATCTTGGGTTCCACGGGGAGGCAGAAGATATCTGTAGGGTTGCTTCAGCTAGTAGAGCATGCTATGGGAGGCACGTATTATGGGTGGGCTTAGATGTATCTTCAGGCTATTCGACGTCAGCTGAACAAGTTGAAGGCATCTAGAGAAGGATTTTGTTTTGGCTCATTTCTATGTGCTTTCTTTTTTGAGAAAGTACCTACACTGCATCCACACCGGGCTGTGCAGGATAGTGGTCCACGGGAGCCACGGATGTACCGGTGGTGTCAGATGATGATACGGGAGGGTGGCGGTAGAGTGGGCTACTTCTTTACTAAGGATCTGTTAGAGTAGTGGCCTCAGCTTCCAGTGGTGATTGAGGAGTACCCATATGTGGGTATGAACTATCATGGTGATCCTGAGATGCCCCGATCTCCAGGCCAGGAGTGGGGCCCAGCTGGTATGTATGCGTGATGTTTTTATGTTCATCTTTATACATAGTGTAGTTGAGCTAGTTGATAGTTGTACATTGATATATGTGGACTGATGGTGTCCTTGTTTGTGAATGCAAATATTGGTCCCCGCCCGCCACCCGTTGGGAACCCTTGGAGGTGATGGCGGGAGATGGATGGACTGTTGCCACATCTGGAGTAGCTTACTGCTGGGGTCTATGACGATGGTTGGCAACATCTAAGAAATGATGTGATTGCTTCTATTCATAGCTTTCCTCCAAAGTGGACTTCTGTGATGAGGAGGATGGCTATGGCCCGTGAGCACATTCGTCAGGTGGCGAGAGGCGATCTTCCTGCAGAGGAGGAGTCTTTTGAGGAAGATGATGATACTGAGTTAGATTAGCAGCCTAGTGGGGCTGCCCCTAGTGCGTTGGTGCACTTAGGATTTTTTGTGTCGCTATGTATATCCTGTTGAGAAATCATATGTGGCTTCTCATTTTGTACTGGACATATTTAAGACATGGGACTTATCTATTTATATATATATTTTTGACGCACATGGATGCACTTTTATGTGTGTGAGTCTTTTTATGATGATGTGGAATGAAATGCCTAGATGATGTATTATTACACTTGTGTGTGTATTTTTAAATATGATTATGCATGATGTTATGGTTGTATGCTTCCTATATGCGATTGTGAATGTGCCAGTTTAGAATTTCATTAGCCATTTGATCTGCTACACTATTGAGGTTTTTGGGAAGATGTGTGAGTGTGATGGACTCAAATGCTCTAACCATGTGTTTAGTGTGCAGGAATTTTCTAAAGAGGTAGGGATCACGTACTCGATAGTAATTGTTCAACTAAGAAAAAAACAACCGGGAGTCTAAGAAGACATTGAGATGGTGAACGTCTAACTGGAGAGCGGCAGCCAAGAGGCCATTTATACCATCATACTCAGCCTAGTTGTTGGTTACACTGCCTACACATATTTTGTCGATATGGATCAACTCGTGCAATGGGGAGTAGATGACCCATGCAGCCGAGGCAAGGTTTGGAGACCATATGCTTGCTCCATCAACAAATCCCATATACCGGTTTGAGGTGTGCTCCATCTAGAGCAGTGAGAGGAAATGATACATAAGACTCACTTTTGAAAAATGTGTAAAACAAAAAAGGAGAAAGACTATATTACATGACGTACTTTCATCACTCAAAGGGGTGATGTTAGAGGGAAATTCATTTGGACTTTCAAGGGATCAACGGTAATTCCTTTGTGTGACACGATGAACCCTAGGAGATGGTCCGTTGGGACACAGAAAACACACTTGAAAGGGTTCAAGTGGATTTCATGCTTGTGACATCGTAGGAAGACTTGCCACAGGTCGTTTATGTGCTATGTTTGCTTTTGTGACCGTCCAATGAGGTTGTTGAGACAAACCAACATGATGTGAACAAGGTCATGGAAGCAGTGTGTCATGGCATGCTGGAAGGTGGATCCAGTGTTTTTCAGGCCAAAGGGCATGACTCGATACGTGAATGTGCCCCATAGGGTTGTGAATGCTATCTTATAATGGTCTTCTTTCCAGATTTGGATTTGGTTATATCTAGAAAATCCATCCATGAAGGAAAAGGCCTCATGTCTGGCGCATGCATTGATGATCTGATCGATGAAGGGTGTTGGGAAGTTGTCTTTGGGACATGCCCCATTGAGATCATGAAAGTCTATGCAAACATGAATGGTACCCTATTTTTTATTGACAGGAACAGGATTTGAAACCCAAGTGGTGTAGGAAATGGGGTAGATGAAACCGACTATGCGCAGTTTCTCTATCTCGGCTTTGACTACGACCACTTTGAAAGGGTGAATCATTCGTTGCTTTTGGCATATGGGGGCCACATCAGGCCATGTGTCGATGTGGTGTTCCACGATGGATGGATATAAGTCGGGAATTTTAGTATAAGACCAGGCGAAGATGTCGCAGAATTCTTGGAAGAGAGCTTTGTAGGCAGCGACTTCTTTCATGGAGTAGGATGCCCCCAGCATGATTTCTTCAACAACCTTGGGATTGGTTGAGATGTTGATTTTGATGGTGGGTGAGATGTTGGCCATGTTCCCTTCTTCGAAGGTGTCTGGTGCCGAGATGGGGTTCTTGAACCAGTCGACTTTCCCATGGATGAAATCTTTGGTTTCCACGGAAAACTGGCCAGACTGCGACACAAGTTCTTCGGGGTGGAAGAACGAGTGATGGTGCATGTTGTCCCATGGGTACTTTGGGGTGGTTAAAGCTTCAAGTAGCTCCTCATCATTGTGGAAGCAACGAATAGAAAGGTCTGATGGATCGTCGTTGGAGGTGGAGATGAGCGGGTCAGTTGGACTAGACATCATGTAAATGGACATGGTGTTTGAAGAAGGAGGTGGGGGGTGAACTTCTTCGATCAGGGTGATCTCAAAATATAGGGAATGTTGATGGAGGTTGGCTAAAGACATTAAAAATTTGGGCAAGTTTTGGCAATGGTGAGAATAATGCCCATACAAACAACAGAGGGCACAAGCATGGTTTGTTCTTAGTGACTTGTTTCTGACTATTGGCGCGGTTTGAAGTTCAACCACGGGGAGGTTTTCAGTTGTATCCATGACATCCAAATGTGCACAGATCATTCGAATCTCAAGGTAGTTCTGAGTTGGATGGCCCTGTTGCTCATAGATGGCACAAGGTGGGATTTTCCAAGGTTCTACGGGTGGATTTCGCATTCTTTCCCCTGGCCCTTTTCAGGCGGGGCGATGCAGGTGTGGGTGTGGTGGTTGGTTTTTGTGGACCAGGTGGAGGATGGGACTCGACTGCAATGGGATACACAAGTGTTAATAATACCTAGGGAATTAATGGTTGAGTTGGTGGATCAAGATACCACACAAGAACTCTCAATGTAAATTTGGGTAGGTTTAAGGTGGCCATTACCGGCTTGCTCATGACACCAGGCGGGGGAAAGAGGAAGGGAATTGTATGGACTGGAGAGGAGCCCAGATAACTCCCTGCTAGTTGTATGTGGGGGTGCAATTGTGGTTGCCCCTGCATGTAATGCTGCAGCTACAGATGATGTTATGGCTGCTGTTGATGTTGCAGCTGCATACAATATTGTGGTTGCAGTTGGGGCTGCGGCTATGGTTGCTGTTTGGGTGCAACGATGCTGGATGAGGGCATGCACAAATACACAGTCTCATTTTGTGTCAGTGGTGGTGACACTAAGGGGAAATGAGCCTTCATGGTGGTATTGGCAAAGAACCCAGGACCCACATTCAACAATGGGGAGGCTGGTGTGTTGTCAACCATGGTGTTGATTGCAGGGACAACATTGGCATGTGTGGTCATCCCTTGTCGCTCAATGGTGGTGATGGTAGGGATAATGTTGGTGGGTGCTGTTAACCCTTGCGGATCAACCGTCACAATCTTCCCTTCATGGGGGAACATCATGAGACGAAAGATAGTTGATGCGACAGCTCTCATGGCATACATATAACTTCTTCCGAGAAGGAGGTTATAGTCCATTTGAGCATTGAAAACCTCTATGTCAATCAGAAATTTCTTCCTGGCTAATGTGATGGGGACATGGGGGAGGATTCCTTGGGATTTAGTGGGATGGCCATCATAATCCCATAGAGTTGTGGAGGATGGTTGTAGAATTAGGGATCCAAGTTTTTGCTAGACTAGGGTAGACATAATGCACGTAGATGCCCCCTCATTCACTATGCACCGATGCATAACCAAATTCTAGATAGACACCGGGATTTGGAAGGTGATGGTAGATGACATGTGTGGTTCTCCATTCTCCATGTCGAATGTGATCAACTTGGAGTTAGAGGAGTCTATGCCCTCAAGGCCAGATAGTAAGGCTTTTTGCTACATTGGGCATGTTTTGAGCACCTCCAGAGCAGACATGGCCATTGGTGTTTGGGCCAAATCATCCACGTTTCTATAGTTGATTGCAGCTCTAGCCGTGGCATTATTGGCAACTCGACATATGGGGGGGGGCAGGGGAAAGGGGGTAACTGAAGAGGTGCATTGATCGGTTTGGATGTAGATGTCATTGATGTGTCGACAGGTTTAATTGTGGTTTTGTACTGATTCCGTCTGGTTTGTAGGTTGACCTCTTCAGTCGTCATGGCTAGCAGGTGGTGGACACTTGTTTCGGCCGTGGGAGGTGCCCCCAGAGCGTTGGGATTGGGTTGGGGAGGGGGTGTGGTTGCCACCAATCCTTGGAATGGTAATGGGTTCTAAAGCACCATAGGAGGAGGTGCTTGTGGTATCGAGTTGGGTTGGGCTTGGTCCGTTGTGTTGGTGGCATGTTGAACCTCGTTCTGAATGGCCTACTTCACGCGACCCATGAAGGGACACTCGAATGTGTAGTGCCCGTAGACCTCACAGAGTGTGCATGGTTGGTTTATATGCAATGGAGCGTTGCATCTTGGTGCATTTGGTTGTGGAGGATTTTGGGCCGGTCGTTTTGCCGCGGCATTGTTGGGAGGGTTTGGTTGTTAACCACCTCCATGTGGTTAATTATTGGCTTGGTTTTAGGGTCGGTTATTCCTAGCCTGCCCTTGTTGATTATTGGGGGCTGGCTGGTTGGGACGGTTTTGTTGTGCAAACACTTGTCCCTGTGGAAATTGAACCCAGGTGTTAGAACAATTACACTCACAAAAAGTTGCCAATTACACATGCAAATTACACACAAAGGAGACTGAATATGGAGCAGAACACTAATATGTATTGAATAAGTGCACAATAGCCAACCTTGTGAAGTCATAGGCTACCATAATAAATAATTACATGAGAGATTCGAATGCATTGGGATTCCATTCGAATTAGTCAAAAGTAGGCTTACTAAATCTAAGCAAATCCCCCATAGGTGCATAAAGCAGTTTCCAAATCTGTCTAGGAGCTCACGAATTGGAAAAATCAATTAGGAAAGATAATAGGTGATGGAAGGAAAACTCATACACGCTTTTATTAGGAGAAAAGAGTGGAGGATGATGAGGACAAAAAACAAGTTAACTTCACCTAGTCATACTTTCCCAATTGCCTTAAAACTCAGTAAAAGCAACAATAAAGCAGAAAAAGCAGATATACACTAGGGAGGTTCAGGAATAAATTAGAATTGATTCCAATAGGTTTCCCAAGCACTCCATGACTCAATTTTAGCAAGTTTGACCATCTAGGACATGTGGAGGACAACTTGCATAGAGTGGAATATGGAAACTAGACAAATAAGAAAAAAATGGATTAATTAATGTCTAAGGTAGCTAACTATGGGTTGATTATTCTAACACTTCCCCTTAAGCATCAATTATGAGTAAAATATCAAAAAATTATAGGGCCTAGCAACAAGGCTTAGTCACCCTTTACATACTGCATGTCCATTTAAACAAGGAAAGAGGTGAAAACTCAGTGGGAAAAATCCTCCCTTAAACATGGACAGTAAAACAAAATTTGAAAATATTGTCATCCATCATGCTTCACAGCATGATCAGCAATCCCCAGTAGTGATTTGAGATTGCTGAAAGTATTCTCACAAAAAAATTTGGTGAAGATGTCTGCTACTTGTTCTGAAGATGAACATAAGAGTAGGTGAATGGTGCCATCATGCACAAGTTGTCTGATGTAGACCATATGGATCTCAATGTGTTTGGTTCTGTGTCTCTGAACTAGATCATTGCAGATTTGAATGGTACTTTGATTATCAAAATAGATAGTAGTTGAGTATTCTGATTAGAAGCCACACTCACCAAGTAACCCCTGCAACCATAAACATTGAGTTGTTGCATTTACAACTCCTCTGCACTTTGCTTCTGTAGATGAGAGTGCAATGACACTCCATTTCTTGCTTGACCAGCTGATTAGTCCTTCAGCAAGCATGAACACATATCTTGATGTTGAATTTCGATTTGTGTTGTCACCTGCCCAATCACTGTTAGTAAACCCAATCAAATCAAGATCAGATTTACCTTTGTAGAAGATCCCATGAGTCCTTGTTCCCTGAACAAAGTTAAGTGTAACGTCCCCAACCCTCCGACCGACGAAGAGGATGCTACTATATTCCAAATCATCCGGGCATCTAGCCCCATGAACATGAACATGCATACATATAATGCTGAAGGAATGAAACTTAAATACATAAACATATTACAAGCGTAATCTTTCATATACACAACGAAAACGAAACATATCGATCAACACTCTTGCATATACAAATCAACATTTAACATGTATAACACCATTCGTCAATGGTTATTATAACTGCAAATACAAGTTAGGCAAGAATACTTATCTTATAAAGAGTTTATTTCGTAACCAGTTACATCGCTGCAACGTTCCACCCAACCATAGGCCCGCGTGCTCTTAAACCTCTCAGTAATGCTACCACCCCCCCGCCAGGCAAGACTCCCCAAGGAATAAGGAACTAACAGGCTTACACATAGCCAAAGTAACAACACCACAAGGGTACATAGTTCAGCCAAGCCAACACGGTTGGATTTATCAGGTGAATAGCAGATCAACCAAGCCAATAGAGTTGGGTTTATCAGGCCATCTAAGAGCTGGGAAAAGCTAATGCTAAGCTGGTGAGCTCATTGAAGAGTTTTAGACACCAACACCAAAACCATCCTGGAATCTAGAACACCCACACACACCCAACACAAGGAAGTCAGTCCCTTCTCTGCAGTGTAGTCCCTCGGACCCTGATCTTCCCTCCAGTGCTCTTCAGGGGTTGTGGAGAAGAAATCCAACTCAGTCGCTCTATCTGTGTGGTTCTCAACCCACTAGGTTTATCAAGCACCTCAAGCCCTCATTCACCAACCCAAAATATCCTGGGGACAAATCCACTGCATGCAAGCAGCCAAACAACTATTCAAGCGTTACAGGGGAAAACACAATCAAACCAACATGGAAAACAACAGTTAACACACTCACATGAACCCACAACAAACCAATATTCAATACCATCGCTGTTAGACTTACACAGACTGAAAAATGGTTAAAAAGACACGACCAACATTCACAGCTTAGCGTGTATTCACAGGAAAAATCACCCCGATCTTCTACCAATGCCGCATTGTAGGTGAATCAGTCAACAATGCGTGGGGAAAACTGCACCCATCAATTCATGGGCAAAATCCCAATAATTTCCACTCACGATCCACTATGATGGATGAAAAATAATACATAGTCCAATGCGTGGAGGCAAAAGTTGGTTCTCTGTGTGGATTGAAAGAACACAACTACAAACCAGCAATTAGCGCTAGAGAGGGGAGGCGAACCCCAACACAATGGATGGTAAAACATTTTATCCCCCGTCCTACATGAGGAAGACAAATAGCCATGATATTAGGGAGTGGGAACAATGGTCCCTACGTCGTGGAGAGGAGAGCAAGTGTGGGCATGGTACTGGTCTTCCTGCTAGCCAATCGCTGCCTCAACTAACAAAAAGGAAAATAACCAAGGGTGGTGGTGACACATAGTTTTCCCCTGTGACTCAATGTTCCACATCCCCCTTTCCTTGTCCTTTGGAATCATGCCCCTTCTCAATTTAGTTGCTACGAACATAGCTGGTTGGGATATTTAATTAAAAAGTGTGTTTACATGATGCCACAATTAAATATATGCCACATGTCCCGATATACCATCGGTGACCATTCCTAATCAGAAACACAACATAACCAAATCTATGGTGGGGCCTTGGCCTTTAGCTCCGCACCAAGATTATTTACAACATATGTATCCTATGTACTTCAATGCAAGTGGGGTTAGAACCAGGGTATTACATTCCCCTCCCTTTTCAATAGCACTGCCCTCAGTGCTTTACAAAATTTGAACAAAATGCTACACTGATACCACCTCAGTGTTTCGAAGGATTGAACAAAAATGGATGTGCCAATCGCATGGCATCCTCTAGCTCCCACGTAGCCTCTTCAGGTCCATAATGCTCCCACTGCACCTTTACTGCCCTATGGCTTGGTTCCGGAGCATTGTGACCTTCCTGTCGAGGATGCACATTGGCTCGATTTGGAACTCTCCCTCGGGTTCCACCTGAATCACATCCCAATTTATCACATGGTTAGGATCATGTACATATTTATTAAGCAAAGAAACATGAAAAACATTATGAGCTCTAGTATTAGCAGGCAATGCAAGCCTATATGCAACAGGCCCTATTCTCTCAAGCACTTCAAACGGGCCACAATATCTAGGTGACAGCTTGGCACTACTTCCAAGCTTCAAGGAACTTTTATTTACCCTCACTCTGAGGTAAACATGATCCCCAACACTGAACTCCCTGTTCATCCTATGCTTATCTACATAGCTTTTTTGTCTGTCCTATGCTGCTTTCAGATTCTGCATAATCTTTACAAATTCTTGCTCCATTTCCTTGAGCAATTCTGGTCCAAGCACAACTTTGTTCATTGGGTTGTCCCAAGTCACTGGTTTCTTGCACCGTCTTCCATACAAAGCTTTATACGGACTCATCCCCAAGGATTCTTGTTGTCCATTGTTGTAAGCAAACTCTACCAAGTGTAAGTAATCTTCCCACTTGGTTGGTTTTTCCATCACATACATGCAAAGCATATCTTCAAGCACTTGATTCACTCTTTCATTTTCCCATCTGTCTGAGGATGGTATACAGTGATAAAGTTTAACTTTGTACCCAAATTTGCAAACAATCCCTTCCAAAAATTGGAAGTGAACTTGACATCTTTGTCAGAAATTATTGCCCTCGGCAGTCCATGCAATTTGAAAATATCATTCATGAAAATCTTTGCAATGTCATCAGTCTTGTGCGTAGACTTCACTGGTATAAAATGTGCTGCCTTAGTCAACTTGTCCACCACAATTATGATGGAATCATGTTGTCTCCATGTCATCGGAAATCCTATAATAAAATCCATGGAAATAACTTCCCATTTCCATTTCGGAATGGGTATAGGTTGCAGCAAACCTGCTGGATGTTGATGCTCAACCTTTACCCATTGACATTTCATGCACCTTGAAATGTATTCAGCCATGTCCTTTTTCATACTTGGCCAAAAGTACTGCTTTCTAGCTGTAGCAATTGTCTTCTGATATCCTAGGTGACCAGAATACGGAGCTTGATGGATTTCATCCATAACAATTCTCCTCAAATCTGCTAGATTCGAAATATAAATTCTGCCTTTAAAAGTGAGAATTCCATCTTCTTCCAATTTATATCGCTCATACCTCTTCTCG
The DNA here is from genome assembly GCA_001517045.1 of Pseudotsuga menziesii. Classification (NCBI taxonomy): domain Eukaryota; kingdom Viridiplantae; phylum Streptophyta; class Pinopsida; order Pinales; family Pinaceae; genus Pseudotsuga; species Pseudotsuga menziesii. Next base: position 108,920 of record LPNX011161950.1, on the reverse strand, counting down.
AGACTTTGCTGCTGCAGTTTGTCTTTTACCTGCTCATACAATTTGTCTTTGGAAACATGATTAACAATCTACTACTTCAAATCTGATTGGCAAATACTAAGAGATGCCACATGCATTTCCTGTACCTTCCTCCTGAGTGCATCGGCTACCTTGTTTTCTTTCCCTTTTATTGCTTGATTTCAAAATCAAACTCACATAAAAATTCTAGCCATCTTGCTTGCCTAGCATTCAAAGTAGGCTGATAAAATAAATATTTCAGTCCACAGTGATCCGTTATGAGTTCAAATCTTCTATCCATCAAGTAATGTCTCCACATCTTGAGGGCATGTACTATGGCTGCAACCTCTAGATCATGAGTGGCATAGTTCTTCTCATGCTCCTTCAACTTTCTTGACTCATAACATATCACATGGTTGTCTTGCATAAGGACTCCTCCAAGCCCTTGTCCGCATGCATCGGTACACACCACAAAATATTTTTTCGGGTCTGCAACTTTCAATATGGGTGCACTGGTGAGGAGATTCTTCAATCGCTGGAAGCTTTCTTCACACCTTGATGTCCATTCAAATTTCATCCCATTCTTTTGCAAAGAAGTGATGGCATGTGCAACTTTGGAAAATCCTTCAATGAATCTCCTGTAGTATCCTGCAAGTCCCATAAAAGATATTACATCTGTCACATTTCTTGGAGTAGGCCAATTCATAATGGCATCAATCTTTTCAGGGTCCATAGATATACCTTCCTCTGAGATAATGTGACCCAAATACTGAATTCTATCTCTATAGAAGTCAAACTTGCTTAGTTTTGCATACAGCTGATGCTCCCTGAGTAATTTCAATGTAAATCTCAAATGCTCTTCATGTTCTTCCTCATTCTTAGAATAAACAAGAATGTCATCAAGGAAAACAAGAACAAACTTGTCCAAATACCTGCTGAAGAAACCATTCATAAGGCACATAAATGTAGCTGGTGCATTTGTGAGACCAAATGGTACCACTAAAAACTCATAATGCCCATACCTGGTCCTGAAGGCCATCTTATGAATGTCTTCATCCTTGATCCTCACCTGATGGTAACCAGACCTCAAGTAAATCTTGGAAAATACCTTTGCTCTTCTCATCTGGTCAAAGAGGTCATCAATACTAGGCAAAGGATATTTATTCTTCACATTAACCTTGTTCAATTGTCTGTAATCAATACACAATCTAAGTGTACCATATTTCTTCTTTACAAACAGAACTGGTGCTCCCCACTGAGACACACTCAGCCAGATGTACTTCTTTTCCAACAACTCTTGTGGTTACATCTTTAGCTCTAGTATCTCTAGTGTACTCATCCTGTAGGGTGTCTTCGACACTGGTGCTACTCCTGTCACAAGTTCAATAGTGAAATCAATGTCCCTCTTTGGAGGAAGCCCTAGAATCTCATCAGGAAACACATCCTTGAATTCTTGTAACACCTGATAGTCCTCCAAATTAGGAGTTTCATCCCCTGTTCGTTTCAGAATATGAGCTGCGTACAACTGGCAACCTTTCCTACAGAACTTCTTTAGCTGCATTGCTGAAACCTGCCTTACTGAAATTACCTTTGGAATACCTTTCACAACTACCGCGTTTCCTTCTTCATTCATGCATTCAAAAGTCTTGTTATAACAGTCAAGCTTTACTCTATGAGCTTCTAACCAATCCATTCCAATGAGAACATCATAGGAACCAAGCGGTAGAACATTCAGATCTACACAAGTGACCAATCCATTCATGACCAATGGACATTTCTCTACCACTTCACTAACCTTTCTCCTAGTTCCAGTGGCTAGCTGAACTAATCAAGATTTTCTATGCTTTACCTTCTTAAAAGCACAAATCTCCACTACTCTAGGAGTAATGTAATTGTGAGTAGAACCAGGGTTAATCAAAATAGAAACAGATTGCTCAACAATCTTACCTGCTACTTCAACCACAGTTGACTGGTGATCTGCTTGGCGGTCCTCCAGTGCTGCATAAATCCTAGGGACTGCCCTTGCTACCTGACCCACTGCTTCTGCTTCTTGAATATTGTAAGCTGACCTTGCACTCTCATTCTCGAGTGGAGAATTTCTACGCAAGTGAGGTCCTTCACATTTCCAACATTTGAGTGGACCTTTATTCGGATGTGGCTCTTTAGGCTTTCCACCTGTCACTCCAACTGGATCACTCGCAGCTTGGGATGGCTGCTTCTGCTGATTCCTAAATCTAGAAGGTTTGAAACCTTTCTTTCTTTGGTCAAACTTTTCATTCTTCTTGTCTTTCCATGCCTTATGGTAATCAAGTTTTCCTTTACTTTGCTCATAGCAATACTTAGCTTTTCTTATTGCTTCCTCGAGAGTTCTCAGCTCATAGAACTCAATTCTATCTTTGTAAGCTTGAGGCAATCCACTTAGGAACCACTGGATCTTCACTCTTTCATCTCTGATGTACCAGACATACCTCAACAATTCCAAGAATTTGTTTGCATATTCATCCATGGTTTGCTTTTCCAATCTCAGCTCATGGAACTCCTTGATCTTGTAATCATAATACCTGTCAGAAAGGTATTTCTGCCTGAAAAAATTCTTGAACTATTTCCACTTCAGTTTCCTTTCACTGATCTTATTTACCTGCTTGAAGTGTTCCCACCAAATGGATGCCCTTCCATTTAGATTGAATATGGCAACTTGTGCCTTCATGTTTCCTGAATAATCCTGCACCTGAAAGTACTTCTTTATCCCAAGAAGCCAAGCCTCATCTTCTTGTACCATCTTTATCTCACCATCAAATGTAGGAGGTTTAGCTTTCCTAAAATCATCTTGAGAGCGATCCCTAAGGTGCCTTCTTCTTTTCCTTTTATGAGGAGATGAACTTGTATCTCCATTGGATTATTCGGAGTCAGACGATCCATTGGAAGTCCTTCTCCTTCTCCTAGTGCTGCTCTTACTGCCTTCTGGTCTTGATGTACCTCATCTAGAATCTATCTTTTTCTGCAAGTCTGTCAAATTTTCCAATATGGCAGCATTCAACTGATGTTGTTCTTCATGGGCTTTAATTAAGCTTCTCATGGTGGCTGCAACATCTGACAGCGTCTCTTGGAATCTCCTTCCATTGGACTCAATGTCATCATTCCTATTACGGACATTTTCTCCCATGGCATCGTCTAATCGCTCGTAAGAATCCCGAGCATCATACCCATCATGGGTTCTCATGACTGAACCACCTCTGGATTTACCACACTGTTCTTTCTGGAGTACTGCTCTTGGAAGTTATCTATAGCTTTGCAATATGTTAGTAGCAAACTATTAGATGCATAGTATTAATATAAATCAAAATACTTACCTTTTTGGGAAAAATTTACAAAACAAAAATTATGCTAAAACACAGAATTTTCTTTATTCCTTTTTCAGCCCTATGACCATGGATAGTCCGTTGAATCTACTGAAAATTGACTAAAAGACAGTCAAAAACTGCCCAAAAATCACTGAGAAATGCCCCCTAAAAAAAAAAGAACCCAAATCACCTTAGGCCCAATCGGACCTCTTCTCAACTAATTCTCCGACATTGTGGGGGTCAAAACAACTAACTCATTAGCGGTCTATTTCTTGTTCTCCTTTTAGTGTCTCGATGACGAAACAACCAAACCCCCAATCCGTATCGGTGAGCGAAACAACTGTGCATCGGGTGCATAGTCCTTTTTGTAGCCGCAATGGCGGAAAGTGATCTTCCTACCGTTTCTGCAGGAAAAAATCTAGACTTTCGATCGTCGAGTTGCTTGTCTAATTCCTTCTGCATATCAGGCCTGTAGTGGTCTATCATTCCAAAATGGTGGCCAACAATCCCCTTATAATTTTCGTGGATCATAGTTTTGACGACGGTCAGAACGTCATCTCACTGTGTCATCAGAATCTCAGTCCTCTAGGCGTCCACAACGGTGGAAAACCAATCAACTATTTTCCGCTGATCCTGTTCATTACTGCTTTGGCGTCGATGACTGGAGGATAGGTGCATTGGTGAGATAGTCAACTAAGAAGCCGCAACGATGGATCACCTTCATTGAAATTTTTTCGATTGGCGATCCGATCCTCTAACATTTCCCGATGGCCGATGATCTTGTGCCTTAGAGAAAATTTGAATTTTCTTCCGGCCTTGTATTCCGTGGCATTGGATTTTCCATCTTCTATTCATCAGCAACTACATTAACTAGGTGCTAATGAAATAGTTCCATTGGCAGCCGCAAGGGCAGCCCCCATCTTCGATCTTCTTCTGAAATGGCGGTGCACGAACCACCAACTTCCACCGATCTAAACAGCTAACCATCACCGATCATCGATGGCCTCAATAGTTATAAATTGTTTTTTGGAAATTTCCTCTTTTGTTGGTGAAAAATTTCTCTATCTTCCACTGACTCTGTCAGCTCCATAATCCACTAACACCTCAGCATCAGTGAGTGGAATACTAAAGCATCGGCGGGTTAGTTCATTTAGCAGCCGTAATGGCGGCTCAGCATCTTTGATCTTCTTCCGATTGGTGGCCCAATATACTAATGCTTTTCGATCGGTGAATTGATTTTGACCGACATCGATAGTCAGAGCTTTTCCCCGTTAGAAGACTAGTGCTCTAGGCTTCTGCAACGACAGACGCACGAAGCACTATCTTCTTCTGATAGACGACGATTTCGGGCCTTAGCAAAATTTTTAAATTTTCTTTCTTTACGGTGTCAATGGTCAGACTTCTAATCATCGGAGTGTTAGTCCACATGGCAGCCACAACGACAAACTGACAAACAGCTAAGTTCTTTTGCGGTGTCGGTGAACCCAACCACTATATTCCCTCGACGGCATCGACGGTCTAAATAAATAAATTTCACCAAAGGTCAATAGCGGGCATTTCTTTGACTACATCAAGCAAGCGTTTGAACAGTATTCAACTGATCTTTGCCAAAACTATGACTCCCACATCCGCTAAGTTTCGCTGATGGCTGACAAAACCTAGAAAATTTTCCATAATTTTCTTCCAACTGTCCTCTGTCGGGCGTGTTTCCGCCTAGCTCTCCACTACATCGGAAGTCCTTCCCACTAAGTGTTCCGATGAACTGACAGTTCAAACACTTAGACAAATTTTGTGAATTTTTTTCAGTCATTCACTGATTTCTTCCTAGGAAGAAGGCAACATGCCTCTGCTAACTGGTCTTTCATGGCCTGTAGAGGCCCATGCTGTAACCTGCAAGCTTTGATACCACACTGTAACGTCCCCAACCCTCCGGCCGGCAAAGAGGACGCTACTATACGCCAAATCATTCGGGCATCTAGCCCCATGAACATGAACATGCATACATATAATGCTGAAGGAATGAAACTTAAAGACATAAACATATTACAAGCATAATATTTCATATGCATAGCGGAAACGAAACATTTAACATGTATAACACCGTTCATCAATGGTTATTATAATTGCAGATACAAGTTAGGCAAGAATACTTATCTTATAAAGAGCTTGTTCTGCAACCAGCTACGTCACTGCAAGGTTCCACCCAACCATAGGCCCGCGTGCTCTTAAACCTCTCAGCAACGCTGCCACCCCCGAGGCGGGCAAGACTCCCTAAAGAATAAGGAACTAACAGGCGTACACATAGCCAAAGTAACAACACCACAAGGGTACACAGTTCAGCCAAGCCAACACGGTTGGGTTTATTAGGTGAACAGTAGATCAGCCAAGCCAACAGAGTTGGGTTTATCAAGCCATCCAAGAGCTGGGAAAGGCTAATGCTAAGTTGGTGAGCTCATTGAAGAGCTGCAGACACCAACACCAGAACCAGCATGGATTCTAGAACACCCACACACACCCAACACAAGAAAGGCAGTCCCTTCTCTACAACGCAGTCCCTCGGACCCTGATCTTCCCTCCAGTGCTCTTCAGGGGTTGTGGAGAAGAAATCCAGCTCAGTCGCTCTGTCCATGTGGTTCTCAACCCACCAGGTTTATCAAGCACCTCAGGCCCTCATTCACCAACCCAAAATAGTTTGGGGAGAAATCCACTGCATGCAAGCAGCCAAACAACTATTCAAGCATTACAGGGAAAAACACAGTCAATCCAACATGGAAAACAACAGTTAACACACTCACATGAACCCAAAGCAAACCAATCTTCAATACCATCACTGTGAGACTTACACTGACCAAAAAATGGTTAAAAAGGCATAGCCAACATTCACAGCTTAGCATGGATTCACAGGAGAAATCACCCTAATCTTCTACCAATGCCGCATTGTAGGTGACTCAGTCAACAATGCATGGGGAAAACCGCACCCATCAATTCGTGGGAAAAATCCCAATAATTTCCACTCATGATCCGCTATGATGGATGAAAAACAATACATAGTCCAATGCATGGAAGCAGAAGTTGGTTCTCTGTGTGGATTGAAAGAATAGAACTATGGACCGGCAATTAGCACTAGAGAGGAGAGGCGAACCCCAACACAATGGATGGTAAATTTTTTTATCCCTTGTCCTGCATGAGGAAGACGAATAGCCATGATCCGAGGGAGTGGGCAGAATGGTCCCTACATCGTGGAGAGGAGAGCAAGCATGGGCGTGGTAGTGGTGTTCCTGCCAGCCAATCACTACCTCAATAACAAAAAGGAAAATAACCAAGGGTGGTGGTGACACATAGTTTTCCCCCATGACTCAATTTTCCACATCCCCCTTTCCTTATCCTTTGGAATCATGCCCCTTCTCAATTTAGTTGCTGCAAACATAGTTGGTTGGGTTATTTAATTAAAAAACATGTTTACATGATGCCACAATTAAACATATGCCACATGTCCCGATATACCATTGGTGACCATTCCTAATTAGAAACACAACATAACCAAATCTATGGTGGGGCCTTGGCCTTTAGCTCTGCACCAAGATTATTTACAACATATGTATCCTATGTACTTCAATGCAAGCGGGGTTAGAACCGGGGTATTACATTAAGGATCCTTTTGGCTGCTCTCCAATGGATATCATGAGGCTGATCCATGTATCTTGAAGCCACACTTACTGCATAAGAAATATCAGGTTGAGTATGTGTAAGGTACAACAAACACCCAATCAGTTGCCTATACAGTGTATTATTTACCATAGGAGAAGAACCTGCTCTTTCAAGCTTAACTCCTGAAAGGAAGGGAGTCTTGCTTGGCTTGCAATATTTCATGTAGAACTTTTTCAGCAAATCCAAAGCATACTTGGACTGATGTACTTTTACTCCATGTTTGGTTTGAGCAATCTCTAGACCCAAGAATTGGCTCAATAACCCCAAATCAGTCATAGAAAATGCATGGTTCATTGCATCCTTCAAGGAGGCAATTTCATCCTTTGAGCTTCCTGTAATGAGAAGGTCATCCACATACAAGAAAATAATCATCAAAGAACCATGAATCAGCTTCAAATAAACATTAGGCTAAGACTTGCATCGAACAAAACTCAATGATAGTAGAAGCCATCAATCTTGGCATACCAAGCCCTGGGGGCTTTCTTAAGCCCATACAATGATTTCTTTAGCCTGCGCATAAGAGATGAATTAGTAACAAAGCCTTGAGGCTGCTGCATGTAAATATCTTCAGTAAGATCTCCATTCAAGAAAGTACACTTCACATCCATGTGATGTACCTCCCACTGCTTCGAAGCTGCAATGGCTAAGGCTAGCCTGATGGAGTCCATCTTTGCCACTGGTGCAAAGGTCTCATTGTATTCTATACCATGTACTTGTGAGTATCCCTTGGCTACCAATCTTGACTTATATTTTAAAGGTGAACCATCAGCAGCAAACTTAGTTTTGAAAACCCACTTACATTGAATTATCTTCCTCCTTGGGGGAAGATCAACCAGCTCCCAAGTGTTGTTCTTCTGGAATGAGCTGAATTCTTCTTTCATGGCTGTTTTCCATCTTGGATCATGTGCTGCATCTTCATATGTCTATGGGTCTGATTCAACCATCAGATAGCATTTCTTTGCAAACAAAGGGTCTTTCAGACACATGGCACTCTCAAACTGAGAGCTAGTCCTCCTAGAATCACTAGGATTTCCAGCTAGTTCCCCAGCTGCATGGATGGTGTTTATTGCCCATTTTGGTCTTGTAGGAATATTAGGATCTACAATTAAATCATTATTAGCAGACATATCAGAATCAACAAACTCATTTATCTCTTCACTTACATTCAGTGGTTTTGGTGGTGAAGAAGACTCTCCAACTTCAACTGCTGCTAAAGGCTCTTCTTGGAACTGAACACTCCTTTGAATGAAGGATTTGTTTGTGCTCAAATTGATCAGCTTGTATGCTTTTGAATCTTTAGAGTACCTATTGGCAGTCAGCATCAACCCCTTCATTTCTCATTCGGATGAAGGGAGATCAGCTCTCTTTTAAAATTATAAAAGAGTGCCTTCAGAATCTTTGATTCTGAAGGTACTCTCAATTGGAGAAGAGTAAAATGACATGTAAAAAGTTGATGAAAACATTTTCATAAATTTGGTAGTTAGCAGCTGTCAGTTTCATAAATTTTTATATAATCAATTTTATTATTAAGTTAAATTTATCTGATTATATATGATTTAAGAAAACTTAAAGGGATAGTATGCTAAATGGGAATCAACGAACCACATTTTGAATTTGTTTGAAGCTGGATATGGATGAGGTATTATGAGTTCTAAACTCCTAGAACTAAAGGTGACTTATTAAATTAAAACTCTTATTAAACCTAACGTTCACATTTCATATGTAATATCTTACCATGACTTTGTAAAAAATTGTATATATAGTTAGTAAATAAATGACTATCATATGGAAATATTCATATGTTATAGTTTTATAACTTAGTATCCTATCAAAATTTGATTTCGGATATTAATCGATGGGTTTCTGGAAATTTTTAAAACTAGATTTATGAAATTTTATGTATATACATGGCATAAATATTAAATCGGGTCATTAGTTAGTTGTCATGCAAAACATTAGGGTGTATGGTTTCGATACTATATCACCTTGTCGATAAACGCTACCACCTTTCATGAATAATCTGGAAGAGACCATCAATTGACAGCATTTACGAAGTTACATGATCCATATGTCAAATTAATAACGCCTGTTACTTGGATCACTGTGTTGGCTTGGAGATTTGGTTAACACCTCATGATTAACTGACAGTTGTGAATATATTGATGAATCGAATCAGTAGGATTTAATGTTGATAACCATTTCATTTCATAGCGATGTACAAGTTCATCATGACCACTGTGTGTAATCAATGTCTTTATTTACGATCCATCAATCACACGATCCCTGATATGTCGAATTGGTTAAGTTTTATTGTTAGTCATGATTAAACATGCATGTATCATAACAGAACATTGGCTATAGCATTCATCATCACTAAGTTCGGCTAAATGGCCAAATTTAGAGCACCCATGTCTGTCAGATTTGAAGCATGTGAAGTTTTGATATTTCGCATCATGTCATGCACTTGGATACCTATCCCCTCCCTCTTCACATTTCCGTTCATTCCATTTCGAAACCAATATAGTGTTGAGGAAGCTATGGCTCCACTGAATTCTTTTGAAATCTCAGGTTCAGAGCTAGTAGAAGCAGATGAGAAGGTCGCCTTGCTATTTGAAAAAGTTGGGTGGGGGCAGTTCTTTAAGTGTTTTGATGGCCATAACGCAGAGGTGACCAAACTGTTTGCCTTGAATTTAAAACAAGATGTTGCACATATCGGGGGTTTTAAGTTCATCGTTAACTAAGACAAAATCGTAGAGGAAACAAAGCTCCCACAAGTTGGAGAGCATTGGTTCAAAGGTGGTAAGGTTAATAAAAATAAGTGTTTATCCTTGCTGCTGCCATTACCAGATAGTGCAAAACTGAAGATAGGGGTTTCTGTCAAGTTCCTGAAGCCTGAATGGCGAGCCTTCTATGAGATTTTGGCTAGGTATGTGTCCTACAATGGACGTTTTTCTCACCTACACTATTACTACCTAAGACTCCTATTAGACTAAAGGGCTGTAGGCTTAATCTACCATTTTATCTGTGGCAAGGTTTGAAAAAAATGTCGTATGCGGTTCAAAGTTTCGACAACCCTGATAGAAGTTTATTTCACCATGGTTTAGTCAAAATCATAATACAGCATCAACTATATTTGAATGGTAATTCGTGGGATGAATTTTTAACTGAATGTCACTTGGGGCCGACTCAATACTGGCCGAACCCCTCCCCAAAGACCCGTAAGAAACGAAAGGATACTGTAAAGCCCGAGGTCAGTAATGTTCCTAAGACTGAATCAGAGGGTAAAGGGCTTGAGGAAGTCAATCTACCCATAAATGCTGGTATCAGTAATGATGATGTTGGTAATATAGTTCCCTGTTTCTCTGAAGAAGCTTTGAACCAACTCCCATCTGATAAATGTCATAGTACTCCTGCAAAAACAGAGGACAGGTTAACCGAAAGCAAAGATATTAACGCTGTTGATTGTAAAAATCTCTCCGAGCCAAAAAATCCTTGTAAACATGGCAAGGAGTTTATGCATAAACTAAATCATCTAGCACAGGTATGCTACGATAGAGGAGGGTTTGAATCAGAAAATCTTGTGTTTTTGAGGAGGGTTACTAGAAGCATGAACAATGTACCTACAATTTCTGCCCCTATAGCTAATCAACAGGGTGCTTAGCCTTCGATTGTCCATATTGAGGATGATGTTCCATCGTCGGTCCCTAACACTACTCATAGAAATGATCCCACTCTTATAAAGGATAATAGTGCAAAACTGGGTAAGGCCGAGGTTGCTCGATCGTATATGGACACCTACATTTCAGATCCTGAACCATCGTTTATCAGTCTTCAATCATCTGGTCAAAACATAGATAATCCTGATCCTCCTCAGGTAGCCGATTCGTGTCACGAAAATGAAGAAGAAAATATTCAACAAGTTTTGGACAGGGTATACGAGACTAAGATTATAGAATTGAAAGATGAAATTAAACAATGTCAATCTAATGCATCTTTGATTGAGGAGGAAAATAAGACTTTCAGGGAGGAGTTGTTGAACTGGATTAGTAGGTGGAAAGAAATGAATATAAAAAAGAACCAATATAAAAATGCGAAAAAATCAATGATAGGTACAAATCAACATCTCCTGGAACAAGTAGAAAAACAAAAGTTAATGATTGTCAAGATTAAAGCCAAATTAGATGAAGCCAGAAGAGTAGTCGATCTTCAAAATAGAATTTGATGGTTATTCTCATTTTTCAAAGCACATGGATTGTTTCACTGTCAAACAGGTAATAAAAGTTTTTGTTATGCATGCCTGTAAAATCGCAGATTTTACAGGCACACATTTAAATTATGGTTTATTTCGTTACATCTGTTTCAATTGGGTTTTAATGAGATGCTTTGTTTATTTTCAGATGGATATGTCATCGCTCTTCTCCACAGTTTCAGGACATTGGTAATGTGTTGGTTGGAAGACGTGGTTGTTCATTGGAGACTAGAATTTCAGCAACGGCCACGAATTTGCCAGTTCTTTTAAAACCAGCAAATATGCAGGCTAGTCGTTTTTATTTTTATCCTCTAGTGACAGGTGTCTGATAAAAGGAGATTCGATTCTCTTTGAATAGTTATAGGAATCCTATAATATTGCATGTAGCATTGATGGGAAAACTGAATCAGAAAACTGATAGTATTATATAAGTCAAGAATTTTTGAGAAAGGGAGGATGTAGTGACTGAAGAGAAACATACTTGAGATATATTTTGATGCTAGTTTTATTTCCTTACTGAAGTTTGATCTTTGGATATGGGATGTAACTGGAAATCTCCAAGTTGATATCATGACTGGTATTGTTTTGGACACACTCTATATTTCAGTATATGATCTTCTATTTTTATATTAATACAGTATGCTTTGTTATACTTGTGTTTATTTCTAATTTTCACTTTGTTAGCCCAATACTATATTTGAATTAATATGTCATTGTGACTGAATTTATTAGTATTTTTACTATAAATTCAGGATATAAGGATATACATTTATGTCTGTTAGATATCATTTGTATTTTTACAGTGGTTTCATACTAGACATTATCTTTCATTCAAATATCTATGTTGGTTATTAGTTATTAATTAATTAGACACTTCAGAAAATTGAAGTAATTGTTTATTTTCAGTTTTTCTGTTAGTTATGTTATAGGAGAATGATTTGATCTGTATGGCTTAAATATTTCTATTTAGATCGGACACTTTATCTTTCTGTTCATCTTACATTAATTAATAATTAATACAGTATTTAAAAAACGCTCTCAGCTGAGATATGATAGTTAAGATAGTTAAGATTAGTTTTATTTTAGTTAACAACTGTTAAATAGAATTTGTGCAATGTTAGAATAATTTAAACAGTCTTTTATATTCAGAAAAATTAAATATAAAAGTTCAAACAATTGAAAGTATAAGATAACATAGGCAGTTTAAATTAATCTTTAGGGTTTAGTTAGATTGAAACATAGCATTAGGATATATTTTTGTTGAATTTTAGTTTCTCCTTAAGAGAAAAATTCAGCTGGTAGCAGGACCATAACCTGCGAGGTTTTGCTATTCCAAACACACCGGACACTGCTTTAAGCTGATTGTGTGGGCATAACCTCCTTGTTGGCCTAGGTCAGAAAATCAGGCCAACAGTACCCAACAAATAGACACTCTTGGCTTTGGGGCTTCAAAGCCTTCCTCTTTTCTATTGGAATTCTAGCCCAAGCCCTTCATCCAAAAATCCTCAAATGGGTCACATCTGGCTTGTGCCCACTCCATGCTTTGAAAAGAGTCATACCATCAAGCTTTTTATGAGGCACCCTATTCTGGATATAGGCTGCACAGTTTATAGCTTTAGCCCAAAACTTTGGTGGCAAAGTATTAGCCTCCATCATGCAGGTTGCCATGTCTTTCAGTGATATATTCTTCCTCTTAGCAACACAATTTTGCTATGGTGTGTAAGGGATAGTGTTACAGAGAGAAATTCCTATGGCTTGGGGTACCACAACAGACAGCTTGAATCCAGAAATCAATCCTTTCTAATATGCAATAGAAATCAAATATCTAACACTAAAGGACTAGACCTCGTACCTTATTTCGGACGGTTGAAGTAGATCCCCTTTGAGCTTTCCAACTTCAGCTTGAATTTATTAATCACTTCCTCAATAGAAAGTAAACAATAAAATCATACTATATATATTGGTGTTAGATCTATTCTATCATATATAATCAACAATGTATAAGTATTTGAAATCATCCATGGATAAAATATTCATTCAAACATACATTTTTGGACAGGAAAAGATATTTCTATTAATATAAAATCAGAGATTACAATGGATACAACCTCTGTCGGCACGTCTGGATACAACATAGGCAGTTTAAATTAATCTTTAGGGTTTAGTTAGATAGAAACATAGCATTAGGATAGATTTTTGCTGAATTTTAGTTTCTCCTTAAGAGAAAAATTCAGGTGGTAGCAGGACCATAACTTGCGAGGTTTTGCTATTCCAAACACACCGGACGCTGCTTTAAGCTGATTGTGTGGGAATAACCTCCTTGTTGGCCTAGGTCATAAAACCAGGCCAACAAATGGCGCTAGAAGGAGGGTCTATTAATGAGTAATGGCAGGTGAAACCAATGAAACATTTCCAACCAGCCAACAACCTCTAGAAGTTAGTAGATCACCATTTTTAGAAACTATTAGGAGCATCCTCGAGCGTGATCCTGTCGCCTCTCCCTTTACTCCAGAACAAAACACTCAAACTTTAGAAGAATCATGACATATTCTTACAAGAGCATACGCTAATCAACTTGGTGTATCTCCAATAGATTATGGTCTACCTAGACAACAACGACATAATCCACAATTGACCATAGTTACACAAGATTTGGAAGTAGTTGATAGCACTCCCTGCCATCAGGTTGAAAGTCATCAAAGGCAGACTACTCAAACAAATACTGCTAGAAGACTAATTACAGGAGGCGGTTTTGATCAGCCACCTTCTCCTCCTGAATCACCACCTGATAGTCCAAGACCATTCAACTCAGGAAGTTCCTCAAGTTCTGAAAGAAGTCCAATGGAAAGAAATGTACCTGTAGGAGGAGGAGGCAATCCTCCACCTAATCCACCCAATCCACAACTCCCTTGGCTAAGAACAGCTGCTGTAGCTGTCCCTGGTGTATAACATCCTTTGCCTATACACTCAGATAAACTCCTCCCTAAGTTTAACCCAGATGACAAAGAACCTGCGGAGGTGCATGTTGACAAATTCATGTTGGCTATTCAAACCTTGAACATTCAGCATGAAGATGTAGTTTGTCGATTGTTTCCTCTAAATTTCGAAGGAAGAGCTTCTACCTTTTATTTTTCGTTAGTACAAGGATCAATCACAAACTGGGGGGAATTTAATAAAGCCTTTCTAGATAAATTTGGGGAAGATAAAACACCCGCTCTTTTATCCCTAGAGTTATCTAGGATTAAAATGGAGCCTAAAGAAAGAATCAAAGATTTCAATCAAAGGTTTTTGACATTAAAAAACAAAATTCCAATTGCTTCTCAACCTCCCGAGGATATAATTATTGAAAATTATACGTCAGCTTTACCAAAATATTCTGGGATGTTCGTTAAGAGAGCTGGAAAAACAACATTAGTAGAAACGTTTGAGGAAGCCATTAAAGTCGAGAAGGATTCTATGTCCTATGAACCAGATAGAAGTGGAAAATCTGATTCTTTTCCCCGTAGGAAGATGAAAAAACTCAATTCAGACAAAGACAAAGCATTTGATATAGAACAACTGCAAAATGCTATTCGAACATTAACCAATGAAGTTGTAGGGTTAAAGAAAACCAATTCTGAAGTTTCTCCTTCTAGGGGATATTTCAGAAATCAATTTAGACAAAACCCGAATACAAACAATAAAAATACATCACCTGACATAGCAGCAAATGAAGAGATTTTTAATACAATTCAAGCTGTTTTATCTTTGTCTGAAACTCCTTATAGTCAAGAAATAACTGAAAATGAAGAAGAAGAGGAATCAGAAAATGATGAAGAATCAGAAGAACCTCAACAAGTTAACGATCATTTCTGGGTCAGTCTTGTAAAATAGTATGAGAATAAAAGTCCGCCTACATGACAACATGCCTATAATACTCGTAGGAGAGCATTTGCAAATACCCCTGGAGCTTCATCAAGTTCTACTACAAATAATGACAACAATAATTCACAACCTAACAAACAGACTCAATCTGGCAAACGGATTCAATCAACCAAAGGTACCCAAACTATTCACAATGCTCCAAAATTAGATTTACAATATGATATAATTGAAGATTTAAAAAAGAGTCGTGCAAACATCAGTATGTACGATCTTCTTCAAATCTACCCAATGCTCAATAGTCATGTTATAAATCCAGCCATGAGTTCGATTATTCCTAATGCAAAACAAAATGTTGCTGCAAATAGTTCTAATAATGATTCAACAGCAACTGAAAAAGGAAAAGCAATGGCTGACAAAGCTTCACTTATAGGTAAGAATTCTAAATCAACCACACCTCCATTCTTACTTACCTTTGAAATTTTCAATAGGAATGTTCATAATTGCATGGTAGACTTCGGAGCATCCTCCAATGTGATGCCTTTATCAGTACGCAAGAAATTGAATGGAAAATATGTTCCATCTAATTCACAAATAACTCAATTGGATAGGACAAATGTAAAGGTTGTAGGGGAAATGAAAGATGTCTTAGTCAGGATTGCTTGTAACCCTTCGGTTTATCAAATTATAGATATTGTTGTTGCAGATATTCCAGATGCATATGGGCTGTTTTTAAGTAGGGATTGGTCTCAACAACTAAATGGATTCTTTGCCATGGAATGGTCAACATTATGGTTACCTAAGAACGGAAAGTCAAATCAGATAAAGATAAATAGAGAAAGATATATGAAACATACTGTCATAGAATTGCATGATCCTAGCGAACCTGTTTTATTTTCAGATTGTATTATGGGGAATTACATGTATGAATTAGGATTTGGTAATTTTAAAGCTGAAAATTCTGCCCTTTCTGAAAATAAACAGCAATTTGACATTAGTAATGTGACATCTATTTTTCCTAACTCTTCACTCAAAGAAACCATTAATGATGTAGATAATCTAAATATTGTGAATATTATAGAAAGTAAAGTGGTTGTGCATAGTTCTATCTGGACTTTATATTTTGATGGTGCGAAATCTAAAGAAGGAGCAGGAGCTGGTTGCCTACTGGTGGACCCTCAAGGAAACAAAACATGTATAGCTTGTAGGATGGAATTTAATTGTACAAACAATACGGTGGAATATGAAGCTTTAATACAAGGTTTGAAAAAAGCAATTGATTCGGGCATCAAAGAGTTAATTGTATATGGTGACTCCGAGATCATTGTCAGATAGGTTCGTAACTCCATTCACTATTTATCTGAACATTTACAGAGTTATCAAAGAGAGGTATGGAACCTTATCTCACATTTTGATGCATTTAACATAAATTCTGTTCCTAGAAGTCAAAATCAAGAAGCATATTTGTTGGCAAACGTAGCATCAAAGTTAATTCCGTCAAAAAATCTTACACCAGATTTCTTTTCTGTTGAATTAATTTTTAGGCCTTCCATACCAGATAATATTTTTAATTGGCGTGTATTTGACAATGATGTGCAGGTGCTGAATTTTCTAATGAATGAGGATACCTTTAAATATTCAGCGATAGACAAAGTCACTCATGCCGAAAATCTGCGGGATTTTTCGGTAATAAATGAGTTTTGTTCACTTGAAAAAGCTTTTGAATAGGTAAAACCAGTCCCTAATTCAGTGCTAAGATTAGAAAAGTTCTTTGATCTGCAGGATAAATTTAAATCTGTCCCTAATTGTAAAACTAATAGCTCTCGAATGAGGTATGAAAACATTAATTTAGGAACAAAATTAAATCCCCAAACTATAAATCTAGGAATAGATTGCAACCCTGCGGAAGAAACAACATTTATAAAATTGTTTCAGGAATTTAAAGATGTCTTTGCTTGGACATATGATGACCTAAAAAATTTTAACACACAAGTCATGCAACACATAATTCCGATTAAACAAGAGTCAAAACCTTTTCAACAAAAGCTAAGGAAATATCACCCGTCACTAGAACCAACAATTAAGAAGGAACTCAATAAATTATTAGCTGCCAAGATTATTTTCCCCATCAGGCATACTCAATGGGTAGCAAACTTAGTTCTAGTTAGGAAGACAAATGGGGATATTAGACTATGTGTAGATTTTAGAAATCTAAATAAGTCTTCTGAAAAGGATAATTACCCAGTTCCTCCCATGGAACAAATTCTTCAAAAGGTGTCTGGGTCCGAGATACTGTCTCTCCTTGATGGTTTCTTAGGATACAACCAAATATTGGTTTCCCTAGATGATCAATTAAAAGCTGCTTTTAGAACTCCATGGGGAACCTATGCTTACCGTAAGATGCCCTTTGGGTTAATCAATGCAGGAGCAACTTTTCAAAGAGCAATGGATATTGCTTTTAGAGGCTTAATTAACCATTCAGTCGTTGTCTATTTGGATGATGTTACTGTATTTTCTAAACATCGACCTGATCATCTTACTCATCTTAGAAAGGTATTTGAACGATGTAGAAAATTTGGAATATCCTTAAATCCTAAAAAACGATATTTGCTGTTTCAGAAGGTATTCTATTAGGCTGTGTGGTTTCAAAGCACGGAATCATGATTGATCTTGAAAGAACCCAAGCCATTTCAAAGATAACCTATCCTTCTAGCAAGAAAGAAATGCAATCCTTTCTCGGTAAGATAAACTTTGTTAGGAGATTCATTCCCAGTTTTTCTGAGATCATTCGTCCTTTGCAAAAAATGATTAAGAAAGATGCTGTTTTTAATTGGGGACAAACTGAAAAAGAATCATTTCAGAAAATTTTAGAAGCCATTTCAGAAGCTCCTAGCCTTCTAAGCCCAGATTTTAATAAAGATTTCATATTGTATACTTTTGCTTCTGATATTTCATATGCAGTAGTTTTAACCCAATTAAATTAGCAAAATAACGAAGTCCCAATCTCCTTCATGAGTTCAAATTTCAAAGGTGCTGAACTTAATTACCATGAAGTTGATAAGCAAGCCTTTGCTATTTTTAAAGCTGTTAAACATTTTCGTCCATATTTACTGAAATCTAAAACGAAAATAATCCTCCCTTATTCCTTAGTCAGAAACCTGTTAGTGCAAAAGGACTTAGGTGAGAAAAGAGCACCTTGGATGACAACTCTTCAAGAATATGACTTAGAGATTAAACCCTCAACTATAATCAAAGGTCAAGGACTATGTAAATTAGTTGCTGAAGCTGCTCATTTACCTAATGGTAAAGCTGAAACTGTCATTGATGAGGTTTTACTTACCAGGGAAATTTATTTTTATCCTCCACCTCAAGATTCCTGGTATACAGACATAAGAATACTTTTGGAAACAGGAGCTGCTCCTAATTATCCAGAACCAAGAAATAAAAGAGCACTTAGATTGAAATTTGCTCCTTACTTATTAATTGATAATGTTCTCTTTCAGAGAAATTCAGACGGGGTATACCTTCCATGTCTAGATAAAGATGAAACAAAAGTAATTCTGAAAGAGTTACATTCTGGACCAGCAGGAGGTCATTTTGGTGGAGAAACTATTGCACATAAAATTCTCAGGGCTGGCTATTATTGGCCTACCTTGTTTCTAGATTCCTATGCTTTTGTTAGAAAATGCCAATAATGTCAGCTTGCTGCAGGAAGGGTTAAAAAACATGCTTTTCCTTTACAACCTATTTCAACTGAAAGACCCTTTCAGCAATGGGGTATTGATATAGTAGGGCCAATAAATCCTCCCTCATCTATGCAACACAAATATATAATAACTGAAACCGATTATTTTACTCGTTGGGCGGAAGCTGCACCATTAAGGGTTGTAAATACCAATCAGGTTATATTATTTTTGGAATTCTTTATCATAACAATATTTGGTATCCCATATTCCCTTGTCTTTGATAATGCTTCATATTTTTCATCAATTGAGTTAACTCAGTTTGCTTTAGATAAAGGAATAAGAATCAGGTATTCAGCTAACTATCATCCCCATGGGAATGATCTAGCTGAATCAACAAACAAAAATTTATTGAAAATTATCAAAAGAACTATTTCAGTTCACCATCGTAATTGGCATACAGAATTGGTCAATGCCCTTTGGGCAGATAGAGTAACTCCTAAGGCTGCGATAGGTAACTCACCATTCTTCTTTAAAATATGGAACTGAAGCTATTTTACCACCAAATTTGTTCTTACCTTCATTACAGTTAGCTCAGTATGTTCAAGATGACGAGTGTCCAACAATGGAAAAGAGAATTAATACTCTGCTAAAGCTGGAGGAAGAAAGAGAAAAGTCAAAACAACACTTTACAAAACATCAACAGATTGTGAAATCTTGGTTTGACCAATCCTTTAGTTCCAATCGAGAATTTCAGGTGGGAGATCTAGTTTTAAAGTGGGATAAAGTTCATTAGGAAAAGGGAGATCATACTAAGTTTTAGAAACTGTGGTTAGGTCCCTTTGTTATTTCTAAGAAAATAGGTCCAAGTACCTTCCGATTGCAAACACTTGAAGGTTAGTCTGAAACATTCCCAGTGAATGGACTGATTCTGAAAAAATATTTCTATTAATATTTTCTATCTTAAAATGTATATAATTTGTTTGCTGTTTGTAAATAAATTTATATTTTTATATACATAAGCTATGTTTTTTGTTTATAAATAAATTTATATTTTTGTATATAAACTGAATTATAGTCCATAGAATTAAGGATGATGAGAAATTCATAAAACTTTTATAACTTTCAAACATCATGCTGTTATTTTTAGTTAGTTTAAGTCAAATATTTCAGATTGTCAAATTTTTGTATATAATCAGTCAGTAATCTTTAGTTAACAGCTGAAGAAATAAATGTAAATAAATAAAATCAGTTTGCTCATGAGCTTGAAAAATTATGATACTAGACTGAAATCTTTTAAAAATGTGTTCAGGATGATCAAAGTTTCTTAAATCTATAAAAGACCTTCATTGTTTTTATTTGTAAGTGTTACTCAGATTATTCCCCACCTTTTTATTTTCTTATAAAAGTGGGGATAGCTTATTTAATATCTTCTTCGAAGCTTGTACTTTTGAAAAACTCTTACAGACCTCTATCGTCAGTCTTCAAAAAGTATTTACCACCTGAAAACTATTTAGGATTTGTTCTAGTCAATAAAATGC
The DNA here is from genome assembly GCA_001517045.1 of Pseudotsuga menziesii. Lineage (NCBI taxonomy): Eukaryota > Viridiplantae > Streptophyta > Pinopsida > Pinales > Pinaceae > Pseudotsuga > Pseudotsuga menziesii. Next base: position 88,540 of record LPNX011161950.1, on the reverse strand, counting down.
TAAAATGAGAGACGGAAGGTCTTAGTAATAATCCGGTCCGATCAGAATCACAAATATCACTAGTATGACATTATTAGGAAACTAGTAATGGATTTTGGTTTAAAAAACCAAAAGATAAGGGGTCTCATCATGAGCCAGCTGATTAATTTTCCGGTGATATTAATGATTGACATTACCATTTGGTCACCATGCTGGGTAATGATCTCTCATTCTATGAAATTTAAAAGATGAAATTGAAACAAAAACATAAATTTTGACTGAAGAATAGGAGGTCTCATCACGAGCCGGCCTACTCATGATCATCAGTGCTGTCTGGAATAACTTCATTTCTGATCACCAGGGTGATGGCTTTTGATTTAAAAATTAAAAGACAAGAGGTCTCATCACGAGCCGACTTGCTTATTTCAGACAGCTCTCGTGAATGATACTATCACATTGGGACACCATACCCAGATAGTAGTCTTCAGTCAAGATTATTGTTTAAAAAGAAAAGAAAAACAAACAAAAAAGAAAATTATTATATGGAACAGATTATGGAAAGTTTTCAGAAAAGTAGATTTCTATACTCTATGCTGATGATGCAGGTTATTTTTTACTATGAAGTACTTTATTTCGATCAAGATATTTTTAAGTTTATCCCTAACTAGATCTCTGTTTCAAAAAATGGAATATTTCTGAGTTATACTTACGAATATGAATAAAATAATGGTTTTTGTTTAGATAAAGAATTTTTGATTATTTTTAATAAGTTTTAAGATTTCGTTTATGTCATTTATAAGTTGTATGAGTATAGATAACTGGTTCGCCCAGGTTGTCGCCATTTGTTGGCAGTCAGCAACAACCCTTTCATTTCTCATTCGGATGAAGGGAGATCAACTCTATTTTAAAATTATAAAAGAGTGCCTTTAGAATCTTTGATTTTGAAGGTACTCTCAATTGGAGAAGAGTAAAATTACATGTTAAAAGTTGATGAAAACATTTTCATAAACTTGGTAGTTAGCAGCTGTCAGTTTCATTAGTCAGTTTCATAAACTTTTATATAATCAATTTTATTATTAAGTTAAATTTATCTGATTATATATGATTTAAGAAAACTTAAAGGGATAGTATGCTAAATGGGAATCAACGAAACACATTTTGAATTTGTTTGAAGCTGGATATGGATGAGGTATTATGAGTTCTAAACTCCTAGAATTAAAGGTGACTTATTAAACCTAACGTTCACATTTCATATATAATATCTTACCATGACTTTGTAAAAAATTGTATATATAGTTAGTAAATAAATGACTATCATATGGAAATATTCATATGTTATAGTTTTATAACTTAGTATCCTATCAAAATTTGATTTCGGATATTAATCGATGGGATTCTGGAAAGTTTTAAAACTAGATTTATGAAATTTTATGTATATACATGGCATACATATTAAATCAGGTCATTAGTTAGTTGTCATGCAAAACATTAGGGTGTATGGTTTCGATACTATATCGCCTTGTCGATAAACGCTACCACCTTTCATGAATAATCTGGAAGAGACCATCAATTGACAACATTTACGAAGTTACATGATCCATATGTCAAATTAATAATGCCTGTTACTTGGATCACTGCGTTGGCTTGGAGATTTGGTTAACACCTCATGATTAACTGACAGCTGTGAATATATTGATGAATCGAATCAACAGGATTTAATGTTGATAACCATTTCATTTCATAGCGATGTACGAGTTCATCATGACCACTGTGTGTAATCAATGTCTTTATTTATGATCCATCAATCACACGATCCCTGATATGTCGAATTGGTTAAGTTTTACTGTTAGTCATGGTTAAACATGCATGTATCATAACAGAACGTTGGCTATAGCATTCATCACCGCTAAGTTCGGATAAATGGCCAAATTTAGAGCCCCCATGTCTGTCAGATTTGAAGCATGTGAAGTTTTGATATTTCGCATCATGTCATGCACTTGGATACCTATCCCCTCCCTCTTCACATTTTCGTTCATTCCATTTCAAAACCAGGATAGTGTTGAGGAAGCTATGGCTCCACTGAATCATTTTGAAATCTCAGGTTCATAGCTAGTAGAAGTAGATGAGAAGGTCGCCTTGCTATTTGAAAAAGTTGGGTGGGGGCAGTTTTTTAAGTGTTTTGATGGCCATAATGCAGAGGTGACCAAACTGTTTGCCTTGAATTTAAAACAGGAAGTTGCACAGATCGGGGGTTTTAAGTTCATCGTTAACGAAGACAAAATCACAGAGGAAACAAAGCAACCACAAGTTACAGGCACACATTTAAATTATGGTTTATTTCGTTACATCTGTTTCAATTGGGTTTTAATGAGATGCTTTGTTTATTTTTAGATGGATATGTCATCGCTCTTCTCCACAGTTTCAGGATGTTGTTAATGTGTTGGTTGGAAGACGTGGCTGTTCATTGGAGACTAGAATTTCAGCAATGACCAAGAATTTTCCAGTTCTTTTAAAACCAGCAAATATGCAAACTAGTTGTTTTTATTTTTATCCTCTAGTGACAGGTGTCTGATAAAAGGAGATTCGATTCTCTTTGAATAGTTATAGGAATCCTATAATATTGCATGTAGCATTGATGGGAAAACTGAATCAGAAAACTGATAGTATTATATAAGTCAAGAATTTTTGAGAAAGGGAGGATGGAGTGACTGAAGAGAAACAT
>LPNX011161950.1:19660-85505 GCA_001517045.1 Pseudotsuga menziesii | reverse complement strand
ATTAGACACTTCAGAAAATTGAAGTAATTGTTTATTTTCAGTTTTTCTGTTAGTTATGTTATAGGAGAATGATTTGATCTGTATGGCTTAAATATTTCTATTTAGATCGTACACTTTATCTTTCTGTTCATCTTATATTAATTAATAATTAATACAGTATTTAAAAAATGCTCTCAGCTGAGATAGGATAGTTAAGATAGTTAAGATTAGTTTTATTTTAGTTAACAGCTGTTAAATAGAATTTGTGCAATGTTAGAATAATTTAAACAGTCTTTTATATTCAGAAAAATTAAATATAAAAGTTCAAACAATCAAAGACTTTCCTTAAGAAAGTAAGTATAAGATATCATAGGAAGTTTAAATTAATCTTTAGGGTTTAGTTAGATCGAAACATAGCATTAGGATAGGTTTTTGCTGAATTTTAGTTTCTCCTTAAGAGAAAAATTCAGCTGGTAGCAGGACCATAACCTGCGAGGTTTTGCTATTCCAAACACACCGGACACTGCTTTAAGCTGATTGTGTGGGCATAACCTCCTTGTTGGCCTAGGTCAGAAAATCAGGCCAACAGTACCCAAAAAATAGACACTCTTGGCGTTGGGGCTTCAAAGCCTTCCTCTTTTCTATTGGAATTCTAGCCCAAGCCCTTGAGCCAAAAATCCTGAAATGGGTCACATCTGGCTTGTGCCCACTCCATGCTTTGAAAAGAGTCATACCATCAAGATTTTTATGAGGCACCCTATTCTGGATATAGGCTGCACAATTTATAGCTTCGGCCCAAAAATTTGGTGGCAAAGTATTAGCCTCCATCATGCAGGTTGCCATCTCTTTTAGTGATCTATTCTTCCTCTCAGCAACACAATTTTGCTATGGTTTGTAAGGGATAGTGTTACAGAGAGAAATTCCTATGGCTTGGGGTACCACAACAGACAGCTTGATTCCAGAAATCAATCCTTTCTAATATGCAATAGAAATCAAATATCTAACACTAAAGGACCAGACCTCGTACCTTATTCCAGACGGTTGACGTAGATCCTCGTTGAGATTTCCAACTTCAGCTTGAATTTATTAATCACTTCCTCAACAGCAAGTAAACAATAAAATCATACTATATATATTGGTGTTAGATCTATTCTATCATATATAATCAACAATGTATAAGTATTTGAAATCATCCATGGATAAAATATTCATTCAAACATACATTATTGGACAGGAAAAGATATTTCTATTAATATAAAATCAGAGATTACAATGGATACAACCTCTGTCGGCACGTCTGCGAATCGGAGAAACTGAATCCCCCACTTAGGCCTCCACCACCTCAATCCTCCATCTCTCAATAGTAAGCTCACAGGAAAAAGGCAAGCTTGGGAAGAACACAAAAGTGCTCCAAGGGACAAAGGGATGCAGACTCAAGCACAAGTTCTGACAACAATGGACTATAGTTTCTTTGCTCTCAATTCTCTTATGCCTTCAATGTACCCAAAGAGTTCCTTATATAGCTTTTCAAAGGGGTAATGAAAGGTCAAATTTGGGCAATCTCAAGGAATATGGAAATCTAGGAGACAAGTGACTTGGATCCATGTCAAGGAAAAATACATTATAAGTCCATCCCAGAAGTGGAGTGATGAAGGATCCCAAATGGAAGACCAACCACCCAATAAACATAGTACAATGATACAACTTTGCACATAACTGCAAATACATCTAGCAGTCTCAGATACATAAGAGTACAATGGCCATGAATAGGTATGATACAAGATATCACATAAGTGGTCATCCCCATGTATAATATACATAGATCAGAATCTCCATGATGAAGATATACAAAGGATCATGATCTCCATGATGGCTGAAGATATACAATGGATTAAGATCTCCATAATAGCTGGAATTGTCTGACATATATTGGAATCAAGTCATGAGAGTTGAAATCTCATGAACACTGGCATGATCAAGGAGGTAGCATACAAGAGATGCCACCAATCTGGAAGGTCTTCTACACAAACCACTATGAGTACATGTCCTACTATGTTAATAGAGGTGTTGAGGTCGAACATAGTAGTCCATCGTCTGATTACCGGTCATTGATGTATACCGTTAACAGACACGAGATCACCCACCGATAATGAAAATGGGAATCAAGGTACTAGAGTGAAAAATAACAAGTGTGAATAAATGTGTTGAAGTCAAACACTTGAGAGGATCCATTGATCAGACGACATTGATGTATTCCCAAAAACTGTCGATGGCGAGAGAACTTGCCACTGATGACTGCAAGTCTCATGGTGCTCAAAGATGACTCTAGATTCCAATCCCAGAATAAATGATCTGGAGTTGATGAGATGAAATCCACTGGAAGGAGGGCATCAAGGCAACCCCAATCATCCAACACAAGGTACTCAGCAAAGCTATATAATGTGGAAGGAATTGATCATAAGGTGCATGAACCAGTAACTGTACTGGGAATGGCTGACATGCAAAGTCAAGATAACTGAGGAATGGCCGACTCAGGTTTTAGCTTCCTTCAAACAAGAGCGTAACGGTGAATGATGACTGAATAAATGCAGCATAGACTCGATATACAAAATTGGGACATATCTGCAACACATGAGGCATCGACAGAGGCTCCATGGGGACTGGAAGCTTAACCAGTCGGTGGGGATAAACTCAGATAAAATGAGTACAAATCCTAAAGTCAAACTATAAACCCAACCAATGGATGTGATATATAGTGCTCTGTTCGAAGGTGACACGACTCGACAACTTCCAAAAGATAACATCTTTCCTTGTCCGGATTTTTGGTTTTTTGATTTTTTTTTGGACTTTTTCAAATATTTAAAAAGCTTGAAAAAGAACAAAACTACTTTATAGTTACAGACTAGGAGGAGATGAGTGTCATATGGGAAAACAAACTAGTTCTAAGTAGTGGAACATACCTATGCTCAATGCAAGGATACATGTGTAGGATAGAGACACTCCGGGGAAAATCCCCTCTTGGTAAAAATAGGGAATCAAGTTGCAAAGGATAAATAAAATGGCTCTGCATGGCTAGACATGAGACAAGCTCAGGCTATATGGTTGAAACTCGATGTCAGGGAAGCCATCGTAAGGCTCAATAAGGCAGGAAATGCTCATGATAATGCAATTACAACTTGACATAAGGGAGTCCTGAGGGAAATAGGCCAGCAAAAGGTCAAGAGGAGTATGAGGCTCTTGCGAAATGTCATGGCAATACTATACAAAAGACTCCCGCACCCTAAGGGACAAAATGTCAGCATGGGCACCAAATGCAAATAAGGTGCTAACTAGGGTACCCATGTAAGGCCAATCTCTACCACTCATATCATGCCACTTTCAAAACAACAAGAAGGTTCCATGACATAATAGAGTGGGTTTGTACCTAACACTATAATGAAACGGTCATAAGGTCATGCAAAATTCAAACGGTGATGAAACCTAACCTATATGCCAGTTTAGACATGATACCTAAAATCGGCATGAACAGGTCAATCCAACGGCTGAAACGACACTGAAAAAGGTCTCCTACATCATAAATTAGTCCAAAAATGGTCCAAAAGGATTAGAAACGGTCCAAACTATAGGAAAGGGGGTAAAAATTTTCAAAAATTTAAAAATTTTCTATAAATAGTAAAAAATTCAAAACATTATAAAACACTTGAAATTTTTACCCATTTGAGCTAAGAACTTCAACAGCGAATTCTAGGAGATCCATCCAGCGGAATCCACTACCGTTTTTTCCAGGTACTTACCCATGATCTACTCTTTCGTTTTGATGCAAATTTTGTCAAATTCCATGGTGTATTTCGGTTTCTATGAAATTCTAAGATAGGCTCCATCGCCCACATGGAAATCAAAGTTTTTTTCATGTATAGGGATAGATATATGCAGAAAACGCCTTCACAGTCGCGTACATATGTAGCTGTTTGGCAAACAGTCACGTATGCAGCCGCGCTCAAGGATTTTTAAGTACTCTAATGGATAAAACTCAAATTTTATGTTCAGGATGGTCCTAGAATGGAGAGAACATGAACATGGTGATGTAGAAGAGGTAGTAAGGGCAGATCTAATGGCTCAACAAGTGTTACATGCATGTGGGCTTTACAAATTTTGGTGTCTTGGCGGCTTAAGAGCCAAACCAAGACTATTGAAGATGTTAGTGGACTATTAGGATCCAGACTTAGATTCATTCCAGATAGATGGGATGTCCCTCACCATAGAAGTGGAGGACATATACTTTATTACTAGAGTTTCTAAATGGGGGGAAGTGGTGAACCTACGCTCTCGCGGGCATGGAGGTTGCCTGACTATAGATGAGTACATTGCGGTATACTACTATCCGGACACAGAGAAGGTGGGGAGTCAGATCCCAACTAACTACATACAGGTGCTAGGCCTAAAGGCTATCCTACTAACACTGGGAAGGATAGCAGGCTTGGCTTCACTCCACTAGGCCTCGCGGCCTCTGATGTTCTATGCAATGGAGTGCATGAGACCCATGGTATACGATTGGAGCACTGCACTACTGGGCAACATGAAACACCAGCTCAGTGAGTGCAAGATGGGAAAAGTGTGAAACTTTAGTTTCAACAGCATACTGAGCACTTTTTTCTTTGAGCGTATTCCAGGATTGAGCCCTAGAGTTGACGTTCCTCTACACGGGGTTCAAGATTCGGCCCAACGGCGTTGGGCAGATGCGATGCATAGACTGCTTGGAGGTAGGGTGTCCAACCCCTATCCAGCTGATTTCTTTTCATGGTGGCGATGATAGATAGTTTCCATTGATGACTACCCCTATGCAGGGATAGATTTACGGGGAGACCCAGACATGCCGCTACCACCAGGATTGGCATACGGTGACATAGGTAACGAATCTCGACCCTCTTTTTAAAATTTTTGAGTTATTAATTTTTTTTGTGTTTTCTGATTATGTGGAATCAAAAGACATGTTTTTGGGTGACAATACATAGTGACATCTACCATATGCATGTAGATGTGGGACCATGACATCCTGAAGGCTTCCCTCATCATAGACGGAGGGGAAGAGGAGACGATATCACAGGTGTGGATGCGGAGCGGATGCTCCAAAGCATTCATACCAACTTCGTGAGACTAACACACAGAGTACCCATGCTACAAGTCGAGGACTTGCCTGAGGCCATGCAGTGCTAGGTGGTGGGTGTACCATGAGCATGGGTGCGGCTATTTTGATGGCTAGCTAGAGCCATAGTGACATTCCATGATCACAACCCCCCCTCCTCCACAGGCTTAGATACTTGGGAGTGATACATTTTGTACTATCGTATATTATATTTTGGTGGCTCGAGAGCCCCATTTTTGTATTATGACACTATGTATTACCACATTTTGGTTGTTTATAAATTTTTTTTATGATGATCGTTTTATTTATTTACATGTGTAAAAATTTATGTTTGTGATGAGCTTATTGTGTATCAAACAAATTCCAATCTAACATATAGTTAGCATATGAGTCAGCAACCTAATTATTAATTCTTGGAATATGTATGTATGTTATATTGTCAAATTGCTGTTCTAATAACCTCACACATAAGAATATTCTTAATAATGTTGGATATCTAACATGGTACAAACCATTAAGCTATGACACTACTAACTCCGAATCAAGACATACCTCAAGAGAGAGAACGCCATGTAAAATGGCATCCCATAGAAGCTCAATAATGACACTATACTTAGCAACATTGTTTGAGGATGGCTGTAAACATACGCTTCCTGAAGACAATACCTGACCCATAGGATTATAAATCACCCAAGTAGTAGAGGCTAAGTGTTGAGTGTGACGGCTCGCACTATCTACGAATCCTATGAAGGTGGAAGATTCCATTGACATCTGCCAAAAGAAACAGAAACTAATCACAAACCTGATCACCATAAGGAAAAGACCTAACTATGCAAAATTGTACAATAATATACAATAACCGGCCTTGGCTGAAAATCATGCATAGTACTTTTTGAGATAGAGCCAATTTCTAGGCTCCACCAAGGTCGTTCCCTCATAATCCACTAACTCATAAGCACCCTTCTCTAACACACGTTTGATGATGTAAGGACCATGCCACATGGGGTTAAACTTTCCTACCCCCAAGGGTTCTTTCGGTTGATCCCACAAAAGGACCAAGTCTCCCTCACTAAACCTCCTTGGATGGACATAATTATCATAATGGACCTTTACACGATGCTTATTTACTTCTAGAGCCATGAAGGCATCTCGATGCTGCTCATCAAGTTGCTCAAGGTGGACCAAACACTCCTCCAACGGGGAAGTGTCTGGTAAGAGATCTATGGCTAGATTCAAAGAAGGAATCTCGCACTCAACTGGCAATACCAACTCCACTCCATGTAAAAGTTGATATGGAGAAAAACCTGTGGTAGTCTTAAGAGTGGTTCTATAAGCCCACAAAGAAGGATATAACTTAATGTGCCAATTATTCTTGCTTTGTGCAATGGTTCATTGGAGAATGGATTTGAGTGATTTGTTCACTGCTTCTACCTGTCCATTCGCTTGAGGGTAGTAAGAGGAGGAATGATCTTGTTTATACCCTAACTTTGATGCCAACTCTTCCATCATACGATTCTGAAAGTGTGAGCTATGGTCAATGACAAGCTTTTTAAGAATCTCGAACCGAGTAATAATCTGGTTGAATATGAAGTGTGTGGCTGTGTCACCATCGGATTTAACTATAGGCATAGCTTCAGCCCATTTTGTGAAGTAGTCAACATCCACTATGATATGATGATGCCCCCCAGCTGAAGTTGGGTTGAAATCCATAAATTCTAGCCCCCACTTAGTGAAGGGACCGACGGTGATGATGGGATGTAATGGGGTAGGTTTCAAGTGCATATTACGTCCAAACACCTGGTAAGGGTGGCACCTCTTAACTGCATCTACACAATCCTTAAAGATCGATGGCCAGAAATAACCTACACTTAAGATTTTTTGTGCTGTAGAAAGCCCAGATAGATGACCACCACACACCCCCCCATGGAAATCATTCAACACTATCTCAGCCTCTTCATGAGTTAAACAACATCGTAAAATGGGATCTACCCCACGGTGGTACAAAGTGTTATCCACTATGAGGTAATTCTTGGATACATGATGTAATTGTCATCGTTCATACCGTGCGAGGTGAGTAGGGACCTTCAATGTTTGTAAATATATAATGATATCCCCATACCATGGGTCTAAAGTTGAGATTAAGAAGATGTGCTCATCGATAAATGTATCTTCACAAACCAACTCCTCGGCCTCGCTTGGGAAATCTGATATAAGCTCCGCAGAATTTAACGATTTCTTTGATTTTGCCGAAATAAACTCAAGATCAAATTCTTGCAATATGACAATCCATTTATTATATTTTCCCCCAATCATCCTTCGAGTGAGGATGAATTGAAATGGATTGACATGGGCTACAACCAAGGTTTGGCGAAAGAGAATATAATGTCTCAATTGTTGAACCGCATGTACGGTAGCTAAAACAAGCTTCTCAACATGGGAATAATGGGTCTTCGTGTCAATAATATTCTGGCTCAGATAGTATATGAAATGCTCTTGGAGCTCCTCATCCTCTTGAACCAAAACCATACCAATCGTCTCCATGGACGCGGCCACATAAAGTAGAAAATCACGGCTATAGTCTGGGGGACTAATCATCGGGGCTGATGCTAGGGCTCGCTTGAGTGCATCAAAGGACTCCTGGGCTCTCTCATCCCAACAAAAGGTGGTGTCCTTCTTCAAAAGACGCATGAAGGCTCTAGTCAAATTGGCAAAATTGATAATGAATCTCCGTAAGAAGTTTGCCATGCCTTGCAAACATTGAAGATGACGAATGTTTTTTGGGGGAGACAACTGAAGTATTTCCTCAACCTTCAAAGGGTCAACTCTTATACCCTCTTTAGAAACAATGAATCCTAATAAGCGACCAGAATTCACACAAAAGACGCACTTGTGAGGATTTAACTTGACCAAATAATGGTGGCACCTTTCAAATACCAATCTCAAATGATAGGAATGATGCATTCTCATACGAGAATGAGCAGCAAATTCATCCAAAAATACTTTGATAATCGATTTGAGATTGTGGAAGATCAAGGTCATCGCCCGCTGAAAGGTAGCTCTGGCGTACTTAAGGCCAAAAGGAATTTTTCGATATGCAAAATTTCCCCAAGGACAAATAAATGCAGTCTTATGTTGGTCCTCAGGTTTAATTTGTATCTGATTGTATCCGAAAAAGCCGTCCATAAAGGAAAAAACCTCATTACCCGCACACTCATCCAAAATATGATCAATAAATGGTGTGGGGAAATTGTCCTTAAGATAGGCACGATTCAAATCACGGAAATCAGTACATATTTGGATCGCTCCCTGCTTCTTATCAACTAGAACGGGGTTTGAAACCCACTCCATCAAGGGAATGGGATAGATAAAACCGACTTTCAATAGTTTCTCTATCTCTGCCTTGATCGCGGGTGCTTTCCTAGGATTCATAGCACGCAAGCATTGTTGAACAGGCTTAGCATTGGGATAAGTCTTAATCTTGTGTTCAACAATGTGAGGGTCAATACTTGGCATTTCATTGTAAGACCAAACAAAGATATCACGAAATTCTTTAAACAGCTCGGTGTATTCTTGAATCTCACCATGGGAACATTCTACCACAATATAGACATTCTCTATCCTGTCAGGATCGCGAGAGATATTGATAGGAATCATTGGAGATATATTTACCATTTTCCCATCATCCATCAGATTAGGAGAGCTTAATGGAACCATGGGACTACCAATTATCTCACTAAGGACCTCCCTAAAGTCCTCACACTCCAACTGGTCAAGCTCAGGAAGAAAGTAAGATCTATGATGCAACTCTCCCCATGGTGGCTCAACTCCCGACATGGCCTCAATAATCGCTTCATCTAAAGGAAAAACACTATCAAGGCAGTCATACGCATGAGAAGACTATACTGCCCATGCAGGTAGCACATATGGGTCCTCCTCCTCCATCCATGAAGAGGAAGGACTAGGCTCTACAACACATTCAAGATTAGCTTGATAAGCTACCATAGTTGTAGGCAACGACATGTCCATTACGATGGGTTCACTTAAAGTATTCAGTGTGGGAAGAATCCAAGGATCTTCCATATGACTCGTGCGAAAAGACACCAATCTCACATATGTCAAAGCCTCACTGAAACTAGACCCTATCATAAGGATAGGTGCAGGACAACTAAATCTTCCCATGAGGGATGGATACATGCCCACACCCACACTCCTAGTTTCCAGTTGAGAGTGCTCTACAATTGGGATCGAAGCTCCCGACGATGCGGTAACCGACAGATTCTTGAATGACATTTGATCAATTGTAACTATCTTCCCATTAAATGGAAAGCATACCATGCAAAATAGGGAAGAAGCTATGGCTTGCATACTATACATCCAATTCCTACCAAGCAAGAGATTGTAGTCAAGGGGCGCATCAACCACCTCGACCTCTATCGCAATGGTCTTCCCTCCCAAACGGACCTTAAGGGAAGGAAGGATCCCATGCAGCCTAAATGATCTCCCATCAAACACAGTTAACATGGTCACAGATTTAGACAACTCAGGGGAACCTAAACCCTTCCAACATGATAAAGACATCACATAAGTAGGAATGCCTTCTTCAATCATAGTGCGCTTGACGGTCATATTGAGACATTCTACATGAATCAAAAGGAACACATAGTAAGGAAAGTGAGGCTAAAGTCTTGCGGTTTCAAATTTAATCATGGAGGAAGAATTATCTTCATTCACACCAAGGGTAGAAAGCAAATCCTTCCTTTGTGAAGGACAACTCTGAAGCACTTCTAATGCAGACATCGCACAAGGAGTTTGGCCCAAATCCTCGACAACAGAATAGTTCTGGGCGGCTCGGGAATTAGGATTGTGCCCCGAACACTTAAGGACTCCCTTAGGAATGTGAGGTGCAACTTCAGGTTTATCCATAGGTTTTTCAATACTCAAAGGAGTCCCTGGTGGATCAGGTTCCTTTCCTGGGTTGGGTTGTGAAAAACCATAGTCCTTCGCATGGGTCACAACTTTTGTAGCACGTACCATGTTAATGCACGACCACTACCTTCTGGTGGATCTTGATCACCACTAGACTGATCATGGGTCCTTGAGTTCATGTTTTGATTGTAAGGTAAAGGGTTAGTTAGCAAAGCTGGGCCCTGCGCTAAGAATCTCGAGGCTTCATCAATACGAGGGCACAAGTAAGTGAGTTGATCTTCCTTACACAACTTGTAAGGAAATTTAACCTTACATTTAGCTTGCTTGTCCCCCCCAGCATTACGGGAATTCTTGTCATTATTATTAGCATTTTCATTCCTATTCCCACCCTTACAATTGTTCTTACCCTTCTTTTTATTCCTTTTGGGTTGCTGGTTACCCTTCTGGTCCGACGATTGTATTGAAAGCACACTTTCCATTTGGGTGGGTTGAGACGAAGTCGTGGCTTGTCCTGAAGTAGATTGGTTAATTGATAATTGACTGACTTGTTTCACAACCGAATCCACAGGTTTAGCACTCGCACAACCAACAATGCCATTGGCATGTGGTCCAAGTTTAACTTTGGGGTTGAAACTATAATGCGGAGCATTGGGAATGATCTCATATAACAAACCGGATTGAGCATAAATCAAATCCAGTTCCTGTGCCCTAAAAATGGCTTGTTCCTTATTTTGCACTCTAGATGTAGAAACATCCTTTGCTATATAAGGCAATAACGAGTTAAGGAACCATTCGAGGAGGAATTCCGATGGTATAAAGGCTTTAATCAACATCTTTCATCTATGCCACTCTTGGATATGATCCAAGATATGTGTGGCTTTATCCTGCCAAAAATTTTGACAAGAGTTCTGTACCAACGTCATAACGCACTAGTAGCTGGAAGTGGTTAAGAAAAGTCATCGCTAGGTCATCGAACAAAGCGAATTCCCCCCTAGGTAGCTCTTTATACCATTGCGTGGCAGGCCCTGTAAGGGTGTGTTGAAACAGCCTTAAATGGATCGAATCTTGGTGTAAAGAATTTGAAGAGCACCATGGGTGAAAGGTAGTAACATGTTCACTCAGATCCTCTCCTGGTTTGCCCTCCAATGTGGGTATGTCTGAGGGAAGCTTAGTAGTGAAAACCGGCCAAGCTGGGTCATGAACTATAGGATCATTCATCAATCTCGACAAGTCAGGAAGATTTAGTGTTGTGAGGAAAGGGAGCCTAGGATGAGTAGGTCGATGGACCGCTCCCTGATAGTTCTGATTCACATAGGTTTGATTACCATAACCACCATGGCCTTGGCCATAGTGCCCTCCTCCTGTTTGACTCATATATGGTGGCATGGAAGCACCATAGTGTAGTGTACCTTGACTATTCAGAGCTACAAAGCCATACTTTGGAGAGTAAGTGGGTTTTTGATACCCGTACCCATAAAGTGAAGAACCCTGTCCATACTGCGTCCCATAATAAGGTCCATAAGTCATCGCATGCGATGTCCCATGAGACACTCTGTAAGTAGGAATATATGCTCCAGAAGTAGGAATATACATTTTGGAAGTAGGAATATATGTTCCAGAAGTAGTAACATGACCTCTTGAAACAACGGGAAATACTTGAACTTGAGACACAATTGGTCGAGTAACCGTAGTATGGACATGACTTGTAGCAACGTTTCAGCCTGAAGGACCACGTGAATGAGGTGGAGGGTGAGCATTCAAAGAGCTAGGGACAGAGGAAAAAGGGACTTGTGTAATTATGTACATGTTGTTCCCTATAGTCACTCGTCTTGGATCTGGTATCCTAATAGGATCACTAGCCCTAGGCCTAGGAGGAATATGTGATGTAGCTTCCACCGTCAGGATGGAAGGTGCAATGTGACTTGTTCTCCCAAACCTCTCTGCATGGTAAGGAATGAGAGTGCCCCTAGGCATAGTGCTAGGCTCAAACTCTGACTTGACATGAAATGCCAAATCATGTGTGGGAAAACTAGACATACCATAAATACCATAACTAGTGTTCGCGGGTTCAAAATGAGTCTCATCATCTTCTGGCATTCCATACCGGTGATGCGTCAATGGGGGATCAACACTAGAGTAAGTAGGTCTATCATGAAAAGTACCTATCTCAGAAATTACAGGACCTAACTCAGTCAAATCAGGTGAAGGATCATAGTTAGGAGTAAACTCCCCATCTTCCACTTGAATGGGAGAAGGTGGTTCAGGAATACCTTCAACATGGTCTCCCATCGTGTGTGAATCAACGTGCGAAGTGGTCCACCTGGACTGTCTATCACTCTCTCTCAAAGGAGGAGGAAATGTAGAAGGTGAAAGTCCTGCTAAGCAATGAGAATGGCAAGGCACCGCACTCGAATCCACAATGACTCAAAAAATATAAAAGACTCTCTATCTACGCAAACCCTAGGAAAGCTAACGTGCACAGAGCATACACCAATAAAATCTAAATCCAAACACAAGCAATCAAGGGTAGGATAAATGAGCTCCCGAATGAAGCAGGTATGTCTTGCCTAGGAGAGACTTGAGACTCCCATACACAAAAAGTGGAAGTACGTAACCAATTATTGTGGCCCTCAGCTTCAACGCGTATAGAGACTATGCTGTCCGACCCCAACCTAGCCGGGACACCCATAGAATAAACCTTGCAGAGTACCCCCTTGATATCCTAGGTAAGGAAACTAAGGTCACCTCAATATAATCAATGCTCAGGCGGACAGTCGCAGGAGGGATTGACCGTATGGGCAGGGTAGCAAAGCCTGAAGCTCTTGAAAGAGCCCCCAGATACGAATACTATCCTGGAAATATCTCTGGTGCTACTTAGTTATGACTAGGGGTCATCCCAATCAATAACCACTCACACTGCCTCGTGCTTAACTCCCTTTTGAGAGGAGGATCCTGAGAAACACTGGTTATACCAAGGAATTTCATACACTCACCTGGACAGACACATACATGTTGTTGTTTAGTGGTCTTGGAGAATTTACTCAGAATGAACTATTCTAAGACCCTAAAACCTAATCTTGTTGGTGAACCCTATCAAAAAAAATAGTGTAGTTCATTTTAATTAAGCATTGATTTTAATTGTCTTTATTACTCAAAAGAGGTATATGGCCATGCCACTAATGGCGTTATGACACAACATGAAGCAAAGTGCACACCTAACAATCAATGCAAATGCATTGTGTCCATGAAAAATAGGGTATGCCACTACATGAAATGCACAATTTTCTTTGAATGATAGATGCAAACTTTCGTATATGAAATCCTGACTAATACTCCAAAGCAAATCTAGTGTAAGTACTATGCAAAATGCAAGATGCAATGCATAATGATAATAAAATATTTTTGGATTTTTTGAAATAAAAAGGATATACTAAAGCAAAAGAATGGTTCTACAACCCCTAGACTCTACAAGCACACTCAAGAAGCACTCAAGAAAAGTACTAAGGAAAAAGAAATCTAATGCACTAATCCCAAAACAAAAAATTGAAAATGCAATGACAAGAACATTCTTCAAAAAAGAAATTTTACCCTAAAAAAATGTCTCTGGTCAGAAACAAAGGTGTATACAGACTCTAGCAGTATCAAAGGAGACTCAACAATCATCCAAATTCACCTAGAAACCATCAATCTTCCTCTAGAAGGAAAAACTAAGGGCATACGTGATTGTTCACAGTAAACCCGCATGTGTACGCGGAAATAGCAGTGAAACCCATGTATTTACGTGACTGTGAGTTAAAAACTTGTGTACAGGAAGAAAGGTACATAAAAATAAAGGCAAATAGACAAGCTGAGACAAACTTCACACTAATCAGACACTACTAGGCAAACATGCCCCCAGACCCGACATAGAAACAAGAAAAAAACGAGCAATTCAAAGTCATTGAATGCCGATAGAAAACCCCCAAAGGACAACTACTAGGAACTTCCCAGTGGAGTTGCCAATTTTGTTACAGAGAGAAATTTCTATGGCTTGGGGTACCACAACAGACAGCTTGACTCTAGAAATCAATCCTTTCCACTATGCAATAGAAATCAAATATCTAACACTAAAGGATCAGACCTCGTACCTTATTCCAGACGGTTGAAGTAGATCCCCGTTGAGCTTTCCAACTTTAGCTTGAATTGATTAATCACTTCCTCAACAACAAGTAAACAATACAAGCATACTATATATATTGGTGTTAGATCTATTATAGCATATATAATCAACAATGTATAAGCATTTGAAATCATCCATGGATACAATATTCATTCAAACATACATTATTGGACATGAAAAGATATTTCTATTAATATAAAATCAGAGATTACAATGGATACAACATCTGTCAGCATGTCAACGAATTGGAGAAACTGAATCCCCCACTTGGGTCTCCACCACCTCAATCCTCCATCTCTCGATAGCAAGCTCACAGGAAAAAGGCAAGCTTAGGAAGAACACAAAGTGATCCAAGGGACAAAGGGATGCAGACTCAAGCACAAGTTTTGGAAACAATGGACTATAGTTTCTTTGCTCTCAATTCTCTTATGCCTTCAATGTATCCGAAGAGTTCCTTATATATCTTTTCAAAGGGGTAATGAAAGGTCGAATTCGAACGATCTCAAGGCATATGGAAGGCCAGGAGACAAGTGAGTCGGATCCATGTCAAGGAAAACTCCAAAAGGATTTTGGATTTTGTACACATCCCGATGTACGCAGTTTTAGGGGTCAAACCCGTGTATATACGTGATTAGGGGTTTAAAAGTCATGTATATCAATTTTCACATGTTTATAGGGATGGTCTAGGAAACATCAAAGGACAAAAAATGGTCCAAGGGGTCTAAGGAGTTTGCAGAGGGACAATGGAAGGGCATACAAGTGTGATTCACCTGGTGTGGTAAAATCAGCTATACTAGATAGAATGCTGCATCTGAATACCTGCATCTACACAATATTGAATGAACTTAGACTTGACATACTCACCACCATTGTTAGATCTGAGGACCTTGAGTTTCCTCCCAGACTGGTTTTCAACCAAAGCCTTAAAGCCTTTGAATAGGCCAAAAACTTTAGACTTATGCTTCAGGAAGTAAACCCAGCAGTACCTGGAAAATTCATCTATGAATGTCAATGCATATTTGGCTTGAATCATTGACATATGAGGAAATGGGCTAGCAACATCACTGTGGATCAACTCAAGAGGTGCAGAGGTTCTCTCATGACTAGCTTTCTCAAATATATGCTCTGGGTGTTTTCCTAAGATGCAACCTTGACAGTCTCCTTTGGAAAACTTAATCTTTGGTAACCCTATGACCATTTATTTTTCACTAAGATCAGAAAGATACTTATAGTTAATATGGACAAATATTTCATGCCAAATCTTGGTTGCCTCATTAGCATGAATTAGAAAAGCAGCAGGGTTTGAGTAGGGTAGGAAATGTGAGAACATGTATACCTTCGAAGTGTGATTTGCAACTCCTTTTGCAATGACTTTACCACTTGAGATCTCTATGATCTCAACTTCATCAGGGGAGAATATGACCTTCTTTGGAGACCCTGTGTGGGCCATCTGATACACTGACAAGAGGTTAGAGGCAAGACCTGGAACATACAATACATTGCTGAACTTACGATGGTCAAGATCAATCCTCCCTTTGCCCAAAATTTCAGTGAAAGAGTCATCTCCCAGTACTATTGGTGGACCTTTCGATATGTCAAGTGAGGTGAATGCCTCCTTGGTCAAAACCATATGTCTTGAAGCTCCAGAATCAATGATGAAACCAGGTGATCTTGATGTGCCAGCAACCAATGCATGAACTCTCTCTCTTTGTCTTCTGAATTTGATCCTCCTTCCCTCTTATTTTAGCTATCAAGAAGGGAGATGCTATTCTTCTCCAAGATTTGGGTCAGCATGTCATATTGCTTCTTCATGCAGGAGCTTTCAAGATGATTTCCCTTACTGCAGTATGTGCACTTGCTCCTTTCTCCTTTGTTCTTCTTCTTCTGGGGGTTCTTCTTGGAACCTTGGGGCTCCTATGGAGACTTGTTCTTGTCTCTCTTTTTCTCAGGTGGCTTCTTAGATTTCTTCTTGCCTTTTGAATCCACCCTCAAATCTCCAGCAACTAGAGCTTGGTCTTCTGAAGGTTTGATGGTGCCCATCATCACCAGTTTATCTTGTTCTTGTGTGAGAGATTCCATGAACTCTGCAAGTTTAGGCATCTTCCAAGATCGAGCTGTCAACTTGGTGGCATGGAAGGTTGAAACAAACACTGAATAGTTAGGGCCAAGCTTCGAGAGTATGGCCAAAACTAGTTGCTCCTCCTTCTTTTCAATTCCACACTATTTTAGCTGCAAAACAAGGGCTTTAAACTTGGAAAAGTAGAGTTGCAGGGATTCAAAGCTGCTGGGAATCAAGGAGACCAATTCATTCTCAATTTTATGTCCTCTCATCTCATATATTTTACCAAAAATATCAACAAGCTTCTCCCATAATTCATTTGGTGATGTCAATATGGAAAAGGAGGTCTCTGGATATGCTCAGACACATGAGACCATAGGCCTCATCCCTCCTGTTGTGCCATTTAATTTTATCTGTAGCTGCATTGGGATCTAAATATCTTTCCATAGTCACTCTGTAGAGGCCTTTCACTCTCAACAGTATCTCCATCTCTGCTTTCCATTCAAAGAAATTAAATGGAGTCAAGATGATCTTCTGAGATTGATCCATAGCTCAGAAATTGTCCCTTCAGTTAGCAAAATGCTCCCAGTCAATGATGTCAAACATGCAATAAAAATATGGAAGGAGAGAAATTGATCTACAAAGGCTTTGATACCATGTGGAAATTGAACCCGAGTGTTAGAACAATTACACTCACAAAAATTGCCAATTACACATGCAAATTACACACAAAGGAGACTGAATATGGAGCAGAACACTAATCTGTAATGAATAAGTGTACAATAGCCAACCTTGTGAAGTCATAAGCTGCCAAAATAAATAATTACATGAGAGATTTGAATGCATTGGGATTCCATTCAAATTAGTTAAAAGCAGGCTTACTAAATCTAAGCAAATCCCCCATAGGTGCATAAAGCAGTTTCCAAATCTGTCTAGGAGCTCACGAATTGGAAAAATAAATTATGCAAGATAATAGGTGATGGAAGGACAACTCATACATTATTTTATTAGGAGAAAAGAGTGGAGGATGATGAGGACAAAAAACAAGTTAACTTCACCTAGTCATACTTTCCCAATTGCCTTAAAACTCAGTAAAAGCAACAATAAAGTAGAAAAAGCAGATATACACTAGGGAGGTTCAGGAATAAAGCAGAATTGATTCCAAGAGGTTTCCCAAGTGCTCCATCACTCAGTTTTAGCAAATTTGACCATCTAGGACATGTGGAGGACAACTTGCATAGAGTGGGATATGGAAACTAGGCAAATAAGACAAAAATGGATTAATTAATGTCTAAGGTAGCTAACTATGGGTTGATTATTCTAACAGTCCCAACAAAGCACGTGGAGTAGGGGCAGGGGCTTGAACCACTTGCACTAGTGGTGCATAATAAATTTGGGTGGGCGATGGTGCCACAAATGTGAGCATTTTCCCCACATATTGCTGTGTCTACCACGCCAAGGCCTGAGCCTACTGCAGTGGTGCAGGCTGTGCGTAGGAAGTTGTGGCTCCAGACTGGGACATCATTCTTGCATAGTCTGGAGTATGGTTTTGGTAGGCAACAATAGCAGTGTTGCTTTGTTGTGGTGGAACTATAGGTGGTGTCGTACGGTGCTGTGGCTGTTGGGATATTGAGCCTATGATTCCATCTGTAGCATGGGATGCCCCCGGTGCATCCCGATAGGAGGTACCCACATGGGGGGAATCTAGAATGACGGTGTAAAGGTATCCAGACTGTGCATAGATCCGGTCAAATTGTTGGGCTTTCAGTATGGACTCCTCTTTGAATTGGGAACGTTCGGATGCGACGTCCTTTGCTATGGGTGGGAGCAAGGTTTTGAGAAACCAATCCAGGAAGATCTTGTCGTCAAGTTGGATCTTACACAAACTGTGACATCGCCACCACTCATGGATGTGGTCAGTTATATGGGTTGCAATGTTATGGTGGGAGGATAATAAGATCTCCATCCCTTTGTCATATCTGACGGGGAGTTGGAAATATTGCAGGAACATGAAAGCCAGGGAGTTGAAGTCTGGGTATTTGGCTTGTGGTAGCTCAATGTACCATTTAGCTGCTGCACCTATGAGGGTGCGTTGGAATAGTTTTAGCCTGCTTGAATCATCTATGATGTTGTTTGATGAGCACCATAGATGAAATGTCATGATGTGGTTTTGGGGACATTCCCCTGCCTGCCCTTCAAACTTGGGAATGTCTGAGGGAATTTTGGTTGGCATGGGAGGCCAAAAGGTTTGATGGTAGATGGGGTAATTTGTCAATCGAGCTGAATTAGGCAAGTTAAGATGAGCCATGAAAGACATATTTTACCCCAGGCTGATGTGAGATGGGGTTGGTATGGTGGTGGGGTTTGCAGGTGCACAATGTACATGCATAACTGGGGGTATTGGTGGTGCCATTGTAGATGGGATAGTGCCCCCAAGTGTGATTGGAGGGGCAGTGTATTTGTAAGTGCCACTGCCCCCATGTGTGACAGGAGAGGCAGTGTATGTGGAAGGTCCACTACCCCCAAGTGTTGCAGGTGGGACAGTGTATGTGGGAGGGACATTGCCCCCATGTGTTGTAGGTGGGACAGCTTGAGTGGTCACTATGGGTGGTGGAAACTGACTGATGACAGTTTGCATGATCATGCTGGGGCCACCTATAGGGTTGTTGTTGATAATTTGTGGGGTGGACATGGGTCCACTAGCGATTGCTATGCCGAAAAATGGATCTGGGTTTGCACCAGCCATGGGGCTTGATGGTGCAGTGTGCAGGTTTGGTTCAGACTGATATGGGTCTAAATATGAATCAGAGACTATGTGGCCTTCTGATGGTGTGAGAGGTCATCAAGAATGGTCTTGACGGTGTCATTTCAATGACCTGAATTGTGGTGGTTTGCCTCTTAGGCATGAGGAAGAGCGTGAGGGATCAATTGTGTTAGATTTGTGTATCAAACTGGTGGAAATGATTTTTTGGACACCGGTTTCAATGGATTCTTATTGGCTATAGGTGGTCACTCAACCACCAAGACTGCCAGAAGACAACACTTGGATTTTTCCTCATGGGCGTTCAACTCAATCGGTGGGGGTCGTTGCCCGTTTCGCTTGGAAATTCCTCTTAGCGGCTAACTACTCTGGGGTTCTTGTGGCACTCCTCACAATGAGTTTTTGGGTAGGGCCCAATTACTTCACACACTTAAGGCAGTCAGGGACTTATGTCCTCAAAGACTGCAAATTTTTAAGCTTATTGTAAATTAATCAATTTTAGTGGCTCTCTCAGCGTCATGAACTGAGTTGGGTTGATTTACGTTGTATGGTGTGTATGTATTTCTGTGTTTCTGTTATTTGGTGGCTGCAAATGGTTTATCAATATTCCATAGAGTTCATCATATTGTGGTTTAAAGCAGTAAATAACAAAAATTTTGTAGATAGATACCATTTTTTTTACCCTAAATTGTGATAGCCTAACTAGGTGACTACCTTACACCTATATTATTCTTCAACCAGGAGAAGGTGTCGGGCTCTCAATACAATGGGACTAAGCCCATCCGTAGATCCATAGGTCACCTCCCAGATGCAAGGTTGGTCAATAGGGAGGATGCTTAGTGTCATGAGAAGCCCTCCTTCTCTACCCCCTCTACCTTCCAAGTCACCTGTTTTTAGTGGTTTTGAACAATATTGGGTGAAGGGCCTATTACTATATGAGCTATTCCCTTCATCTTATCCCAGAATACCTCGAACGGTGATGACTGGGTAGAGGAGGAAGGGTAAGCAAGGTTGTTTATTTTAGGTCAGTTTTAGTTAGGCTAGATTCATTAACCCATTAAATTTTTTTAACTTACACTTAGTTCTGTGAATGAAATTGTGATTAACAGAAATAAAAATAGAAATGAAACAATTGTGTTGGACAGAGGTGGCTGAGCCACATTGAGAGTCCTTAGCTATTAAAATTTAACTTCTGAGTGACAGACCACAAGTTTTAGGTCAAATGTGGCGAGGGGGTTGCAAAATTTTTCCAGAAACAGGCGAGGGGGTCGCTCATATTTTGCAGACAGAAGTTGTGTGTCTTTCTGAAGGAAGTCGCACCTTTCGAGGAAAAAAGGGTGACCTAGTCACACCTGTGAGGCCTAAATGAGTGACCTGGTTCCCTGTTTAGGTCTGATAAGTGTGACCTGCTCCAGATTGGGGTTTTTTTGATCCTGAGTTAGATATGGCCGACAATAACCTGTACTGTGGCCAAATGGACTCAGATTTGCCTTGTGGAGACTTTGGCAGTAACAAAAATTGTAAATAAACAAGATTTAAATTAGATTTGACAAGAAATTTAACCTAGGGAAAAACTAAACTGAAACTCGAAATTTTTTAAAAAACAGACCCAAGGATCTTGTGGGATCGACTTGGTATGGTCGCTAGTTCTGTAGCAGGGATTTCTCCCTTGCTATAGGGCAGGAATGGCTCCCTTCCATCTATAGGATGGAAGGGTAGGCTCCTGTATGGAAATGCAGAAAATAAATGGACAGAGAGCAAGAAAGAACATAAACACAAGAAATGGCTGGAAACCCCTCTATAAACAATGTTAGGGCCTAACTCCAACTACCTGCAAACAACTATTAGAAACCAAAGACCTACAAAACAAGTTAAGAAACAAACCTACAAGCAAAAATGGGTAAAAAAAAACTAAGCTACTAAAGCAAATACATAAGCAAACAATGGTATACCTTCTCTTTGGTGCAATGGGCCACCATGCCCTGGCTGGAAGAAGCACCTCTCTCTCTCTCCTGGAAATGGAGGAGCTATGGCTCAATGGGGGAATGAATGGACGAGAGAGTGGATGTGGGTGGCTTGAGAGGCATAGGGTCTCAAGGCATCTATGAGTAGCATAACAGTATGAAAGGGAAGAATGTTTTGAGAGTGACCCCCACCCTTCTATTTATAGCAATTTTTAGGTTTCTAAGCCCTTGGTCAGGGCTTTGGCCGCTTTTTTGGGCTTTTAGCCCCTTATACCCTAAATTTAGCTCCTTTTAGGGTTTTAGTCTCCTTTGAGGGGTTTTAGCCCCCTTTTGGAGGCTTTAGCCCCTAGGAGAGTTATTTAGGCTCATTTTTGGGGTTTTAAAGCCCTTTTTCTCATTTTAAAGCCTTTTTGAGGGTGTGGGGGGTCTAATGGGGTGATACGAGGGTCATGCATGGGTGTCTTTTGGTGGTGTAGGCCATGTAGAGCTGAGTGAGGGATTTTCTGGGTTAACACCCTCACTTGATTCCTTTGTCAAGTCCTTAATACATGAGCAAGAGAAGTTGGTCTAGATGGGAGTCATCAAGACTTCCAAATATCAAGCTCTCATAGTGACATACTCTACCAAAGTGCAAGATAAAGGGAGACCTAAGGGGAAGGAGCCTAAATTATATGATTCGAATACTAGAGAGAATAAGAAGACTTCTGAAGGAGCTTCGGGCTCTAAGAAGAAGAAAAAGTGTGAAAAAAAGATGTGTCCATATTGTATGAGGGGTTTTCATTCTGAATACCAGTGTATGAAGAAGCGGATAGGCCAAATTTCTACTCTCCTCAAGCATAAAAACATAGCTCTTTCACAAAGAGAAAATAATTCTAATGATGGAAAATCGATAGATGATCATAAAAGGTTCCATGCCTTAAAAGATGGCCTCTCTTGGTCGATAGCCTCTTTGATTAATTCTGGGGCATCCAACCACATGGTTTCCTCCAAGGATTCCTTCTCCACTCTCAACCTCACATGTGTTAGAATAATCAACCCATAGTTAGCTACCTTAGACATTAATTAATCCAATTTTTGTCTTATTTGCCTAGTTTCCATATTCCACCTTATGCAAGTTGTCCTCCACACATCCATAGTGGTCAAAATTGCTAAATTTGAGTCATGGAGCACTTGGGAAACCTCTTGGAATCAAATATAATTTATTCCTGGCCTCCCTAGCGCGTGTCTTCTTTTTCTGCTTTATTGCCTGCTTTTTCTGAGTTTTAAGGCAATTGGGAAAGTTTGTCTAGGTGAAGTTAACTTGTTTTTTGTCCTCATCATCCTCCACTCTTTTCTCCTATGAAAAGCATGCATGATTTTTAATTCCACCACCTATTAGCTTGCCTAATTTATTTTGCCAATTTGTGAGCTCCTAGACAAATTTGGAATCTACTTTATGCACCTATGGGGGATTTGCTTAGATTTAGTAAGCCTGCTTTTGACTAAATTCGAATGGCACCCTTATGCATTAAAATATCTCATGTAATTATTTATTGTGGCAGCCTATGACTTCACAGGGTTGGCTATTGTGCACTTATTCAATACAGATTAGTGTTCTGCTCCATATTCAGTCTCCTTTTGTGAGTAATTTGCATGTGTAATTGGCAATTGTTGTAAGTGTAATTGTTCTAACACCTGGGTTCAATTTCCACATGGTATCAGAGCCTTTTTATATCGATTTCTCTCCTTCCAATTTGTATTGCAGTTTCGACATCATTGACTGGGAGCATTCTGCTGACTGACGGGACAATTTCTGAGCTATGGATCAATCTTAGAAGATCATCTTGACTCCATTTAAATTATTTGAATGGAAAGCAGAGATGGAGATACTGTTGAGAGCAAAAGGCCTCTATAGAGTGAGTATGGCAACAGAAGTAGAGCCCAATGCAGCTGCAGAGAAGATTAAATGGCACAACAGGAGGGATGAGGCCTATGGTCTCCTGTGTCTGAGCATATCCAAAGACCTCCTTTTCCATCTTGATGGATTGACATCACCGAATGAAGTATGGGAGAAGATTGTTGATCTTTTGGGAAATATAGATGAGATGAGGGGACATCAAATTGAAAATGAATTGATCTCCCTGAGTCCCAATAGCTTTGAATCCCTGCAACTCTACTTTTCCAAGTTCAAAGCACTTGTTTTGTAGCTAAAACAATGTGGGATCAAAAAGAAGGATGAACAACTAGTTTTGGCCATACTGTCGAAGCTTGTCCCTGACTATTCAGTGTTTGTTTCGACCTTCTATGCCACAAAGTTGACAGCTCGAGCCTAGAAAATGCCTAGCCTTGCAGATTTCATGGAATCTCTCACACAAGAACAAGATAAATTGGTGATGATGGGTACCATCAAACCATAAAAAGACCAAGCTCTGGTTGTTGGAGATTCGAGGGTGGATTAAAAAAGCAAGAAGAAATCTAGAAATCCACCTGAGCAAAAGAGAGACAAGAACAAGTCTCCGGAGGAGCCTCAAGGTTCCAAGAAGAACCCCCAGGAGAAGAAGAACAAAGGAGAAATGAGCAAGTGTGCATACTACAGTAAGGGAAATCATTCTGAAAGCTCCTGCATGAAAAAGCAAATAGACATGCTGACCCAACTCCTAGAGAAGAATGGCATCTCCCTTCCAGACAACTCAAAGAAGACGGAAGGAGGATCAAGTTCAGAAGATAGAGAGAGAGTTCATGCATTGGTTGCTGACACATCAAGTTCACCTAGTTTCATCATTGATTCTAGAGCTTCAAGACATATGGTTTTGACCAAGGAAGCATTCACCTCACTTGACATGTCGCAAGGTCCACCAATAGTACCGGGAGATGATTCTCTCACTGAAATTTTGGGCAAAGGGAGGATTGATATCGACCATGGTAAGTTTAGAAAATTGTTGTATGTTCCAGGTCTTGCCTCTAACCTCTTATTAGTTTATCAGATGACCCACATAGGGTCTCCAAAGAAGTTCATATTCTCCCCTAATGAATTTGATATCACAGAGATCTCAAGTGGTAAAGTCATTGCAAAAGGAGTTGCAAATCACACTTCGAAGGTATACATGTTCTCACACTTCCTATCCTACTCAAACCCCTCTTCTCTTCTGATTCATGCTAATGAGGAAAGCAAGATTTGACATGAAATATTTGGCCAGCTTAATTACAAGTATCTTTCTGATCTTAGTGAAAAAGAAATGGTCATAGGGTTACCAAAGATTAATTTTTCCAAAGGAGTCTGTCAAGGTTGCTACCTAAGAAAACACCCAGAGCATAAATTTGAGAAAGCTAGTCATGAGAGAACCTCTGCACCTCTTGAGTTGATCCATAGTGATGTTTCTATCCCATTTCCTCACATGTCAATGAGTTAGGAAAAATATGCATTGACATTCATAGATGAATTTTCTAGGTATTGCTGGGTTTACTTCCTGAAACACAAGTCTGAAGTTTTTGGTCTCTTCAAAGTCTTTAAGGCTTTGGTTGAAAACCAGTCTGGGAGGAAACTCAAGGTCCTCAGATCTAACAAAAATGGTGAGTATGTCAATTCTAAGTTTATTCAATATTGTGTAGATGCAACATTCTATCCCTTACACACCACAACAGAATGGTGTTGCTGAGAAGAAGAACAGATCACTGAAATAGATGGAAACATGCATGCTGGAGGCTAAGACTTTGCCACCAAAGTTTTGGGCCGAAGATATAAACTATGCAGCCTATATCTAGAATAGGGTGCCTCATAAACAGCTTGATGGTATGACTCCTTTTGAAGCATGGAGTGGGCACAAGCCAGATGTGACCCATTTCAGGATTTTTGGCTCAAGGGCCTGGGCTAGAATTCCAATAGAAAAGAGGAAGGCTTTGTAGCCCCAAAGCCAAGAGTGTCTATTTGTTGGGTACTCTAAAGACTAAAAAGGGTACAAGCTGATCAATTTGAGCACAAACAAATCGTTCATTGAAAGGTGTGTTCAGTTTCAAGAAGAGCCCCTAGCAGTAGTGGAAGTTGGAAAATCCTCTTCACCACCAGAACCTCTAAATGTAAGTGAAGAGACAGATGAACATGCTGATTCTGATATGTCTGATAATTATGATTTGATTGCATATCCTAACAGTCCTACAAGACCAAAATGGGCAGCCAAGACCATTCATGCAGCTGGAGAACTAGCTGGAAATCCTAATGATCCTAGGAGGACTAGATCTCAGTTTGAGAGTGCTCTGTGCATGAAAGATCCTATGTTTGTAGAGAAATTCTATCTGATGATTGAATCAGATCCACAGACATATGAATATGCAGCAAAATATCCAACATGGAAAACAGCCATGGAAGAAGAGTTCAGCTCACTCCAGAAGAGCAACACTTGGGAGCTGGTTGATCTTCCCCTAGGGATGAAGCTAGTTCAGTGTAAGTGGGTGTACAAAACCAAATTTGCTGCTGATGGTTCACCTCTAAAGTACAAGCCTATATTGGTAGCCAAGCGCTACTCATAGGTACATGGCATAGACTACAATGAGACCTTTGCACCAGTGGCAAAGATGGACTCCATCAGGCTAGTCTTAGCCATTGCAGTTTCAAAGCAGTGGGAGGTACACCATATGGATGTGAAGTGTGCGTTCCTGAATGGAGATCTCACTAAAGAGATATACATGCAGCAGCCTCAAGGATTTTCTACTAACCCATCTCTTGTGTGCAGGCTAAAGAAGTCATTGTATGGGCTTAAGCAAGCCCCTAGGGCTTGGTATGCTAAGATTGATAGCTTTTTGCTATCACTGAATTTTGTTCGATGCAAATCAGATCCAAATGTCTATTTGAAGCTGATTCATGGTTCATTAATGATCATTGTTTTGTATGTTGATGACCTTCTCATTACAGGAAGCTCAAAGGATGAAATTTCCTCCCTGAAGGATGCAATGAGCCATGCCTTCTTAATGACATATTTGGGCTTATTGAGCCAATTCTTGGGGCTCGAGATTGCTCAAACCAAAGAAGGAATCAAAGTACATCAGTCCAATTATGCCTTGGATTTGCTGAACAAATTCAATATGAAGGATTGCAAGCCAAGCAAGACTCCTTTCCTTTCAGGAGTTAAGCTTGAAGAAGCTGATTCTTCACCTATGGTAAACAATACACTGTATAGGAAATTGATTAGATGTTTGTTGTATCTTACACATACTAGACCTGATATTTCTTATGCAGTAAGTGTGGCTTCAAGATACATGGATCAGCCTCATGAGATCCATTGGAGAGCAACCAAAAGGATCCTTAACTTTGTTCAGGGAACAAGGACGCATGGGATCTTCTACAAAGCTAAATCTGATCTTGATTTGATTGGGTTTACTAACAGTGATTGGGAAGGTGATAGCACAGATCGAAACTCAACATTAGGATATGTGTTCATGCTTGTAGAAGGGCCAATCAGCTGGTCAAGCAAGAAACAGAGTGCCATTGCACTCTCATCTACAAAAGCAGAGTACAAAGGAGTTGTAAATGTAGCAACTCAATGTCTATGGTTGCGGGGGTTACTTGGAGAGTGTGGCTTCGAATTAGAATACTAAACTAATAACTATTGTGATAATCAGAGTACCATTCGAATCTGCAATGATCCAGTTCAGAAGCAGAGAACCAAACACATTGAGATCCATATGCACTACATCAAAGAGCTTGTGCATGATGGCACCATTCACCTACTCTTCTGTTCATCTTCAGAACAAGTAGTAGATATATTCACCAAATTTTTTTGTGAGAAGACATTCAAAAATCTCAAATCACTGCTGGGGATTGCTGATCATGCTGTGAAACATGAGTGATGACAAGATTTCCAAATTTTGTTTTACTGTCCATGTTTAAGGGAGGATTTTTCCCACTGGGTTTTTGCCTCTTTCCTTGGTTAAATGGACATGCAGTATGTAAAGGGTGACTAAGCCTTGTTGCTAGGCCCTATAATTTTCTGATATTTTACTCATAAGTCAGGCTTAAGGGGGGGTGTTATAATAATCAACCCATAGTTAGGTACCTTAGACATTAATTAATCCAATTTTTGTCTTCTTTGCCTAGTTTCCATATTCCACCTTATGCAAGTTGTCCTCCACACATCCATAGTGGTCAAACTTGATAAATTTGAGTCATGGAGCGCTTGGGAAACCTCTTGGAATCAAATATTCTTTATTCTTGGCCTCCCTAGCATATGTTTGCTTTTTTTGCTTTATTGCCTGCTTTTTCCAAGTTTTAAGGCAATTGGGAAAGTTTGACTAGGTGAAGTTAACTTGTTTTTTGTCCTCATCATCCTCCACTCTTTTCTCCTATGAAAAGTATGTATGAGTTGTCATTCCACCACATATTAGCTTTCCTAATTGCTTTTTCCAATTTGTGAGATCCTAGAAAGATTTGGAATGTACTTTTTGCACCAATGGGGGATTTGCTTAGATTTAGTAAGCCTGCTTTTGACTAAATTCCAATGGCACCCTTATGCATTAAAATATCTCATGTAATTATTTATTGTGGCAGCCTATGACTTCACAGGGTTGGCTATTGTACACTTATTCAATACATATTAGTGTTCTGCTCCATATTCAGTCTCCTTTTGTGAGTAATTTGCATGTGTAATTGGCAATTGTTGTAAGTGTAATTGTTCTAACACCTGGGTTCAATTTCCACAACATGAGGGCCTAATATTCATATGGATTATGACTCCCAAATTCCAACAGCAGGAAGAGGCACCATTAAAGTCCAACATGGTGAGTTCAGAAATGTCCTCTATGTGCCCTCTCTTGTAGCTAATCTATTGTCTGTATACCAAATGACTCACGATGCTCACCAAAGCAAGTGGTATTTAGATCTGACTTAGTAGAGATCACATAAATATCAACTGGGAAGACTATAGTGAAAGGAATTGAAGATCATGCCTCCAAGGAATATGTTTTCTCTAATTTAAACTGTAATACAATAGTTAGTTAACCACCTTACAAATTCTAATACAATAGTTAGTTAACCACCTTATTTTTTGACATTGTCAACTTTGATCATTTTTTTCATGCAGAAAAACCACTTTCTTGTTATTCCGAAGGAATCAAGGAAAGTTCACACATGCACGAGAAATATCAACAAGATTCCTCACTTCTATGGATGGTAGGTCAATCAAACCATAAGCTGGACATCCAACCCAGAACATGTATTAATGTAATTGAACCCATGTGGATGGAATTAAATCCATCTACCCGTACCAATGGATCACTATATAATTGACACTATCAACTTTTCTCATATAATTGTGAACATTTTCAACTTCAATATTGAAAATAAAAACTATTTATAAGAATATAGAGGAATTATGCTATTCTTGGTTTTCTGAAAGATACTTTCTTGTATTAGGACTATGTTCATTAGTATATGATCTTGTTGTATTCTCTTAGTTACTCTAGCTTGATCTTCACCTCTTTGAAGGCATACTCCTCATTATATCTATAGTCTCTTAGCTATTCTATCTCAATTTACACCTCTTTGAAGGCCTAATCCGAAGTGTAGTGTGCTAGCTATTCTAGGTCAACCAACACCTCTTTGAATGTTTACTTGTGTGTAGATCATATGATCTCTCTCACATAGGAGGTAAACCTACAAATAGGAAAATAACAGAGTCATTTTGATCAATATGGAAGTAAGTTTCTAAATAAATTGAGTGAGTTAATAAGTGTACAAACTCAACATTTTTGGTGGGTTTTTTTTCCACTAGGCACACTTTTGTTTTAATGTACACATTCTTTCAAAATTCCAACAATATCAATTTAAAAATGAGCCAAATCATTAAGGGAAAAATTCTATGTTTAAAGTTCTCACTAATTAGAGGAACTAAAACTTTCGACAAAATTCCTACTTATGGAATAAATACAATGAAAAGAGATTTCATACTCACTTGGACCTCATATAACCATCATTGGGTCGAATTTGAGTTCCTTATACTCTCTAGATTTTCTCAATTGTCGATGTGTTCTAGTCGCACCTAGTTTTCCTACTGTAAACCAACCAAAACTTGAAGTCACTATACCTTGGTGGTTTGATGATCGATATTACTCCTATTCTAATATTTTAGTTCCTCATGAGCTCTATTACAAAATTAGGAAAGTGCTACCTTATCTTGGAAATAAGGATTATGGTTGGAATCCTCATTATGTATTAGCACAAGAAATTAAGCCTCATGAAATTCCCTTCACCTGTTTATATGCCTGACTTTCAGTTTCATAATTAATCAAAAATTGTTCAATGACTATGGAAGACAAGGAACCCAATTGACAAGCATTCTAAACATCTTTAACTGTCTGCCACCAGGTTCTTGAATTCATAACTGCCAAATATTTCTTCTGTAACTTCTGTAATCTTGATTTCTCAACTTCTATTCCGTAGGCTATCTTTCCACAATACATATTTCCACAATCTTGCTTCCGCAACCTTAGTCATTCAACAACTCAATATTTCTGCAATTGAGTTTTGGAAACAACCTTTCCATAAGCAACAACTTCTCCACAACAACCTTTCCGCAATTGAGTTTCCACAACTTAGTTTCTACAAGCTCCTTTCCGCAAGCTCCTTGCTACAATTGCGGATTATGGGTTGCAGGTATGAAATTCCTAGTTTTCCCAAAAACTTACTTCTACAATTATGTAGTGACAATGGTCCTTTCTGCAATTATATTGTGGATTGTGCATTGTGGATCCACCTTCCCACTTTTCTCAAAATTGGGCTTTCGCAATTTTCCTTCTGAAAGTCTCTTTCGATAGTCGGGTTGCGGATTGTGGATTGCGGATGTGCCTTCAACTTTTCCCAAAATGGGCTTCCACAATTTCCTTTTGCAAATATATTTCCACAAATTTTGAGAGTCTTCTATTTCTTGTGGGCTCCTTCCTGACCTTTTATCTGCGATCAAATGCAGATATCACCTTAACATTACAGATATTCACTTTTCTTTTGCGGATTGCTTATCTCTTGTACAGGTTCACTTCATGAATCAAGTTTCCCACCATCGATACATCTTTCCTCCTTTAATATGGTTTGTCCAATCTTTGTTGAATGAATTGAATTTACTCTCTAGATCATTCAATATCTGTTGAATTAATTGTATGGACATCATGTCTCATCTACTTGATTTTCTATATTGAAGGTATTCATCCAGGCTGAGTCATAGTTTGCTTCCTCAACGAAACTAGTTTGCTTGCATACATGAGAGAAGAGTCTGATTACACTCTGATCTATGCTCACCTATCCTCCTTATTGTTGGATCATATGCTTTGAACTTATGTGTTTCTATGAATGGCAGCCGCATCTCAATCTGATCTGTTTCCATATGATCGCAATACTTATCATAATGCCAAGACTATTTTTTACTTCTCATAATATAGGCTCAAGGGGGGGGGGGGTATTAGAGCATATTTTCCATCTAGATAATAGTCATAAATGCATGAAGTAATGCATGCAAGAAGTCATGCATTCATGAAATCATGGATTCGTGCAACAAGCATGTACCAATATTTCTTTCCTCGGTGTTTAAACCATGGTAAGTTGGAGTCCTAGTGCATAGTCTTGTCATTGTTTTCCTCATTATTTACTATTGCACCCTCATCCATGATTTCATCCATCCGCCATATGTTACATTTAGTTAACTGGGCTACCATTCCTTGATTTCATTACTCTAGGATGACAGTGAGCTCCGATGGCCACTATAGTCAACAAAACCTCCTAATTTTCCCCTATATCATTAGATAATATAATTAACTTACTCATGCACCATCCAAGTCTAGTAACATTTAGTTACACCCAATTAACTGAGCACATTAAAGAGTTAGGAGTAGTCCACAAGTCTAGTGATGGTTCTATGCTAATTTAAGCCTACCCAATGAGAGGATTCTAAATTCCTCCTAAGGCTCACAAATTAATCCTTTGTATATGTATTATAAATGTATTCTTATTCATGAATAATAATCAAATGGATTTTATACCAATTAATTTCTTTCTCTAATGTTTATGATCATTCTTTTTCTTCATGATTATGCTTATCTATGTTGTAATTATTAATGAGGTTACATTTGATCAATATATTACTTCTAATACAATAGTTAATTAACCACCATATTTGTTGACAGTATCAACTTCGATCATTTTTTTCATGAAAAAAACCAATTTCCTACTATTTCAAAGGAATCAAGGGAAGTTCACACCCACACATGAAATATCAACAAAATTCCCCACTTTTGTGGATGGTAGGTTGAGCAAACTGTTAGCTGGACATCCAAGCCAGAACATGTCTCAACAAAATTGAACCTGGGTGGATGGAATGAAATCCATCTAGCCGCACCAACGGAGCATTGTATCCTTTACATTTTCAACTTTGATAATATAATTGAAAACATTTTCAACTTCAATATTGATGCCAACCCTACCATTGAGTCAACATTTTTTTCAACCTCTGAGCTCAGAAACATGAACTTCAAAGCATGGAGGGACTTTAAACCTTTCTTGACAGTCAAATTGTTGTGTTAAATCTTCTTCTGCGCAACTCTTCTTCCACAGGTTCAATTCCACAACATAGTTTCCGTAAATCTATTTTCTACAGGATCAACTTCGCAACAGAGTTTCTGCAACTTTGTTTCCGCAACACCCTTTTCCATAACACCTTTTCCGCAATTGCGGGATGCGGGTTGCGGGAAGTTGAATTTTCTGAAAACTTTGTCCTTTCACACTTACGCACCTACAATGGTCTTTGCACATGCGGGTTGCAGACACATCTTTTCATTTTCTGAAGTGAGACTCCCACAAATATTCTCTCGCAACTTCTGTCTGAACCGTTGATCTTTTACGGGGAGGATATGGACCGTCGATCTTTATTTTTATTTGGATCTTGTCCTCAACCGTTGATTTCTTTTGTGCAACGTTTTCTACAAATTGATCTTTGATCAAATGCAGAACTTCATTTAACTTTACGAATATAATCTCTGACTGTTAGGTCTTTGCGGATCTAATCTCCATCGTCGATCTGACTTCCTTTACGGAATGTTCTTCCTTCGACTCTTCTTTTGCGGAACTTCTCCCAGCTACTAGATCTTCTTACACTTGATCTCATCTGTCCAAACCTACAAAGGTTTAGACCTTAGTTCTTATCTATCCTTACAATGATCAATCTCTGTAGACCCTGAATCTACAACAACTCTGCACACACATTAATCATTCATGAAATTCAAAGTGGATTATTCATCTAACTCTCCCTTTCGATTGATCAAAATCTTGATCAATTTATCTCTATTTCCTCCCTCTCACAAGCCATCTTTCACATACGAGCTTATCAACTATTAACAGGGAATAAATCAAACAATCATTTCATCAAATCAAATATTCAAACAGAGACAAATTTCACATAGAAATTTAGCCGAAATAGGCTTTTTCATTCATACGTAGAAACTATACATACACACTAATCTTCAAACCTGTGTTATAATACCTTTAGGCTTGATACAACTTTAATTAGCCTTTCCTCTGTCTCCTACATGACTTACTGACCTCCTTATCTATCTATCTCTGTCCTCTATTTCTGTCCCATGTCTATCTATATATCTATGCCTTGCAGGCTTACATTTATACATAATTGGATTCATGGACCATTCTAGTTCAGATCCTTAATACTCTCAACAACATACTAAATTAACTCTAACTATCAACCCTATCCTATGATTTGCTTCCCTAATTGAGGGATTTGGTACATAATTTATCAATTGACTCATCATCCACCTAGTGACTCACCCAACTAACTCACCATCATCTAGAATCAAATAAAACATAGGTTATTTACAATGTGATGGTTCAAAGACCCTTTCTAGGCCCGATCCACATTGATCTTGGAATTTGAAATGGATAGCAGGATGCTCCTACATCAGATTCCCTAGGAAGAAAGAAATATGACCTCCACGTCATATCCTTCCATCTTCAATATACCTAGATCCCAAACTTTATTCTGTAACTGATCATCCATCTCATCATGTTGTTTTGTCTTTGTCATCTCCAGTTCTCTTGGTTTCTGTAATGCTCCACTAGCCTTGCTTTTACAGTCTTCCTATGTCATATTTTTTTTTCCATTGTTATGTCTATTTGCCTCACTGACGTAAATATTCATTCTTTCCTCATGCCTTCTCTGAGACATATTCACCATCAGCAACCTTAATTCTTCAATCTCCAATCCAGAGTATCTTTTGACTGGTACACCTGCATCTTCTTCTCTTGAAACTGCTATTGTCTTCTTGACTCTCTGCTACTATCCACTAAATTATAAAATAATCCAGTGTTTTTTCCTTCTATCTTCTCCTTTCCAATCCTATCATCAAACATTAAGCAGTCACGTTTATCAACTCTTGGATTGATAAACCAGTCTTCTAACATTTCTAACTCTTCATTATAATTTCTAAAGTTAGAAAATTTCCTTTGTCCTCATTAACCAACTCTGCAATAGTAATTTCTTTGAGGTACTGATCATCCTCTTGAGACACTGTAGTCCTTTCATGTGTCATGAAAAATTTCTTCCCCAGTTTATCAGCAACATTACTATCCAAATATGCAAGTGTTCTCTTTTGTTTATCTCCATGAGACCATGTCATATCATCCTTCAATCCCAGAACAAAATTCTGGCTTTGGTCCATGTCAAGAATACATGGATTCTCTCCTTGTTCTTCTTTTACCTATGGGGAAACCTTATAAGGTTCATTACATGTTATTCCCGCATATATACACAATTCGTTAATTTCAAAAATATTGAAATTGTTATCTCCCATTGAATTTCTTATCAGCATATTCTCTTGATGAGATGAACTCTCCCAAGGGTTCATGAGACTTTCTGCTAGTCCCTTTTCTACACCATATTCTTCTAAGATGATTTTATGTTCTTCTTCACAACAATGAACATATTCTTCTGTCATTGGTCCAATTTTTCTTTTTCCTTTATTCCCCAAAGCATTCATCCTATGCTTCACAACCTGCATAGACACATCTTTTAAGTGTTCTTCAATACCTGCAAACATACACCAATAATCAGTCTCAAAAACATGAGACTCTGAAGTCCTTGTTGATATTTCCTTTGGAATCCCCTTGTTGTGTTGGTTTGAACACAACACCAATATGTCACCATCACCTATTTATCCAATGGTCTGATACATAGGCTATATACACTCCTCATATGGTATCCTTTCATCTTTTATTACAGCAGAATCATGTTTTGCTATTATGCTTTTGGAAAGCACATCTGCTTCTTCTTCAAACTTCGTGATAGTCCAATGTGACTCTTTAACTCTCTCCTTCATTAGAATGCAATTTTGATTCTTCCCTATAGAAATGTCTTACTATGTTCCTACATCAAGCAACTCATCAATGAGTTCCTTTTGCTGCAATAATTCATACCTTTCTTCATTTGAGAGACTATCTTCATCATATTTGACTTCAACCAATTTTAAGACAATTTCAAAAGACTTCCTATCATCTGCAACCAAACCTACAATCACAAACAAATCATCGGTCTCAAAAACATAAGAGCTTTTGGTCTCATACAGCCTCACAGTAATCTCTTCCATAATTTTATCTATATTCTTTGTAGAATTCATGAGACTCTCAATTAGTCTCTCCTTCTCTGCTTCAACATCCTCTCCAAGCAAAAGACCTTGTTCAGGTTCATAATATGAAACCTCATCTTAGATTCAACTTCTCTGAGATCTTTCTTCAATTCAACAAACATATTTTGCTGTAGCTTCACCTGTAGTGAATGCCATCTTACCTTCTTTTTCATGACCCAACCATACCTTTGGTTTTCTTCTTCAGCAGCTTGCATATGCTTCTTAAAGAACAAAATGTCTCTTGCTAACTCTAGTAGTTCTCTAAAATCTTCTTGACTTCTTTCCTTCTCTCTTATGCTGTGGATTTTATTTGAACCTCTGGAATGACCTTCAATAGTCATTATCCCCGTCTCCTTCTCCTCTTTTGTGAACTTCATCATGTTCACTTATGGACTGTAACCAAGCCTTCCTCAACAAGTCTCCATAGTTGTCTATTATGCCTCAACAGACTATCTCTCTTTAATATTGTCCTTTTGGTATCTCTGGTTCTTCTCCTCTAGAACCTTTTGAGCATCTCCTTTGGTCTTCTTGGCTTCTACAGTTCAGCTCCACTTTTGAGAACATACACCAGTACTCTCTTATCCAACTTCTATTGGACTTATGGGTTCTGCCACTACTTCGTCTTTTCTCTTCTCGAGAACTTCTCTGTTCTTTTATTCTATAAAATCACATAACCAGAGTCAAAATATAAACATCAATCACTCCATACCTTTACACTTTTTCACTTGTACAGTTGGCCGTAATATCTCCACTGCTATTTTCAAAATATATGCCTCTTCATCAAGAACATAATTGTCCTTGAGCACAAATCCCCCAGTTGTTATTGCTGCAACCTACAATATTTCATCAATCCACAATACTATCAAATCCTTTCAAGGATTCTTCTACATTCCTATGTGGCTAATCATCAACTTTAACCACACATCTTATGTCTGCAATCAATCCTGAATACCCTCTTAACTGACTAACCTTCTCAAACAATCATTAGTATTCAATTTTAAAATAAATATTGAAAATCAGATACTGATTTACCTTTCACGTAGAATACTTGTTCTTCCCTCCTTGTGCATCACTAAGCTTCTCCTCATGCTCAGTCAGTGAGCTACATCCAATATTTAGTAGCAATTCTCCTTCTTGCCATTAATACCACATCAAGCATTTTCCAGATCTTGATTCTATGGTATTTTAAGTTCTCTCCTATAGAACTTTCTTCACAGGCTCAACTAATTAACTGAGCTACTACACATAATCTTTGTCCTGCTCTGATACCAAATGATACCAACCTACGCTTGAGTCGACATTTTTTTCCAACTTTGAGCTCAGAAACATGAAATTCAGAGCATGGAGTGACTTTAAACCTTTCTTGACAGTCAAATTTCTATGCAGCTCTAATTCTGCAGGTTCAATTCTGCAACAAAGTTTCCACAACTCTTTTTTCGCAAGCTCAAATCTGCAACAGAGTTTCCGCAACACCCTTTTACATAACGCCTTTTCTGCAATTTCAGAATGCGGGTTGCGAGAGGTCGAATTTTTAGAAAACTTTGTCCTTTTTGCAGTTACACACCTACAATGGTCTTTCCAAATGCAGGTTGTGGGTTGCAGACACACCTTTTCATTTTTCAAAGTGTTTCTCCCGCAACTTCTGTCTGAGCTGTTGATCTTCTGCAGGGAAGATCTAGACCGTTGATATTTATTTTGATGCGGATCTTGTCCTCAACCATTGATTTCTTTTACAAAACATTTTTTTCCAGTT
Source organism: Pseudotsuga menziesii (assembly GCA_001517045.1). Lineage (NCBI taxonomy): Eukaryota > Viridiplantae > Streptophyta > Pinopsida > Pinales > Pinaceae > Pseudotsuga > Pseudotsuga menziesii. The sequence goes on along the minus strand of LPNX011161950.1, from coordinate 49,117 downwards.
GATCTTTGATCAAATGCAGAACTTCATTTAACTTTGCGGATCTAATATCTGACCGTTAGATATTTGCGGATCCAATCTCCATCGTCAATATGACTTCCTTTACAGAATGTTCTTCCTTCCACTATTCTACCGTGGAACTTCTTGCAGCTGCCGGATCTTCTTATGCTTGATCTCGTCTATCCAAACCTTCACAGGTTTACATCTCAGTTCTTATCGATCCTTACAATGATAAATCTCTATAGACCTTGAATCTACAACAACTCTGCACACACATTAAAAATTCATGAAATCCGAAGTGGATTATTCATCTAACTCTCCCTTTTGATTGATCAGAATCTCAATTAATCGATCTCTGTTTTATCCCTCTTAGAAGCCATCTTTCACATTCGGGCTTATCAACTATTAACAGGGAATAAATCGAAAAATCATTTCATGAAATCACATATTCAAACAGAGATAAATTTTCACGCATAGATTTAACTGAAATAGGATTTTTCATTCATATGTAGCAACTATACATACAAACTAATCTCAGAACCTGTGTTCTAATACCCTTAGGCCTGATACAACTTTAATTGGCCTTTCCTCCCTCTATCTCCCACATGCCTTATTGACCTCCCTATATGTCTATCTCTATCTTCTATCTCTATCCCCTGTCTATTTATATATCTATGCCTCCTAGGCTTACATTTATACATAATTGGATTCATGAACCATTCCGGTTCAGATCCTTAATACTCTCAACAACATATTAAATTAACTCTAACTATCAACCCTATCCTATGACTTGCTTCCCTAATTGAGGGATTTGGTACATGATTCATCAATTGACTCATAATCCACCTAGTGACTCACCCAACTAACTCACCATCATCTAGAATCAAATAAAACATAGGTTATTTACAATGTGATGGTTTGAAGACCATCAATTCAACTTTTTAAAGACCCTTTCTAGGCCTGATCCACATTGAGCTTGGAATTTGAAATGGAGAGCAGGATGCTCTTGCATCAAATCTTGACTATAACAACTATTTATAAGAATTTAGAGGAATTATGATGTTCTTGGTTCCTTTTTCTAGGATTTATAATTCTACCTTGTCCAAACTGTCTATTAGATTATATTATCCTAACTAAGGAGTCATTTAGTTATTATTGGGTCCACTAGTACCATTGGGTCCGCTTGGTCTAATGGGGACACATGTACTAGTCACTAGAGTGTGGGGAACACCGATAGAGGCTAACTAGAACTGACTACACTTGCATGCATCAGTTTAGGTGCCTCCTAGACCAATCCCTACATTTTAGGAGCCACTAGGAGTGTTGACACCAACCTCCTTGAGTTGTTGGAATTTGGTAACTAGTTAAGCTTAGTTATTCTTTAGTTATATTCAGTTAGATCTCCTCTAGTTCAGTTAGTGCCAGTTATGCATGGTTACATGTGGGAAGGCACCATTTCTCACCTACCATTGCAATTAGACTTGTTTAACTAATTATAACTGATTAAGAGACTGGATTAGACATCTCAAGTTAGCCAGTTGAAATCCGATAGTGATTTAGACACTTCTAGTTAGTCATGAAGTCAGATACAATAGATTCGGTTGGTGGATTCGAATCCTATTCACATGATTCGAATTCCTCCTTATGTAACACCATTTTAACACTAGATTCTTTAATGAAGTTTATATTATAATTATCTGAGCAATACTTATCTGTTTCTTGTGAGATTTGATTTGTTAAGTGTGTATTATTCATTCCTTTTCACTACATAATAATTAAGAATCTGATTGCACTCATTACTCTAAATATCTAATGGCACAAAAACTCTAATATGGTATCATATCCATCTCAGGAAAGCTTCAAGTTTGTCTAATCTCCATTGTACATCAGAAGCAGCCGGGTTTCCATAGAAGTCCCACAAAGAGTGCCTTTCTTCCTCTGAATTTATTCAGAGTGGCGGGGTGGACATGACAGACCCTGAAAAAGTGTACATGTAGATAGGGAAGGCTTGATTCTAACATAGTGCAAATGGTTTTGGTTTTGGGGCCACATGTGCTACGTAGCTTGATTGAAAATTTTGTTTGATCAACAAGAGCATTATGGATTCTCAACTCTACACACCTCAGATCCTAACACCCTTCAATTATATTGATCGAACGGTAGATATGCAAGTTTCCTTGCACAACAAGGCATACTTCAGGATAATACTTGGAAGGGAGGATAAGCGCCATCATCAAGCCGAGAAATTTTTTTTTTTGAACCACTTAGATGAATCTTTTGGTTATCGATGTACTCACATATCCATATACCTACTCTTTCATCTTGAAGGTTTGAGCATCTCCAAATAATCTAAAGAGAATCTTGAAGTATTGTTCAGAAAGCAAGATGAGCTTCATGGACACTTTCTAGAGAATGACTTGGCAGCCTTACATCCCAGCAGTTTCAAGACCATACAACAATTATTTAGAAAATTCAAGTCTCTTGCACTTTAATGTAGACAAAGTGGAATAGAAAGAAAGGATGAGCAACATTTTCTCTCTATACTCAACAAACTAGGTACTAAGTATTCTTTATTTGTATAAATATTCCATTCTAGAAGAGCTTCCATTCCTAATTGAAAGATTCCCTCACTTGATTCCTTTGCTGAGTCCTTAATACAAGAGCAAGAGAAGTTGGTCTAGATGGGAGTAATCAAGACTTCCAAATATCAATCTCTACTAGTGACAGACTCTACCAAAGTGCAAGTTAAAGGGAGACCCAAGGCACTACAACAAATAGTAGAATTAACATCCCATTTAGCTTCCCTTTTTAGTGTAATTTTTTTTACATTGAGTGGTCAAACTAGATGCTAAATCAGACGCGTCGTGAACAAAACTTAAAGTGTCTCAAAAAGCGTCTTCTTTTTATTCCTAGATAGCATCCTTTATGATGTCCAAAATAGCGTTTATTTTTTTTCTTCCAGAATAGCGTCCAACTTTTCTTCCTAAACAATGTCGAGGTTTGCTTCATAAATAACGTCCTATTTTTCTTCCTAGAGAGTGTCTGCTTTTGATTCTTGAATGGAAACCCCGTTAGCACCAGTGCCATATTTGCATCCTTAATAGAACCATGTTAACATCCAAATTAACATCCAATATTGCATCCATTTTTTCTACCACTTTAGCATGCTATTTTGCACCATGTTTTACTTCCAAACATGTGCCAGTTTTCGCTTCCAAATTTGCACCAATTTTTCTTCCTTTTTTGCATCGTGTTTTGCTACCAAAATGACACCAAATATTTATTCTATTGTTGCACCATAATTTGCTTCCTATGTAGCGCTATGTTTTGCATCCAAAGTAATGTCTTATTTTTCTACCATATCAACACCATGTTTTCCTTCATCATTAGCTCCACGTGTTGCATCCTTTTTAATGCCTAGTTTCACATCTTATTTCGCTACCATATCAATTCCATGTTTGGATTCATCATTAGCACAATGTGTTGCATCCTTTTTAATGCCTAGTTTCACATCTCTCATTTTTTGGTCACTAATTTAGTTGCTTTTAGTAATTCTATATACGAATTTTGGTCATTTTGTTTGGTCACTTATCTCTCATTGTTTGGTCACTTATCTCTTATTTTTTGGTTACTAATTTAGTTGTTTTTAACCGATATTATAATATCATTAGGGAATAGAGGAATCAAACCACCAACCTCCTACTTGTAAGGCATGCTCTCTTCCATTGAGCTAGTACCCTTCAAGAATTCAAGAACCTAACTTACATAGTCCTCTATAATGGTAAAAATGATCAATCATAACTTTGAGTATCTAATAGTCGGTAAGGATGATAGATTGTATAATTTCGCAATATATGATCAAGGAGGTTATGAAATCCATAAACCTTTTATAGGTATTTTGAACAAAACTCAAGAAATTGGCTTAATGGGATTGCAAAAATTACTATTCGCTAGAAAACTATATGAGACCTATCAACAATAGTTATCTTAGTGTGGATGCCAAGGATATAGTAGATAAGCATGATCATCCTAGAGCCATGTATAAGTGGATTAATAAGTATACTCAAAAGAGGATGATCAACCCAATAGTTGGTGCTTCACATGGATCCTATCCACCATGGGATGATAAAATTTACTTCTTCCATCAAGCTAATGAGTATCCATAATGACAAATGGTTAGGAGATATTATGATGCAAATTCATAATTTTTCTTCGCTTCCTAGGGTGATGTTGCAGTGCTTTCACTAGGAGATCTGCATGATCCCCAATAGCAATGGATATAAGCATATTAATGGGGCCATAGAATATAGAATGAGACTGTCTTTTTATATTTTTATTTGGAAAACCAGGCATGATTTGAAACATCGAGAGAAGGAATAGAATCAGATATACTTAACAAACTACAATCATGACAGGGCATAGGACTCTACTATATAGTCATTGTGCAGATGTTGGAAATGGGTATAAATTCCTAAGGACTATGAACAACATCCATTTAAATATGAATGCAAAAAATTCCATTTCAAAGGAATACTTGATGGCAGTGAGAATACTGTTTCTAACATAAAGAAACAAAGAAGCCAGAAATGTTATCTCCATGGGGATACACATAACATTAGAACGCAAAATCAACACCTTAAAGAAGTTCCATCTAGATTTTGCATTATAAACAAGAACTCATTGATAATATAAAAAAAATTATTGTGATCATAGAATAGGTCATACTTCACTTACCTATATCACAATGTTATTACTCTATTGTTCAGGTTTCCATTTTGGTCACTACAGAAATATAATGTCATGAAAAAATCCATAATATTTAGAATGCCATTGTTATCAATTGGAAGATACTATCATATTTAAAGCATAAAATGCCATGTTCAAACACTTGTTTCAATAATTATATCTCATAATGAAAGAAATATAAGAAAAAAGATTGATAAAATCAAGAAATTACCTTTGATGTCCCAATGCAAAACTTGGTTGATATGATATTGTATACATTTCTTTACCAACACAACCTACATCATACAACAGAATGTAGTGCTTATATATTAAGAACTAGAGAAGTGTTGCATTATTGAAGACTAAACAAGAATTTCCTTCAACTTTTGTAATTATTCTTAGTTACTGAGTAAGTTGCAATGGATTTTATATTGAGGGGAGTTAAAGAAACTGTATTTCATGTTAAGACAAGGTTCTAGAATAAGTGACGCTCAATAATATATTAGGATCCTTGATATATTACGTATTTGTTGATGTAATTGTAACTTTGGAATGTATTCACTTGTATTTCTTATGTATTGCAACCCGATGTTTATTCTGGGATGTGTCTGTAATGTGATTGAGTCATGTCATGCCCCATGTTCCGATCGGGAGTTTCTATAATGTAAACAAGTCATGTCAAGTCAATGTGGGTAACCCTCCTATTGTTCAAGGGTTAAAGTCCTCGCAGTTCTGGGGTACTAGGGTTGTTAGAATCACCTAGTGAATTCATCCCTAATAGGGTTTAGTTAAGTCAGGAATTAGTATAAATAGAGAGCTAGCCTCTCTATTTATCACACACTCACTCACACTCAGTTGTAGCACATAGCTGAGGAAGAAGAAGACACTGGGGCTAGGAAGAAACAAGGTTACTGCTATCGGGAGATCATCTTACTGTTTTGGGTTTTAATTTTGGTGCCGATTCTATGTCTGAGGAAGTTGCGGGGTTTTCTCCATTTATGGTTTCCCCGAGGAAAAACACTAAGTTCATTGTCTCTTGTGTTTGGTTGCTGTGCTTGTTATTCTCTCAGTTAAAGATCCTAATATAATGCTAGCTTAATGTTAAAAATATAACATGGTATCAGAGCTAACCTGAGAAGAAGACACTGTGCAGCTGCGGGAACTAGGGCTTCCTACTTTGTGGATCTCTATCCACAAGTTTTCAGCAAAATAAGGTTGGATTAACTCTCCTCCCTAGGGCGCATCTTTCTGTCGAAGCAAAATCCAATTCTGAGGTTTTTCAGTTTTGGACTCGACACTACTGCCGGAGATTAGGGATTTCTACAGAAGTGGAATTTTTGAGTGAGCCCAGGACTGGATTGATCTCCTCCCCAAAATTGAATTTTAGAGATCAAGATCAAAGCATTTGGTTGGATAGAAATTCGAAAAAGCAAAACCCTAATATGCTCCTGAACCAGCACTACAAAATTTCAGCTCCAAATCCAGATCTGACATCTTGACCTAGTAAGATCTAAATATTTTGTATTTCCATTTGAGGTTCTCAGTTAATATGTCTCATAATACCAAGCTTGATGAAAATCTTGAAGGAGTTGATAACTTCCAAGCCTGGAAGTATAGGATCTCCCTGGTTCTGGAAGAAAATGAGTTGGACTCCTACATCCATGAGGAGGTTCTAGTTACAGAGGGAGATGAGGACAAGGACTTACATAAGAAGAAGTTGGTTATGGAAAAGAGGATTATTGCTGATTCAATCAAGGATCACCTCATACCATAGGTGTCCTCCCTCAAGAAGCCTAAAGCTATGTTTGATACCCTAACCAAACTGTTTGAAGGGAAGAACATAAACCAGAAGATGATTTTAAGGAATTGGTTGAAGAATGTAAAGATTCAAAATGAGGAGACCATCCAGTAATATTTCACAAGGGTCTCCCAGATCAAAGAACAACTTGAAGCAGTAGATGAAGAAGTGGAAAATGCAGAAATTGTGATGACAACCTTGAATGGTCTCCCTAGGTCATGGGATTGTTTCATCCAAGGAATCTGTGCTAGGAAGAAGTTAGTCAAGTTCATTAGACTATGGGAAGAATGTTCACAAGAAGAGGCTTGAATAGCAGCTCGAGAAGAAAAGAAGGGAAGTGAAGATCAAGCTCTCACGGTACACTCCAAGAAAGGAAGAAGGGGAAATCATCATCACCAAGGTAAGCATTCTCATCAGAAAAACAATTCTGTAAGAAGGGATCCATCCAAACTTAGATGTTATACATGTGATGAAATAGGACACTTTTATATAAGTTGTCCCATGAATAAGAATGGATCCAAGAAGAAGAAGAACTCCAAAAGAAGACATCATGCTCACATAAGAGGAATTTTTGAGTGAGCCCAACATAAAATTTATCTCCTCATCAAAATTGAATTTTAGAGACCTAGGTCAAGATTTTTGGTTGGGTATAAATTCAAGAAAGTCAAACCCTAGTTTGACCATGAACTCAAAAAACCCTAAATACTAAAACTGATAAGTTTGGGAACTTTTTCTATATCTTGGGATTGGAGAAGGATCAAAAGCTAAAACTTTCACAGGATGAAGATAAAATCCTGATTTACATAGTCTCCAAAATTCATCTTCATATTCGCTATATTCTGGGAGATATGATCCCTCCAAGTTAGGGTTCCAGACTCTTCCAGGATTCATCCCTAAATAGGACACCTGGGGTGAATTGATATATCTTGGGATACAAAGGTCCAAATGAAATTTATGAAGATGTTCCAGAAAGAGCACCAACTTTAATTTCTGTGGTCCGAAGTTCAGACCTAGAAGATGAAACAGTGACGCATGGCAGTCCGTACAACTTCACTATTCTGAATAGTCCTGTAATAGGTCACATTGGGAAAATGATCGTAAGTCCCAATTGGTGAAACCAATCCTGATGAAACCTATGGTGTTGGAATAGGGACATGCAAGTATACCTTAGTACAAAGTTTTAGACATATAGGAGCAGCAATTTTGGAGATACCATAGAAATAGAACACAAATTGTTGCAGAAGAAATTGGAAAACTAGGGCTTCCTGTTTCGGGAGCTTCCCTCCACTGTTTTCAGAAAAAGAGTACATTGGAAAGATCACCTTAAAGAGATATATATTTCTATCCAATCAGATCTAAAAGATTCCAATTTTTTAAAATTAGGGTTTCTCTCACAAACCCTAGATCAGCTAGCTCCAGAACCAGGACGGACACCTCAAATCTGTAAGATATAATCTTTTGCTATTTCATTTGAGATTCTCATTTCAAAATGATCTGTCACATCAGTTTGAAGATAAGCTTGGTGAAGTTGACAACTTACAAGCATGGAATTATATGATCTCTCTGAAGAAAATGAATTGGACACCTACATAAGTAGAGAGGTTCCAGTTCCAGAGGGAGATGAGGCTAAAAGCCTTACAGAAGAAGAACTTGGTCAAGGCCAAGAAGATCATTGTTGATTCAATCACGGATCAACTTGTACCACAAGTGTCTTCCCTAAAGACATCGAAGATGTTTGATTCCTTCACCAAGCTATTTGAAGGGATGAACATAAATCGGAATATGAACTTAAGAAACTAGTTGAAGAATGTGAAGATCCAGAATGCAAAGACCATAGAGTCATACTTTATGAGGGTCTCTCAAATCAAAGAAAAACTTGTAGCAATAGAAAAAGAAGTGGAGAATGTAGAAGTGGTGGTATCCACCTTGAACAGCCTCCTAGGTTCATGGGATTAATTCATGTGAGGAATGTGTGCCAGAAGGAAGTGATTACTTTCAGCAGACTCCGGGAAGAGCACACACAAGAAGAAGAAGCTCGACTCATAATAAGAGAAGAGAAGATGGGAGAAACTAAAGATCAAGCTCTCACCATACAAACATTAGAGGAAATTTGGGGTCTAAAATGGGACTTATAAGAAAACGCGCCAATAATAAGTTCTTGTGAGTTGGAATTCAAGAACCAATAGAATTGTGATAAAATAAGTCAACCATAATGGTTGAATTGACATATTTGTCATAAAAAACTAATTTTTTTGTTTGTATTTTTGACATATCTCCCTGTGTTTTTCAAATTTTGCTTGGGAGAGCTCATTGGATGTGGAATTTGATTTCGCATCCAACGAGTACCCACACTGCATACTTTTGATGGACCTCGCTACCCCAAAAATAAGAAATACATGAGAAAACATGATGATGACATCATCATCATGTTTTCTCGTGTATTTCTTGTTTTTGGGGTAGCTGGGTCCATCAAAAGTATGCAGTGTGGGTACTCGTTGGATGCATAATTAAATTCTGCATCCAACAAGCTCTCCCGATTGAAATTTGAGTAAAAAAATAGGGAGATATGTCGAAAATATGAACACAAAAAGTAGTTTTTTCTTTTTTCTTCCAAAATTAATAAATATTATTTTATTATTTTAACTATTATTTTATTATTTTCCTTAGGAGGCCCATTTTAGACCTCAAAATTATTCTAATGGAAGATCCCTCAAGCGATGAGGAATACGAAGGACTCAACTCTTGAAGAAACTCTTATCCATCTTAGCATTTGGATAAGAAATGGTGAATGAAGAAGATGATGAAGCCGAAGGCTCAAGAAGGAGTCTACCCACAAAACAAATAAAGATAAGTATTTCATTGTCATTTCATGATATTGTTTTTTTATGCATTTGTTTATATTTAGTTGATGTATTATGCATGATAGAATGTTTGCATTAATGATAGTATACTACTAATATGCATGTGATGGGTAAGTAGCTCATGGAACTACACAACTCTCCATTGCTACTTATCTAGAATGAAACCTCTTTGCTGACATATTGGATTAGTGCACAATCTCAATGTTATCGTCGTAGAGATGGAAGACATCTAGAAACATTTCATGAGATATGGATGAATGTTGTATTGGCTAAAATAGTTGTATGATATCCATAAGAATTTGCCATTATGAATATGCCTTATGAAATGTTTCTAACCATACAAATGCATTTGACTTGTAGGAAAGATTGAGTACATAATTGCGTACAAGCAAAGAAGGATGAGACTTGTTCTGAAGAACAAGTGATGATAGTTCAAGATGAAGAATAATATGATGAATGCAGTGACATCATTGACGTAGAATCATCCATCTATGAAGAAGTAACCAAGAAGAAAGGGAAGACCAGTTCAAGAAGAATGATGTCTAGGATGCATGATCGATACATGAAGAGAAGTTAGTAGTTCCATGATGCAGTAGATGGAAACATCATGAGGTACAAGGCAAGATTCGTAGCATGAGGAATAGACTACAAAGATACATTTGCAGCCACTAGAAATACACATGACAGGAAGAATCATGTGTGCAAATGAAAGAAGGCCTTGTACGAGCTCAGAAGACACCCATGGGATAACACATACATGAGGAGCTTGATGAAGATCTGGACCTTTGCTACAAGGTTGAATATGAAAGTCTATAGAGGATGACAAGCTCATAGATGGGTGTGAGAAGAACTTTTGAAAAAGTTCAAGATAGATGATCTTGGTATCCAATAATCCTAGATGGATACATAGAAAATTAGTAGCAGAGGAAGCTACTTGTCACTCTGGTACAGAATGTTTCAAAGCATAGAGTACGAAAGGTAGAGGGAGAATGATGCTCTGCTTCAGAGGGAGTGACTGTAGAAGATCCTGAGGTTCGACATGGTAAGATAGGATGGATAGATTACTGTTGACTCTAGGCTTTACTAAGAGTAAAGCGGATTCCAACCTTTGCTTCAAGGTTGAAGGAAGAAGATAGAAGAACAGTGATGCTCCTGTTATGTGTCGATGCACTATTTTCTAGGCATGGAGGTGTGGAAGAATGTGGATGGAATATTCCTCGAACAAGGGAAGTATGCAGTAGAGATCCTGAAGAGGTTCAGGATGATGGACTGCAAGGCCATGACAACACCTATGGCATTGAACCTGAATCTATCGAGTGTTTCTTCATCAAATTCGGTTGATGCCATGATGTATCGTCAGATGATTTGTTCCTTGATGTACCTGACGAATGCGAGACCAGATATTTGCTTTGCTATGAACACATTGATACATGTTTACCTGATGGTTGCAAAGCATGCAGTGAGGTACTTAAAGGGTACAGTTGGTTATGGGCTCAAGTATGAGGCGAATCAAAAGATTAACTTGGAGGGTTTTGTTGATTCATATTGGGCAAGTAGTGCCATTGATAGGAAGAGCAGGATGGAGTCCTGCATGGCACTGAGTACAACTGAGGCAAAAGATGTTTCCACTTGCTATTTGGGAGGTAGTATGTTTCTTTTGAAAACTACTATTTGATTTGGTTTATATGACTTGCATTTTTGTATGATGCAGAGAGGAGAAGTGATTTAGATCGATATCTCTCGAAAAAGGGATTTCTAGGATAGCTGATGAGATAGGTTGTCTGAGTATAAATCTTGGCGAAGCTCATAGGTTGCTCAGACATAAACGGTCCTGTAGGTTGTCCCTGAATGTAATCAGTCTTGGCGAAGCTTGCAGGTTATCCTTGGATGTAATCAGCCCTGATGTGATTCTATGCTAGAAATGGCCAAAGTGAAGTTTGAGTACTTCACAGAGAAGCTTGGTGTTCTCCGAATCGAGGTTCCTTCCAAGGGGAAATGATGAGATTTAGAGCCATTCTGACATGGTGAGAGTATTAGGTTCCTTCCATGGTCAGATGTAAGGGCTGAGCCATTCTATCATGGTGAGAGGATTGGTTTCTTCCATGTCAGATGTGAGTGCTGAGCCCTTCTAATGTGACTGTAGGATTGGTTCCTACATGATCATATATAAGTGTTGAATGCCATTCTTGGAATGGAGGAACCTAGTCAGTTACTAAGAATACTCAGCTTGGTGTTGAGTTTCCATTCTCTGGGAGAATGGAGGCACCTGGTCAGTTACCAGGAATACTCAGTCTGGGATTAAGGGCCATTCTGATATGACTGTGGGATGTAGTCTTACATGATCAGATGTGAGTGCATGGCCATTCTGATGTGATTGAGGGATGTGTTCCCACTTGATCAAATATAAGGGCTTATGCCATTCTCTGGGAGAATGGAGGCACCTGGTTAGTTACCAGGAATCCTCAGTTTAGGATTGAGAGCCCTTTTGATGTGGTGTTTTTGAACATGGTCGAATGTAAGTGTAGATCCCTTTCGATGCAGTGTTTTCGAGCATGGTCGAATGTAAGTGCCGAGCCCTTCCAATGTGGTGTTTTTTAACATGGTTGGATGTAAGTGCAGAGCCCTTCTGATGCGGTGTGTTCACACATAGTCAGATATAAGTGCTGAGCCATTCTGGCGCGATGTGTTTACACATGGACAGATGTGAGTGCTGGGCCTTTTTGACAAGATGAGGTCATATGTGAGTGCTGGGCATGCCTTTCTGACAAGATGAGGTCAGATGTAAGAGCTTGGTGGGCCATTCTAACTTAGGGTCCGATATAAGTGCTAAATACCTACATGAAGGGTAGGCCTACAACCAGCATGAAAAAGGGATAGCTCTATAGAACTTCTTGTGACGAGAAGAATGAAGAGATAGCACCATTTGATTGAGATAGAAGAAGCAGTAATGATGATGATGATTTAGTGATGATCTCGCTTTGATGATGATCTAGATCAAGTGATGATCTAGACTTGATGATGATCCAGATCAAGTGATGATCTAGACTTGATGATGATCTAATAGTGACGATCCAGATCAAGTGATGATCTAGACATGATGATGATCTAGTAGTGATGATCCGGATCAAGTGATGATCCAGAATTGATGATGATCCAATAGTAACAATCCATATCAAGTGATGATCCAGACTTGATGATGATCCAGTAGTGATGATCCAGATCAAGTAATGATCTAGACTCGATGATCCAGTGATGATCCAGATCCAGTGATGAGCCAAACTTGATGAACATGGCTTGTCAATGAAGATGACTTGAAGACAAAGATGACTTGATAATGACTGAGATGATACAAAGAAGAATACTTGTCCTGATAAATTGTGTCAAGAGTTCCTAGTTAAGAGGGAGTGTTGATGTATTTTTAACTTCGGAATGTATTCACTTATATATCTTATGTATTGTACCCCGATGTTTATTTTGGGAAGTATCTATAATGTAATTGAGTCATGTCATGCCCCGATGTTCTGATTGGGAGATTCAATAATGTAACAAGTCATGTAAAGTCATTGAGGTTAACCCTCCATTGTAAGTCGGGGCAATAGTCCCCACAGTTGTGTCAAGGTTAACCCTCCTTGTTGATTGGAGGGAAAAGTCCTCACAGTTGTGGGGCACTAGGGTTATTAGATTCTCCTATAGATGTCGACTCTAATAAGTAATTTTTAAGTGGGTCCGACATGTTAAAGTGGACATCAAGTGAATGAAAGAATATAAATAGAGAGTGAGACTCTCTATTTATCACACACACACTCACTCATTGGGGCACATGAGTGAGAGAGGAGAATCTCTCTCAAGTGAGAGAGAGAGAACAAGCTGTGGAGACCATCTTTTTTGTTTTCAGGTTTTACTACTGCCATTGGTGCTCATTCTATCTCTGAGGAAGTTGTGGGGTTTTCTCCTTTTTGGTTTCCCTGAGGAAAATTCTTTGTGTCTCTTGTCTCTTGTGTTTATTGCTATGGATGTTATTCTCATAGTTAAATATCCTAAGACAATGCTAGATTAAATGATAAAATTCTAACAATATCTGTGCCCAGAATTGTTTGTTAATGTCATTTCAACCCTCAAATTCAAGAAAACATTTCTCAAAGCTTGTTTTTCCATTGTTCGTCACTTTTCACAGGGCTATTCATGGCCAGAACTGCCTTTTAACCCTCCAATTTGGCCTAGATTTAGAGCTACAACTATTTGGTGATGGATAAGTGCACAAGGGTGCCCAAGATGGTGAAACGGGGTTGCTTCATACCCTTTTTTACTGCCAAACAGGTTTTTTTGTGCCTAGAATTCATGTGGATGCTGATATAAGGCATATGAATGAGATTTTAGGGTTGCTTTCACCCACAAATTTCTCATTTTCACAGCCATAATTGTAAATACCACCTCCTATTTCCATTGATCATCATCTTTTATTGTTGTAATGTGCCCAGATCTGAAAGTTGGCCTAATTATAACTGATTTAAGATGCTTTACTTTTTGTTTTGACCTTCAGAATGCTCCCAAAGTGCTCAGATTTTTCCCTTTGATGCTCATACTTGATTCTAGAGTTGTTTATGCCCATAGGAATTCCCAACATTACTCCTAGTGTGACATTGAAAATACCAAGTTTGTCTTGGAAGCCCTAAATAGGGCCAATTCACCTTGGTGTACTGGTTTATTGCTAGCGGAAGGCCTTCTCTCATTATTTGAGGAACATTCACCCTTGGAGACACATGCATAAGGGTAGTGTTCATCCCTACCAAAGGAGAAAGTCATCATTTGAAGCATGCTTACACTCTTTTATACACCATTTCATGAGAGATATTACATGCTTGGAGGTTACTCATTGAGCTGGTCCACTTGGAAGGTTGTTCACATGGTTCATGCCCTATTTTGTGCAGAACGTTTTTGTATTTGGGGGTTGCTTTATAGATTGATTATAGTGCACATGGGTGGCATCTAGGGCCTAAAAAGCAAGTTTTCTTTTACTCCAAATAGTGTTATGATGCATAGGAATCATACAAAGCTAATTGACTCGATAATGAAGTAGGTTTAGAGTCTTGATGTTTATATTTCTAGGTTAATTTTTTTTTGAATTTAAGTGTCATTGTGTGACCTGTGCATTCCAACATTCAATTGGTCAATTTAGTATGGATTGGGATGAATTGACCATTTTGTTACCGATCCATTCAGTCATACCCTAATTTGCTTGGTTTGGTACCAAACTTGTCACTCCAATCATTTCAAAGGCCAAGTCAACTCGGTTGACTCGGCCACCTCGGTAGAAACACACTTGATTAAATATGCAACTATTATTATTGAAAAGGAGGTAGGCCAGTAAAAGGAAAAGGCAATGTTAGGAAAAGGAAATGCAAGCAATAAGTGAGAATGGAGAATTGTATGTAACTAAAAAAAGGACATACATAAGAATTCTTGGGGCATACATTAGAATTTTTTAGATTTTATAGTGTACTATTGTAGGAATGCCACTATGAAAATAAGGCATTGACTTGATAGTCATAATCCCATTAGTATCATAAATTATGGGAGAGATCAGAAAAACATCCCTACATAAATATTAATAGATAAGTATGGTTTTGGTGTTTCATTTGGAGAATAAAATCCTATAACAATAGTTGTTATTATGACTCTTAAAGGGTCCTAGATGAGATCTGTGCACTTTTAGGCCCTTAAAATTTCAAGCAAAAGAAGCCATAAACAACAAGTATGTGCACCCTAGAAAACATGGAAACGATCATAAAACATATTAGGTAAAATGGATAATCATCTAAAACATCACAACATCATTCATGGGAAAACTAAAAACCACTTACAACCATCAAAAGTAAGGGTTACAATAATAATGAGTGTAGAGTAAGGAGATAGGAGTGTCGAGGAAAATGAATAATCGGGCCAATGTAGAGTGGAAAAGTGACCAGCTAGAAGTTTTGAAGAGGAGATTAATCAAGATTCGTTGAAAAAGGAACTCATGTCAAAGATGCTTTTTGATGGAAGTGACCAACATACCAACTCCATATCACTTCTATCCGAAGTAAATGTAGATGAATGCAAAGATATGTTCTTTGAAGGAGACAATCCATTAAAGGAGAACCTCCAGGTTTTGTACAGACATATATTGGCATAAATTGCAGTGTTATATTTGATGCATATGCATAACATATCATATTAATCTTGAAAATGTTGAAAGGCCAAAGTACAATGGCCACAAGCATACATATGAAGCTTATGAATCCTACCCAATTCATGTTAGGAAAAGGAAATGCAAGCAATAAGTGAGAATGGAGACTTGTATGTAACTAAAATAGGGGCATACATTAGAATTTTTAGGTCTACCAAATGCCCACACCTATTAACCAAACTCATTCTTGACAAGATTTTTCTTTAACAAGTTTTTTGCTCACAAGTCTTTCCAAGTTTTTTTGCTTGTAAGTCTTTCCAAGTTTTTTTGCTAGTATTTTGCTACGCTTATGCCAAATTTTTGTTCGGCCATGGTGCAGGTAGAACCAAATAGGTATTTGTCAGACCTGTCTTCCTTCAGCAAAGGGAGTTTGGGAATTCTAGAGGAAAATGAGACATCCAGTAGGTCTACACGGGCTAGATCAACTAGATGTAAGAATATCAAAAGAAAATTTGACAAACACATGAATTTTTTTCTCCAAGGAGGGGGGTCATGTTCTTAT
Source organism: Pseudotsuga menziesii (assembly GCA_001517045.1). NCBI lineage: Eukaryota > Viridiplantae > Streptophyta > Pinopsida > Pinales > Pinaceae > Pseudotsuga > Pseudotsuga menziesii. Next base: position 33,008 of record LPNX011161950.1, on the reverse strand, counting down.
GATGATAAGATAGTGGGAGACATCGACGCGCCCTTAAGATGACAACAAGTAGTGAAACAATGGGTACCTAGAAATATTCCTAAAGTAAACACTGATTTTTGTGTGAAGGAGAGGATATATAGAATTGCACCATCATCATTGCATGGATTGGGGTTGTTTTCAATGGACGACATAAAGGTTGGATACGGTAGATGTATAGAATTGATGGAGTATGTTGGACCCTGTTACAACTGCAGTGATTAGATGTGCCTGGTCCAATATACATGAAGTATGCATAGATATGGGTTGTTAGCGAATTATATACAACTGAAAGACAAACCTCAAAATAAAGGAGCAACGATGTACATTGACAAAAGGCCAAAAACAATGATAATATTGCAGGGTTTATAAACAGTACACAACTAGGGTCCACACTAAAGAAACCCAACTGCATATTCGAGTCGTGTGAAGGAAACCATGTCTTTGTATGTGAAATTAAATCAATAGCTACTGGTGAAGAACTATTTATCGATTACAATTTGAATAGTGTAGATACAAACAATGTTAGTATGGTTGTGGTACAACAAACAATTTAACCACCCTTTTATTAATTATTTTAACATCTATAGGACTTTTCGTTAGCATATAATTGAAATTATCTACTTTTCATGTTTTCTTATGTAAATTTTAGTATTTTTTTGATGCAGGGTTCTCTCAGGGTCATCTCCATCTCCGTAGATGTTTGTCGACTCGAGTCAAGGCAGCAGGTATACATAGATATTGCCAATGTAATATTAAATTTAGGATGGACATTAAGATACATTGTTATGTATTTTCATTAAGATATTAGGTTTGTTTATATAATATTATCTATTTTCCATGCAGAGTGTTGATCAGGGAAGCCAAACAGCTATTGATAATCCGACTAGAACATCAGGGCAACAGCCAAACATGAATGTAATTCTCCATTTCAAATACTTTAAAATTGTAAACATGTATATCATGATGAATTATGTTTATTTTGTTATGTATTCTTTCATTTTTATGGTTGCATTCATGATGGTAATGTTCTCTACTTTTTTTTTCAGATTGACTGGGGAAAGTCCCCAGCTATTGATCAGACGACTGGAGCCTCGAGGCAACCAGTAAACCTAAATGTAATTCCACAGTCTAAATACTTCAAAAATGTACACATATAAAACATGTAGCATAGTGTTTATTTTTGTTTTGTATTTGTTAGCTTTTACATATTGTGTTCATTGTGATAATTTTCTCTACTTTTTTTGCAGGTGGCTAATCGAGGTAAATCCCCATCTGTTGATCATACCACACCTTTGTCTAGGCGTTAGGTAATCCTAGATGTAATCCCTAATATAATTATTTGTGCACACTATTTCTTCAAAGAATAAGCAATTTTATATATATTTCAATTGCAGATAGGGGATTCCGTTTATGAAACAACGTCTCAAAACTCTTTACAGAATGAGGTCTCTCGGTTGATGAGAGATAGTGAAATTAGAGGGCTTGCAGACCCGTTGAGGGTGCTACAAAGGACAAGGGAAAAACAAAATGAGGAACTCATTCTTCTAACATTGGAAGTTCTACTAACAGAAGGGCTCGAACAAAGGATTCAATTGTTGTTACAGCAATGTAAACAAGTGGACGTAAGTTATCAACTAAAAAATCAAATTCATTTATAAAAACTTTATAATATTTGATTTTATATGTTATTGAACTTATAATACAATGGTTTGAATTTATAGCGTGCTATGGAGATTATCAGTGGTGGTCAAGGCAATGTTGGTCCCAATGACGAAACCATTCCACGTACACCACAAACTGCCCCCATATTGTCCACTGAACAATCAGTAACACGCTTGGTGACACCCCCGAGGGAAGTGGAGGGTGCAATTGATGTTGCCCCACCCACAACAGATGCTGCAGAAGAACAAGTGGATGTAGGGTTATATAGAGATGTGGAAGCATTTCCCGGATCTTCTTGTGTGACTAACACTAGTTCAATAGTGTGTACATTTTTGGTGAATGAAGAACTGGTTCCAATAAAGATAGAGAGGATTCTAGGTAATTATATATTGTTCAATTTAGTTTTTATAATTTGTGTCTAATATATCGATAATATTTTTAATGTTGACTAATGATGGCATTAATGTTTGGCAGGAAATGATATATTTTATAAACATATGAATGATTTGGCCTTGGAGATCTTCGGGCCCACCATCCGCACAATGTGGAACAAGTAGCCAAAAGCTTTAAATGATGATTTGACTAATCGCTTGGTTAGCTTGTTCAAAAAAGATACCTTCGATACATCGAAGGTCCTACAGAAGGCTGGAAAACATCTGAAGATTGTCCGAGACCAGTATAGGGTTCACCTAGAAAATAACCATAGGTATGAGCACCCTCCAATGATTTCATATATGGAGTGGAAAGCCTTGGTGGAATATGGAAAAGAGAAGGGCCTGAGAAAATCAGGAAAGATACCACCAGGTGGAATAGGGAGGTATGCAATACATTCCAAAATGTAGTGGTAAGCCTTATTATTACTAGTTTTTATATCAATTTTTGTACATCGACTAATGTATTTAAAAACTTAATTAGGCTCTTGGACACATATAAGGCCACAAAGGCAAGAATTGAAAAAATTGGCCAACACAAGCTTGGGCCTGGTGGTTACTCCAACTTGGCGGCCTGATATGTAAGTATCGCAAAACCCGAATCCGCATCCAAATATCATATAGATTATTATTTTTGTTTTGTTCTGACAAAAGGGTTTAAAATTAATGACATCATGCAAATATGAAGGCCGAATGGTTCAAATAATTGCCCAGTGCAGATTACATGAAGCTTGGCTTCGAACTGAGGGCTTTGACGCCATTGTTGAACACCGGAGAAGCTTGTCTGGGAATACTACACAACCTTCTACTGGTCCATCTGGTGCCCAGGTATGTGAAAACTATATAGTTTAATGATAATTTATTAATGCTCATGTAATTTGTTCCTTATAAATAAATTAACATAAATTATTTATTCCTTTTTGTGCAGGAAAGTAATGATACCATTCATGTCGAGGATGTAGTACATGACCAACCAAACGAAGATCATGCTTCTCATCTTGGTAATGAATTTATTAATGTGCTACTATTTTTTATAGACCATTGCAGATGATGAACATTGATTCTAATTCTACACAATTCAGCTGCAGAGCATGTAGATGCAGATCATAACACGGAACAGGTTGGGCCTGTACGAGATAATGTTGAACATGTTGATGTGCCCATGGCAGGTAAAAACACACATTCGTAATGTTTTTTAAATGAATTACTCGTATTTCTCAAAATATAAATATATTAATGAAATATTTTTACATTATTGCATAAATTCATCACCCCTCTCCTAAAGTTCAACCTTCATTAGAGGAAGTTTGGGGTCTAAAATGGGCTTATAAGAAAACGTGCCAACAATAAATTTGTGAGTTAGAATTCAAGAACCAATAGAATTTCAATGAAATGAGTCAACCATGATGGTTGAATTGAAATATTTGTCATAAAAGAAAACTATTTTTTTTCATTCGTATTTTTGACATATCTCCCTGTGTTTTTACTCATATTTCAAGTGGGAGAGCTCATTGGATGCGGAATTTAATTATGCATCCAACAAGTACCAACACTGCATACTTTTGACGAAACTTGCTACCCCAAAAACAAGAAATACCTGAAAAATGTGATGATGATGTAATCATCACATTTTTTCATGTATTTCTTATTTTTGGGGTAGCGGGGTCCGTCAAAAGTATGCAGTGTGGGTACTCATTGGATGCAGAATTAAATTTCGCATCCAACGAGCTCTCCCGCTTAGAATTTAAGTAAAAACACAGGGAGATATGTCGAAAATACGAGCATAAAGAGTAGTTTTTTTCATTCTTCCTCCAAAATTAATAACTATTATTTTATTATAACTATTATTTTATATTTTCCTTAGGAGGCCCATTTTTGACGTCAAATTTCCTCTAATGGTGAGCAGACTAGTAGGGATATCGATGATCAGATTCCTGAAGATGAGACTCTAACTAAATATTTAAAGAGAAGAAAAGTAAAAAGGAAGTGACTAAACAAATTTTGAGTAATTCTTATTTATAAAAAAAACATTTAATGGTTTTTTCCTCAGTTTCATGAATGAATGTTTGAATGAATGCTTTATTGATTTTTCTTTTCTTTTGCCATTGACTAAATTACTGTTTTAATGAATGAGTTAATGAATGGTTTAATGAATGGTTTTTTCAGCTGTCGAATGATTGAATGGTTTAATGAATGATTTGAAGAATTATTTAATGAAAGCATCTTTCAACTATTGAGTGAAATAATTTGCAGTAGACACATTGTTATTTGGATTGTGAAATAAATTGTTATTTTCAAGTATATGTATTGGGTTTGGGGAGTTGAGAGTGATGTGAGGGGGGGGGGGGGGAGGGGCCATAAGAGCTTCCACCTTCACATGGTTGGTCCTGCTTAGTAGAGAATATTAAATTATTCTCGAAACAGAGAGGAGCTCAGTGAATGGTAAGGAAGAATACATTAAAAAACATCTATTTCTATAATTTTAGTATATAATTTTCACTATTGCTATTTGACTCCTCCATTGGAACTTGTTACAGATAGCGTTGAGAAACATTTCCATGGTTAAGAGGTAAGAAATGGTGTTTTGATTAGATCGATGGCCTTATATACATAGTATTTTTGGTTATCCATGTTTTATCAGGTGATATATTCTTAACAATTAATTTAGTTGAATAGTTGAATAGTATTGTAATTTACATTGTAATAGAATTGTATTTATTTAGATTGGTTTTGTCATTTTCATAAACAAACATAAATTTATTTGATGGGTCCTAACATGAAACTATTGCAACAGTACAAAAAATGAAGTATGTTGAATGATGTTTTGAAAGGTAAAGCATAAGAAGACAGTGTGAAGATCCACAAATCAAGGTATAATTATGTTTTCTTTTGTTTGATTGAGTTGTGTATTGGGTATTTATGCATGTGCACACACATACATTTAGTTGATGATGATGATTGTTAGATTTTTAACATTAAGCTAGCATTATATTAGAATCTTTAACTGAGAGAATAACAAGCACAACAATCAAACACAAGAGACAATGAACATAGTGTTTTTACTCGGGAAAACCATAAATGGAGAAAACTCCACAACTTCCTCAGAGATAGAATCAGCACCAAAAGTAAAACCCAAAATAGTAATATGATCTCCCGACAGCAGTAACCTTCTTTCTTCCTTACCCCAGAGTCTCCTTCTTCCTCAGCTATGTGCTACAACTGAGTGTGAGTGAGTGTGTGATAAATAGAGAGGATAGCTCTCTATTTATACTAAGTCCTAACTTGACCAAACCCTACTAGGTCCGACTTCAATAGGTGAGTCTAACAACCCTAGTACCTTGAAAATGTGGGGACTTTAACCCTTGAACAATAGGAGGGTTACCCACCTTGACTTGACATGACTTGTTTACATTATAGAAACTCCCGATCGGAACATCATGGCATGAAATGACTCAAGTACATTACAAACACTTCCCGGAATAAACATCGGGTTACAATACATAAGAAATACAAGTGAATACATTTCGAAGTTACAATTACATCAACACTCCCTCTTAACTAGGAAGGTATTCTCTCGACACAATTTATTAGCACAAGTCTTATTCTCTGTATCATCTGGATCATCATCGAGTCCTTGTCATATTTACCTTTAAGTCATCTCTATCTTCAATTCATCTTCATCTTCAAGTCATCTTCATTTGGATCTGGATCATCACTCGATCTGGATCATCATCACTAGATCTGGATCATCACTCGATCTAGATCATCATCACTGGATCTGGATCATCACTCGATCTGGGTCATATTTGGAGCATCATCATTGGATCTGGATCATCCCTAGATCTAGATCATCACTGCTGGATCATCATCACAAGTGCTATCTCATGATTCTTCTTGTCATAGGAAATTCTACAAAGCCAGCCCTTTTTCATGCTGATTGTAGGCCTAGCCTCCATGTAGGTCTTCTTCCAGCACTTATATCTGAACCTAAGTCAGAATGGCCCACCCAACACTTATATCTGATCATGTAGGATCCAATCCTATAATCATATAAAAAATGCACACCCAACACTCACATCTGACCATGTGGGAACACTTCCCACAACTTGGTCAGAAAGGCCCATCACTCACATCCATCAACCAATGTTGAAAAGGCTTAGCACTTACACTCGGCCATGTGAGGAACAATCCTCCATGCCTAAAGTCTCTGCACTTACATCTGACAACCAATGTCATAAAGGCTCAACACTTTTATTTGACCATGCAAGGAACCAATCCTTCATGCCGAAAGGGATCTGCACTTACATCTGACAACCAATGTCATAAGGGATCTGCACTCACATCTTATCTTGTAGGAACCAATCCTACAGTCACATAGAATGGCCCTCAGTCCCATATTGAGATTTCTTGGTAACTGACAAGGTCCCTCCATTCCAAGAATGGCATTCAATGCTTATATCTGATCATGTAGGAACCAATCCTACGGTCACATCAGAATGGCTCAACACTCATATTTGACATGGAAGGAAACAATCCTCTCACCATGTCAGAATGGATCTAGGTCTCATAATTTCCCCTTTGAGGGAACCTCGATCTAGAGAACACCAAGCTTCTCCCTGAAGTACTCAAACTTCACCCTAGCCAATGGCTTTGTCAACACATCAACTATTTGTTCATCCGTTGCAACATACTGGAGCTTCACTGCTCCCCGCTGCACCAAATCCTTGATATAGTGATACTTGATCCTGATATGCTTTGACTTGTCATGGAACACTAGGTTCTCCGACAACTTCACACAACTCTGGTTGTCATAATGTATACAAGTAGCATCCATTTGGAGATCAAATAAATTAGACAGTAGCTTCTTGAGCCATACTGCCTCACAACTAGCTGAAAAAGTTGCGACATACTCTACTTCAGTTGTACTCAGTTCTACACAGGATTTCTTCCTGCTAAACCAAGAGATCATACCTGATCCCATACTGAAGCAGCACCCTGAAGTGCTCTTCCCATCGATGGCACTTCCTACCCAATCTCAATCAACATAACCCTCTAGGTTAATATTCTAATTCACCTCATACTTGAGCCCATAATCAATTGTACCCCTCAAGTACCTCAGAATATGCTTTGCAACAATCAAGTGAACATGTCTTGGATCTGTCAAGAACTGGCTCAAGGTGTTCACAGCAAAGCAAATATCTGACGATACATCATAGCATCAACTGCTTCTGATGAAGCATCACTCAATAGCTTCAGGTTCGATTCCATAGGTGTGGTCATGGCCTTGCAATCCATCATCCCAAACCTTTTCAGGATCTCTACTACATACTTCCCTTGTCCAAGGAAGATTCCATACGCATTCTGCCACACCTCCATGCCTAGAAAATAGTGCATCATACCCAAGTCCTTCATTTTGAACTCAGCAGGAAGCTTTCTCTTCATATCAGAAATCAACCCATCCATACCTGTTACAAATAGATCATCTACATACAATAGGAGCATCACTGGGTTGGCATCTTCAACCTTGTAGTAAAGGTTGGAATCTGCTTTACTATTGGTAAAGCCCAAACTGGATGGAAAGCCATTAATTCTACCGTACCATGTCGTGGGTGCCTATTTCAAACCGTACAGGGATTTCTTCAATCTACACACATGAGACTCCTTGTCATATGTCCCAAAATCGAGTGGCTGCTCTACATAAAATTCCTCTCCCACTACACCATTCAAGAAAGAAGTCTTGAAATCCATTTGGTGTATCTTCCATTTCATTACTGCAGCCAGAGCAAGTACTGATCTGATGGAAGTGTATCTAGCTACAGGTGCAAAGGTTTCTTCATAATCTATTCCTTCTTTCTGTGAGAAGCCACAAGCTATGAATCTTGCCTTGTATTTCTCTATGCTACCATCTGCAGCATGCTTGATCTTGTAGATTCGTTTGGAAGTTACAACCGACTTCCCTTCTGGTCTTGGGACAACATCCCAAACATCATTCTTCATGATCGATTGATACTCTTCGATCATAGCATCCTTCCATTCTTTCCATTCTACTGCTTCTTCATAATTGGAAGGTTCTTTATTGATAATGTCACATAGTAAAGCTACATATCCGGAGCAGGATCTGGTTCTCTTTCTTTCTCTATGATTCTCTTCTGGAGCCCCATATCTTTCTGCACCTTGGATAGCTTCTCGTACCCAAGTAGGTTTCCTCTTGTGAGGATTCTTCTCTTGAGGTGGATATACAAGTCTTTGTGGCTCTTCAAATTCTTGATCTTCTTCTTGAGTTTCTTTGTTCATGGTTGTATCATGAATTATGGGTGCTTTTTCTTCTTTAGGTTCTTCAACAGGTCTCTTTCTGGATTTGTTGTAAGTTGTGTCTTCATCAAATGTTACATCCTTGCTGATGTTGATCTTCTTGAATCCTGGGAAGTATATTCTGCAAGACTTTGAGCTTTCAGAGTATCCCACAAATATACCCTTCTTTCCTGAAGGATCTAATTTTGTTTCGTTCTCTTTTGGAATGTGTATGTACAATGGACAGTGGAATATTTTGAGATGGTTGACTTCTAGTTTCTTGCTGGAAAATACTTCTTCAAGTGTCTTGTTCTCGAGTACTCTATGTGGAGTACGGTTTTGTTCATACACCACTGTTCAAGCAGCTTCTACCCATAGATGCATGGGAAAATCTTGATCATGAAGCATTGCTCTTGCAGCTTCCATGATAGTTCTATTATTCATTTCTGCAACCCCATTCTGTTGTGGATTATATGGAGTGGATAACTCCCTCTTAATCCCTGATTCTTTGCATAGGTCTTTGAATTCATTTGATGTGAATTCTCCACCATTATCTGATCGAAAGGTCTTGATCTTCTTTTCTGTGTGGTTCTCGATCAGGGCTTTTAATTCCTTGAACTTCCTGAAAACTTCATCTTTGTTCTTCATGAAGTAAATCCATGTCTTCCTATAAAAGTCATCAATGAAAGAAACATAGTATACATACCCGCTTAGTGAACTTGATGACATTGGTCCACATACATCGGAGTGGATGATTTCCAAGATTCCTTTTGCCTTGATCTCGCTACTTGGAAATGTCTTCTTTGTATTCTTTCCTTTTACACATCCTTTATAGACCCCTTCATGTTTGCTTGAATTTTTGGAAGACCTTCAGCATATTTGCTTGCAAGTGGTAGTGCTCTGTAATGCACATGTGCAAGCATTATGTGCCAAAGTTCATTTGGCTCTATTGTGTCATGGACCAAAGCTTTTTCTGGATGGCCCTTCAATTTGTATAATCCTCCTTCTTGTTCTCTAATTACTATTTCATTGTCAATAGTCTTTCCTCTTGACCACATGAGGACTTGGCCATCTACAAATGCAACACTCATAGTTTGGTTAGGGCATCAAACATACACTAGTACAAAATGAGGAATTAGCTACTACGTGACTAAAAATTCTAGTCACCACAGGTTTTTCAAGTGATTTACTACTAAATATAAGCAATTTTGATTGACCCAACTATAAACGACTAAAATTAACGACTAAGTTAGTCACCAGTTAACAAATATGACTAGACAATAAGTGACAGAGTTAAAAATGACTAACGTAAATGACTAATCTAGTCACGACATAAAAAATGACTACTTAGAAGAATATGAATTAGTCATTTTTAATTGTGTCATGGAAAATTGCAATTGTGACAATGAAGTGTTACAATTTAGTGAATTTTGTAAATTGTATACCTTCTATTAGTAATATTGGTGCCATGCACCTCGATCTTCAGAGATCCAACAAAGCAATTGAATGAATTGTCTCTTGACCATCTTTATTCCTGTTGCACCATTGAAGCAAACCGTTAAGTGTGTGCCAAAGGAAATTAGGATCCTACAGTTATGAAATAGGTACTAGAACTAGTACCATATCGATACCTAGAAGCATCATAGCTATTTGTTGATCCTTCAATGTAAGAGTCCCAAGTCCCATACTGAGGTGTTTTTCTAACTTCAATATAACTATCATGATTTGTGACCATCGAACTAGCTGCACCAATTGACGTAGCTTCACTAGGATCAATACCTTTAAACGTTGTAGCAGTTGATCCAATAATAATTGAACCGATGGAAGCACCAAGAACAATATTTTAACCAATCAAAGACTCAATTATAACTCAATTATAATTAAACTAGGGTGCTGACCCAGAACCAGTCTTAAATCCATATGCAGTAAAGGTAGAAGCCCGACCCCATCTCGAAGTTTCAGGTAAATATTTCGATTCCTCGATCTCTAGCAGTCCTCACCTCGCATAATATGATATGTATAATGCAGTGCTAACCTCTCCTTATCACTATCAAGTTAAACCTCCTTTATGCATTATTGGCGAGGTAAAGTTTGCATCTGATGTCGCCACCCTCCTTATTCACGATGTGCAGAACTAGAGACATCTAGTGAGGTCTCTACAACTCCATATGTTAGTGGATGTGTTTGTTGGCATCAAGCCTCTTCTCTAAGTGCAATATTGTTGTCAACTTGTACACTCAAAATTAGTTCAACTGATTGTCGTCAATGTTGTTGGGAATTTGTCTAGTTATGTGTTGGTAAGTTGAATCCTTTTGGGTTAATAGTCACACTAATATATGTTGATAAGTTTATTAGGGATGCCATTCATGAATGTGGGGACACATCAAGTGGATTTCCCCACAATATTTATTCGAAAAAAATAGAAAAGTTAAATATCATGAATGAATATATCAATCTTCAAGCCCCTACTTTAGTTGTTAGAGTAATAGCTTGAGTGGGTCTAATGGTTAATAACATGTGTTTCCTCCCAGGAGGTCACATGTTCAAATCCAGAGGGGGGTAGGATATGTACACCTATGTAGAATTCAACAGTTAAATAGTTTCACAGAGGAGGTTCCTTGTCCCACAAATAAGGGGGTCTCATACAACAAAATTGGTGTCTCGCTTGACTGTGATCTTAAAAATAGATTATTATTATTTCTTGAAAATGAGGAAATAACTTCAACACAAATGGAATGGAAGTACAAAAGAAATCCCTTTAGCAAAATAGGTCTACCTAATTGAAACCATAGATTATTATTAAGAGATCAACACCTCAAGTGATTAGGAGATAAGTTTCAGACTCTAAATCATAAGCTACTAGAATGATTAACATAAATTTAAACCTAATTAATTATTAGGAGCTTTAAATTCATTATTATTATTTTTATTATCATAGAACAACAATAATTATATTTACACCCCCAAAAAACTTAATGTTTTCGTTTACAAATCCATGAATATTATTATTTTTATTATCATAGAACAACAATAATTATATTTACACCCCCCCAAAAAATTAATGTTTTAGTTTACAAATCCTTTTAAAGGACTTGAGTTCTTGATATCTACTTTAAAATTCATTGAAAATAAGATTATACAGGCCACTTAAATTCAGAGAAAACACTCACTTGGTATGTGAAAGTTCCTCTTTGGAATTAAGCAGGCGTGAAGGAGTGGCGAGCAACGTTCAAAATTGAACCCTTCCGAGCCCTTCCAAAGGGTTCTAGCCCTTCCTAGAAGTGTAAAGTTAAATTTTCCCTTTAAAAAAAAATTAAAATCTAAATTTTACCCTTCTAATTAAGAAGGGCATAATTTATGTCAACATTTCAAAAGAAGGGCAACATTTGAAATTACCCATCCATATAAATTTCTCGAGATATTGAATTTCCTATGCTATAAATTTCAAATCATCATCCAAAATATTGGAAATTTGATCAATTATAATAACTCACTCACTCATGTCATGCACTCACTGCTTAGTTGTGCAAGATTAACAGTAATGATTGATCACTATGAGACACTAGCCATCAAGATGTGACTCTGACTCCCAATGGGGCTGCAATCTAAAGTGTGGCAATGTGTCAACGACTATGACTATAACAACAGATAGCAACTACTAGTCTACTACTAGGCCCAAAACAAGCTCAAAAATTTGTTCCTACTACCGATGTGAACCTCGCTACCAATGTCCACTCTTTTTTAATCAAAATGAAATTCAAAAGGCCAGTTTGATGAGTCCTCCTCTACAAGACTTCATTTCTTGCATGAATATCATGGACTCATGACAACTATAAACAACACTTGATGTCATGCAAATACAAATAATGGCATGTAGCTAAGATCACAAACTATACATAGGTTGATTTATGCAATGCTATAGAGAGGTTTCATTGGGACACGATATAGAGAAACAATGAGTTAGAAAAAACATTTGGACCAAAGCACTTGCACAATGGTTATTAATAAAATTTAAAAAACAATTGTTGACTCAAGAATAGTCTTTCAATTTGATGGGTGGCATGATCATGATGTAATCTCCCTCCATCCTTTTATACATTTGTGGGTTCTCACAATAATTGTCCTCAATGGTCACCACCAAAATACATATTAAAATTACCTATGTTTGCATCCTCTTCTCTATAATCCTCATCTCATGGTCATAACTAAGGATTATTATGCATGCACATCCTCACATTATAATATCAATTAGGTCAAGGCGCAAAGACAACCATAAAATATCAAATGTGTCAAGATGCAAAGAGTAAGAGACAACTATAAGTAAGTATTATACTAAATTTACCATAGAAGAATTTAATTGACACTATCAACTGAGATTTGACATGCTGGATTGTTGTGATATTCTTATCACTCCTTACGAATGTGATTGCAATGAATTCTTTGAAGGTGAAGTCTATAATTTTAGGTATTCTTCCTAATTATCATGTCTTTTGGTAAGACAAAAAGGAGGGTAGAGTCCTGCAACAACATGGAAAATAGTTTCGACATAGAGGTATACACATTAATTGTTTTCATTAAATAACTTAAATTTCCTACCTGTGACTATTGATTCACTGAATCGTGGACTGGTACAAAACATAGCAAATTTGAGAGCCGTGAGCCCTTAAATACTCACACCTAGAACTTTCTCAAATCTAGCCATTAGTAAACTTCTTCTGGTATTTTGGTTCAATTTAAAAGGTAGAATCTTGTTGAGGCTCAGACATGCAATGTGTTAGAAGGCTTCAATTGACTTAGGATTGATTCCATTTCCCCTCCATCCCATACATGTATGCTTTCATAACAAGTGTTGAAAAACATAATTTGATGCCCCAACCCTGGTTATGCTAGCGTTGATAACTTTCTTGGTATCTAGGATTTGTTTTTTTAATGTTTTATGAGTT